>CM033637.1:33542514-33850691 GCA_019453435.1 Rhinogobius similis
TAGTAAGCAAAATATAAATGAAGATAAAAGTTCCATCTGATTGCGCAGATCTATTGTGCCCATATACATAGCTCTTTATCGAAAATGAAGACGATACTCGTAATGACAGTATGTGGATTAGCGAAGATTTGGGTTTGTATCCCTATAGATCCCTATAGATACAGCAGCAAAAAATAATAATACATTTTTTTTATATCTACTCAAGTAAAAGTATCCAAGTACTCCTTTAAAAATGTACCGGTACCAGTAATTCTTTTTGGTTTGGAGAACTATTAAACCATCAAATTGTAATCTTGATTGATTTTATCCTGTTGAGTTTTGGTCATTTAAGGCAGCTCTCCAGGTTATTTTTCTCTAGAGAAGCTTTTGTTTGCTCAAAGGGAAGTAGGATATAACAAAACAAAACAAACGGGCAAGATGTCGCCATAAATGTGTTAAATAATAAACCCCTCAGTCTTTTCAGTACAGATACACACTCTGAAATGTAGAAGTAAAAGTAAAAAGTATCTGCTGTAGAAAGTATGAATGAATGAATAAGTTTATTTGGCTGTCCATATACCAAACAAAATTATATACAATAGAGAAAAAAATATATACATTTCCATCTGTTTGCGACCAAAAGGATTGGGCTGAAGCAAATTGCTTATATAAGCCCATCCTGAATGTAAAGTAAAGTACAGGTACCTAAAAAGTTTACTTTTACTTTTGTACTTTGTTACTTTCCATCACTGGTGAATTTATTTAAACTGTGTGCCATTTAATGGGCCACAAACACAATCTTGTTTAGGGCCTCCAAATGCCTCGCGTTGGCCCCGGGTAAATGAGTAAATGTATAATATGTATCTTTTCTCATTTTTGTTAGATGACATTGGATTAACTGGATTGGATTCACTCCTTCTGATTTGCCAGTGTTACAAAACTCTCTGGTTGAACATAACTAGCAAACACAAGAACTGTGAAAATATGAAGCAAAAGAAAAAACAAACAAACAAAAAAAAAAGTTTAAAGCTTTCCATCTGAAGCAGCTTTCTGTTTTACTTCAAACAAATCAAGTTATTTTCCACACAGCCAGGACAATGGCACGCGAACACCGTGACGAGCCATGATGAGCCGCGATGCTGAATGGAATGGCTACAATGTGCCGGAGGGTATTCACTGGGCGATGGAAACACACGCCCGTCATAAGGACATTAAAGCCCTCGGCTCAGTGATAATTAGAGGTCATTGCAGTGACAGCTGGCACAGGGCATGCCACGGGGATCCAAAAGAGGCTGCACACCACTCTGTCAATGTGAAGAATGCTGAAGAATAGGCGCGAAGTACGTCTGCACCTTGTTTAGTTTAGTTTAGTCTTTATTTGTCAGGGACCATGTACAAATTCATTAATCTTATAAAAGAAAAGATGATCTGCACTGGATTTAGCTACAGCTGAGTAAAACCAGGGGCAGACTTACCATTAGGCAACAAGCCACAACTGCCATGGGCCCCCAGCCTTAAGGGGCCCCCAATAAGATGCCCTTCCATCCATAACAGACGCGAGCTTCTAAAACTGTTGCTTTTCTCTCAGTGCCACAGTGTTATGACCCAGTGTGAACATATTTACGGACAGATGAGACCAGAGTAAGAGTTCAAAAGTTTTTTTCATTGTTACTTGCTTCTTCTTTCGTTAGATTTAAATCCCTAGATTATTTTAGGAAAGAACCCTTATTCTGTGCCCAAAAAAAACAAAACAAAGTAATAGGCAGAAAGGTGGACCTGGTGAGCCGACCAAACAGAACAAACAGGTTCAGCACCGGGCCAACCCTATACCGTAGAAGCCTGTCCTGACACCTTTAACAAAAAAAAAAAAAAGAACTAACCTAAACCCCAAAGGAAAAGCAAAAAATGGGCCCACCAGGTCAAACAAAAAGCTAAGCTAACAAAAAGCTACACAAATGCCAGCGTGCGGCTGCACAGGGCGGCAGCACAGAGCCTGGAGCGCGCATTGGACGTGCAGCTGCTCCAAAAATACAAAAAAGCAATTATCAATTATGGTACAAGAAAAGGAAAAATATGAAAAAACTAAACAAACAAACAACAAAACCAACAAAACTAATCTAAGAAAAATTACAAGAAAAACGTGCACAAACCTAACGAGTAGTGCAGTGTAGTTTTAAACACGAAAAAGACCAACAAAATTGTCTGGGATTGTCAATAATGCTAGTAAATAAAATATAACATTATAAAATTAGAAATGAATAGCATGCATTTAAATTAGCTGGAACGTGCACTAACAAACGGGAAATATGGTCTGATTTCTTTAATATTTAATATTTTTTTCTGGGGAAAGACCACCAAACACCCTGTTTAAAGCTGCTTATAAGCTATAGCACATATAAATTAGTTAAAATAAACAAAAACTTCCTTCTTACCTCCTAGTTGCTTTCATTCAAGAGCAACGACACAACAGAAAAGTTATAGAAATTCACAATTGATAAGGAGAAGCCTGTACTGTACCTTAGGCCCCCAAATTCGTAGGTCGTAAAACATTCATAAAAAGGTACACAATACATTTACAGACTATAAAATGTCACTATTAAACATTAGTAACATAAGGAACAAACATTAGTATATTTCATAGGATATTTTCGTAAAAGTATACAAAAAATACTATATAAAAATGTATAGTACAATTTGGAAATACAATTTAACTTGGCTACATTACGTCCCAGTACGAACGGCTCTCCGATCTGCATCTGCGAGTGACAAAACCAGCGCGCCGTAAAAATGTATAACGCAGCTTCACTGTGTCTGCATCGGGAAAGGTCGTGGAGAGCGGCTCGATGGGTATCAGCGAGTTTGTTAGATCGTCGTCCGTGAGCGAATTTAAAACACAAGGAAGCACTCAGGCTGCTCTGTGGGATGTTCAAGTTCAAAGCAGGACACTCGAAAACTTCAGACAGTCGTTCCTTAAATTATTAAATTCCGTACGGAGAAGACATTAATCACATCAGGACCCATAGTGCTAACCGTTATGAGGATTATAAATTCTCCTCACAGACAAACAATGGCCCCTGAGCAGACGGTCAGAGTCTTTAAAAAGAGAATGCCTTTTCAGCGAGGCAACTACTGGCACAGAGTTTTATAGTTGTTTTCCTCTTCTATTTTCACAGCCTTCATTACACCTGCTGCTGCGGTCTGTTAGAAAAAAAAACAAGGCAATTAGAGCCGTTAAAGAGGATTTAAACATGGAAATAGCAGTAAATAATATAGACCCCTCTGGATACAAACTCCTTTCTTAGCTGATCGCAAAAGTGTAAAAGTCAAGAAGCTTAAATCAATAACAAGCACTTAAGTTATATTAGGAGAACACACACAATTAAGCACTATTTTGTGTGTAATAAAGTAAAATGGTCTTATCCAGTGGTGGAAAGCATCAAAGTACAAAAGAAAAAGTACTGTAGGTGTCTGTGCTTTACTTTATTATCTTCTTCGGTAGATTCTTTTTACTTTTATTTAACTACGTTTGAGAGAAAATATCTGTACTTTCTTCTTCACTATATTTTTAACCGGGCTGAAAAGTAAAAAGTACTTTTCTTTAAGGTTTTAGACTGCCAGAGAGGCTGAGAGGGATTATTTTTTTTACAAGTTCATTGTTTGAGTTAACGTTACAACTTTGAGCAAACAAAAATAGGCTATACAAATGATAGAAACTAGAAAAAGAAGGCAATTGATACAAAAATCTGCATTTTTAAAAATCCTGACCACTACTTTTGATGCTGTAATAGTCACGTCACATTTACTGCTGTCTGTCTCTCAAGTTCGGACTGGCTATACTGCTCCCACAGCTTGGAACTCTCTCCAGTCTGAACTGAGGTCGAGTGAGCTGGTTTCACTGAGGGGTTTTTGCTCTATTTTAAAAAACAAAGAGCGACAGTTCAAAAAGAAATTGTCTGTGCTTTTAAATGTATTTTTAATGAAAATGTGCTGCAAGTTTCCCTCTTTTGCCCAGGTCACCTTTGAAAAGGAGGTTTTGATTTCAATGGGCTTTTAATGTGGTTAAATAAAAGTTAAAAGTGCCTATGAGAGGTTGGATTTGTCATTTTACTGAAACAAAGTGAAGATAATTATATTAAAGATTTAGCTCTTTTTACCAATTCTATCCCACTTTGACAGTTTTTTAGGTTTAAAATTTTACTTCCTGAATTAAATCATGACATCACACTTGGAAATTACTGTTATCTAGCAACAATGTTGTACACTGGGTCAAAACTCCTCTCACGTCACAGAAATGCTCATTTAAAAATATACAAAACTTAAACTAATTAATGTTTAAAGGGTCATAAAGAAGTGTGATGTCATATGTTTCAGGACTCTGCTCTACGTCCTGATACTTTCTATATATTTTTTCAACTTTTTTTTCCACAAACTGACACTTAATTGGTGTAAAAATAAAAAAATATATATTTACAACAGGTATTATTCCACAAAATTATTGCAACATTAGAAAATCATAAAAACCTAGCATAGGCACTTTAATAAAAAAACAAACAAACAACATTTTCCATGACAGCAACTGGCTCTCAGCTCAAAGAGTGAATATTTAGGATGCTGGGATTGCATTAGGTAAGAGAGAGAAACGTGGATCTTTGCAAAACGTTTTTTCATGTTTTAACAAAATCAGGTGCAGCACCTTAATGCACCACTGTTAGGTTCCATTTATATAAGATTTGAGGTAACACTGAGCCATCCCAAACATACATTGTTGGAAGCTGTGTAAATATTTTTTTGCATATTCCTCATCTGTCTTCCTTCTGTAAAAATGAAGCAAAAGCCAAATGGATCAGAAACTGGAACAACACTGTATTGGAACATTGAGCAGGTATTTGAAGTCAACATTTTGGATCATCGTTGTTGATTCTGTAAAAAATGCTTTTATGAAAAAATAAATCAATTCTTATGGTAAGTTAGTTCTGGACTCGCTCTGTTTTGACATGAAAGTCCTCTTGAACCCAGACAAGTGGTCTCAGTAAGACTTTGTGGTAAGCTCTCACTCTCTACCGCATCTAATGAACATTGTGCCCTTAAGCAAGGCATTTAATCCTTGCTGGTCCAGTCTGGCTGCACGGCTCCCGAGTGTAAGCAGCTGTGTGAATATGAAGGAGCACAGTATGCCTCAGAAACTGAACAGAGGGCTCAAATTTGACGGAGAGTTTTACCTCACCAGGACGTCCATTAAACCAGACTATTCTTAAATGATTCAGGTTAAAGGAGACATCATCCATTTTTCATATTATGCTTAATAGTGAATTATAAATGTAAGTAGATCATCAGTTTACATTTTTTTCATTGTAAACCGCATAGAAACCGATCCATTGACATCCTATTCAAAACTAAAGAACTGATACTGATATTTTGCTGTAATAAGCAACAAATTGTCTTTTACATATTTCTGTATCTACAAGACATTTAAGAACTCTTGATTTGTCACTCAGACTTTTTATTTTTCAAAATACTCATACTTAAGTACAGGATGCGGGCAGGTATAGTAGTAGTTTTTCTACTTTTCTGTGCACTTGACCCTCAAAGGCAAGACAATACAGGATTAACTCAAACATCTAGAAATCAATCAAAATACAACTTTGAGTAAACTGAGGAAACTCTGCTCATTAAAGTTGATTTTGTATAATATGTTCCCTACTAAGTAAGTATCCCTAAATTAATAGTGAAAGTATTTCCTTCTAGTGTGATCGATTATAGTAGCATAACTTAATGGATAAAATGTTCATTCATCTTCTACCGCTTATTCCCGTTAGGGGTCGCGGGTGACTGGAGCCTATCCCAGTGACTTTGGGCCTTAGGCGGGGTACACCCTGGACAGTGGCCAACTCGTCGCAGGGCTAACACAGAGAGACAGACAAGGACAGACAGCCATTCACTCTCACATTCATTCACTAGGGACAATTTAGAGTCGTCAATTAACTACACAGTCATGTCTTTGGACGGTGGGAGGAGCCAGAGAACCCGGAGAGAACCCACGGTAACACGGGGAGGACATGCAGACTCCACCCAGAGAGATCGTGTGATGTTAGGGTGGTTCGGAATTCGAAACCACGATGTTGGGGTGGTCTGGGATTCGAACCCACGATCTCCTTATTGAGAGGCAGAAGCTCTAGCCGCTCTGCCACCGTGCACCCCGGATAAAATGTTTTTTTGTTTTTTTTATCATTGTGTGATGGTAGTAGTCATTAAGAGTTTTCGCACATAACAGTACGATGAACTAAGTCCCTATAATCCCCCTGTCCCTATAGTCAGAGGAACCACTGACAGAGGCTAAAAGTGAGTCTGACTGACCATTGCATTTAAAGGAAAAATATTATGCAATTTTTGTATTGTTTTTAGCCTTTAAGCATGCTATTGAGTACCTTTAATTTGCCATCTCATATTAAAAAAGGTTTATTAAATAATTGATGTTTTCCTCAGGAGTCTGGAATGACACTTACTTGCATCCAGCCCAGTAGATGGCGCCAAGCACTTAGCTATATTATCTCTATGAGTGAATGTGCTAAAGGCAGTCATCAAGCTAACAGCAGCAGTGATCGTGTTTAGACAACAGAAATGCTCAGAACGAGTCTGCCGATGATTTAAGAACATAAAACAACGGAAGATTCTCAGATAAGCGACGTAGATGATCTGAAAATATGTCTGAAAGTCCAGGGAGTTCCGCAGGAAGTGTGTTTGATCACATTGTTAGATCATGGTTAAAAGCTCAAAAAAGTCAATGTAGCAAATGTCCTTTAAATATTGAATAAATATTTTCCCTTCATCCTGCTCTCTTTGAGGTCTGTAAACCTTGTACATAAAAATATAAACATGTACAACAGTGTTCTGGTGTTTAAATGAGAGTGAGATGTGAGTCAGTGTGGGACAACGGGTGAAATGAGCCCATGGCATTTACAACTGTGGATCATGTTTGTTCATTAACATGTACCATCTCCCACAAATAATTACTTACCACTATAACTAGTTACTACTTACTAATTCAGGGTTTCCCACCAATAGAACCATTTTCAGTTCCCGGTCCTATTTTTTGTTCCATTCCCATTTGATGCCCGTTCACACAGAACAGGAACTAGGGACTGGGGCCACACTTTGGGGACTTTTTAGCTCCTGTTCAGGGGCAGGTACTTTTCAGATAGAACAGGATTTTTTTCTAACCCAGGTACATTTACAGCATGAACTTTATTAACACAGAAGTGGGATGAAGAGAGGTAATTGAATATTTTAATGTTCTAATGTTACAGTAAGTTAGATCCACTTTCAGCCTCTGTTTCTGTCTGAATGCAAGCGCGGGAAAAAGTAGATTTAAAGTTGTTTTAGCAATTAATACTGTAGACAACTTACATCTAATACTCATCTGCCTTTTATTGACTATTTCACCTCAGTTTTCAGTGCACTTAACAAGCTGCAATGTCATTATTCACGATTCTTTTGCCTCCAGACTGTTTCCACTCCAGCATCTCTGCTTTTTAATACAGTCCCATTGAAGCTGTTTCTACGTTTCATTCTGCTTTTGGGTTTTTAGGAGCGAGCCGTATCACCTAACGCCGGACTCGTCATCTGGGAGAGCGTCGAGGGGAGAGGAAGGAGGTCACGTCTGGATGTGACCTGCTCCAGAGCCTGAGACAGACCAGATGGGCTTTTGTGAACTCACAGAAGGCGGGAGTCCCTCTTCCCACCGTCGCTGAAGCCAGCAGAGGTACTTTCTGAGGATTTTTTTCAAGACGTGATGAAATCTCTGCTCTTTGCGTCCCCCGAGTGTTCAATGTCTCTGTGCGGACTTCTAAAGATGAAGTCAGAATTTCTTTTCATCTTGGGAATAACTGAAGGAACTCTTGAATAGTCTCAGATCTAAATAAGAGGACGGTTGTTAATGTTTGTGTTCAAGGCTAAGGAGGATAAACTTTGGTTGAACTGAACTCTTACAGATGAGAGACAGACGTTTGGGGACTCACAGAAAGTGAATGATTCCGCGATGTGACAAATACAGAGCATTTTTAAATGACTCTCGATCTTTATGTCCAAGTTTCCAAATATTCTTCAGCGTTTAAATTGGTACCGTCAAAGGATTAAAAAATGTAATATGATTAATCACACTTTGGAGCTGTGATTAATCACAATTAATTGCATTGCGTGCTTTTTGCAATTCTCATTATTTACATGTCTGAGTGATTTTGCACATTTTCTTATGAAAAATAATGATTTGTTTCATAAATCTAAGTTAATTATTTAAAAGCCATTTTAAGTCTAGACACTGTATTTCATTGAATCTGTGCCTTCATGTTTCAGCTAAATCTAGGCTACCAGACTCACACTCATAGACCTATAGTTACACAGAAGTAACGGACATGTATGATTGATAGATGGAGCTGGTGTTGGTCTGGCGTCGACAAATTCTCGGTAATAGTTTGGTGAAATGTTTGGTGCATTTCACTTGTTTTAGCGCTCACACACGGGTTTTGTTTTCGTCACAGAGCACATGCTGTTCGACACAAGATCTCCGCTGCCTCTTTGGTTGTTTCTGCTCGTAAACATCAGCCACTGAGTGATCTGCGATAGTCTACTATAATCTAAAATAACAAAAACAACAACAGAATGTATTTACGTGGGACATAAAATAATTGGTTGCAGGATTTGGTAAACATACAACCATATTATTAGCCTAATTGCATTTCTCTTTCCATTTTTGACTCATTCATTTGTTGAAGTAACTATCAAAAAATATTAATGCGGTACAGTAGTGCAGTGGTTAGCGCTCTCGCTTCACAGCAAGAGGGTCCTGAGTTCAGAATCAGAATCAGAATCGATTTATTGTCATTGACAGTGATCAGAATTCACAAACATAGGAACTTCCTTTGACGTAAGGTGCAACATAAAACAATGAATAAAATATTAATATATAAAAGAGGCATGCATGAGCTTAAGAATAGAGTAGAATAGAATAGAATAGAATAGAATAGAATAGAATAGAATAGAATAGAATAGAATAGAATAGAATAGAATAGAATAGAATAGCCTAAGACTATATACAGAAATGTACAGTTGGACAGACAGTAGTGCAAATTGACGTTGCAGATAGATAGCTCTTTTATAATATTATTCTTAAAGTGGCAGGTGTTATAAAGTGTTCATGAGTCCAAAAGCAGAGGGACAGAAACTGTTCTTGTGGTGGGAGGTTCTGGTCCGGATGGACCGTAGCCTCGACTCGTAGATTTCCTCTGGCTGCTTCCCTAAAACTAAAAACATGTACAACAGGTGTGAATGAGAGTGTGTTTGTGACAGTGAATGCAGGACAACGGATGAAAAGTATCCCACAGCTAATTCTGGAGTTGCATGTTCATTAACATGTACTGTCCTGACCAAATAAACCAATAAATACATTTTAAAAAATTGATATTGTCCGATACTTCAAGTCTATATCTCAAAATTCTCAAATTATGACTTAGTTTGATGTGATAGCATCTATGGCAATTATTTATTATAGTTCAAAAAGTTTAAAATTACAGGGAGTAGTGCTGAGTTCAAAAACAGAATCCCTCTACATCAAAAAGTGACGTGCCATTGTTTTGTATTGAAAATACAGAGACAATTAACACACAACTGACACCATTTTGGACAGTTTAAATGGTCATTCAACAAAATAAAGTTGTTATCAGGTTTTATTATATGTGAAATCATAACTATTGTGTAATTTATGTGGATTTCGGCCCTTGTTTTCAAAATGGTTGCTAGGTAACAGTTGTGGAATGTCCTCTAACTACCGGTATGTCATATTTGCTGCTCATGTTCAACCAGGAAGTAACATCAGAAACTTTACAAAAACTGTCAAACTGGGGACAAATAGGCAAAATGCTTAGTCAAATTTAAATATAATCAAGTGAAATGTGTCGTCAAACCTGTCATATAGACATTAAATAAATCTATCTCATCTGTAATGCTGATGGACAACAAAAAAAAAAACATTGATATGCATTTTATGCATGTTTATTTGCTCTCTCTAACTTGATATGTGTATCACTCTGAATTGATTTTAACACATTTATTAATTTGGAGAGTCTCTCATCGAAAGCTATTGTGAAAAGTCATAAAGTCATGACAAACATTTGAAGCTGATTGGTCGTAACGTTACAACAGTGGAACAAGCTGAGAAATCAAACTGTTCAGACTTCTTCTTCATTTTTAACAGTAACATGACATGAGTATTTGTGGCATGAGCGCAGTGTAGCTTTGACAGAAATGTGACGTTGTAATTCTTTGACGTGGAGTCTGTGGGCTGCTGCATCCACACGGACTCTCGAGCCTTAAATCACTGGGGATTTTCTGGTCTGAGCAGTTCCGCGTCCTCCTCCGACTCGCCTGTGTGCATTTGGACGCTGATGAATCACACTATTATTAATTATCTCGCCACCAGGTCAGCAGCGCCATGAATAACCCTAGACTGACAGACAAATTTGAACCAGAAAAACAGGCAGGGGTCCACAGCTTTGAGGGGAACTGGAAGCATTCTGGATTACAGGGATATTACTCCAGAGAAGCCCTGTCATTCCTAATGGTTTCTACTGCAGACACTGATTATTAGAGAAAAAGAAGGGGAAGGAAGGGGGGAAATGAGGAAATTAATGTCTTCTTAGCTTTAACATGATTTTTCGACATGTAATTATGTTGTAGGAAAATTTTACAATGTTATTTCAATCCGCACTATTTTACAAGACGTTGGGGCATGTGCTGCGTTCATGTGGTCCTCAGAGGTCAGAGCTGGGACCTCAGAAGCAGGGCGATGTGGCAAAAAGTTATAATCACGAATTTAGATTTAATCATGATTCATAATCACTTTGTATTTGTCTATTGCCTTTAATAGAGCTGCACGATTTAGGTAAAATATTGTATATAATTGTTATTTTTCTGACCAGTGCGATTGTGATTAGATTTTTGAGTTATGGTTTAATAATAGGATTCAGTTCAAATTCACATTTTAAACATGATTTTGTCGCTTTTAGTTGCGTTTTTGTCATGTTTAATTGTGTTTGTCATATTTAAACGCATCTTTGTCTTTTAGTCGCGTTTTTGACGCTTTTGGTAGCGTTTGGTCACGTTAGGTGCATTGTGTCACATTTGTTGTATCTAGGCACGTTTTTGATGCTTTTGGATGCATTTTTATCACTTTTGGTGGAGCTTTTGTTGTTGGTTTCAGAACATGTTTGTACAAATCCAAACTACAGTGTTAGTTTTTATTCAAATCAAAGCAAGACATTTTGTTGGTTGTGGAAGAAATGATTGCACCTAAAAAGTTGCAGCATTTGATTTTGTGTCGATTTGGTTTAATTGTGCAGCTCGATGTAATCCCTCATTCGTCCAGGCGTGTTACATCGTAGAAATTTGGTTAAAACCCCTGTAACCTTTTCTACAACAGGAGAAAAAATGTGTTTGAACAGACAGCTGCATTAAAGAGACAAACACTGAATCATGATACAATTTCACAAAAATAGCAGACTGTCACAGGGACGAGCTCACCATTTGATTTTTATCACCATATCGCTCAGCCCGGGCTGATTGTTAATATCTGATCAAATCAGATATTAACAATCTTCTCTCAGTAACACATTTGATGAACATATAAATACCAACTACTGTATGTGTCTGCTCCGTTAAAATGAGTTAATTGAATATAAACACAAGTAGCCTTTGCACATCCTGGTACTTGCGTCACTCCTGTAAGTTATTTTCCTTAGCTGCACACACACTAATGCTTTATAAAACTGCATACGTGGTGTTTTCATAAGTATCAAGAACACAGTATTTCTCATAGTGTGTACTGGACCCTCAGTGTTGTTGTATCCCACTCACCTCGGCAAACAGCAGCTGTGCGTCACTTCAAAGAACCAAGGGCCCCGGGGCGACCTCAGGGGCCCAAAAGAATAAAAAAACAGGACAAATTGCCGTCTCTGTCACACTGTTTTGGAGCTGATCTAAATGGGACCAGCTTGTATCAGCTTTGAGCGTCGTGTCGCAGCGAGAGCTAAATACTCCAGATATCCGTTTGTTGACTCTGTTTAAGCCGCGATTTGTCTGCCTGCTTTTGGTCACCACCAGGTAAATATGAGGTGAGTATATTTGAAACCCAAACCCCCCTCGTCAGTCGCACCTACGAGTCTGTAAACCAGGACTTTATTTCACCCAGAGCCAGATTCTTCAGATGGTTTTGTCCTCGGAGCCAGAAACATGTCCAACACTTTAGAAATATGAAAAAAATATAATGAAAGGCTTTGACAACCTCTGCAGGACTAAACCAGGATTAAACCAGGTCTAAACTAGGACTGAACCAGAACTGAACCAGGACTAAACCAGGACTAAACCAGGACTAAACCAGGTCTAAACTAGGACTGAACCAGAACTGAACCAGGACTAAACCAGGACTAAACCAGGACTAAACCAGAACTGAACCAGGACTGAACCAGAACTGAACCAGGACTAAACCAGGTCTAAACTAGGACTGAACCAGGACTGAACCAGGACTAAACCAGAACTGAACCGGGACTAAACCAGGACTGAACCAGGACTAAACCAGGACTGAACGAGGTCTAAACCAGAACTGAACCAGGACTAAACCAGGTCTGAACCAGGACTAAACCAGAACTCAACCAGGACTAAACCAGAACTGAACCAGATCTAAACCAGAACTGAACCAGGTCTAAACCAGAACTAAACCAGGACTAAACCAGGTCTGAACCAGGACTAAACCAGAACGGAACCAGGACTAAACCAGGACTGAACGAGGTCTAAACCAGAACTGAACCAGGACTAAGCCAGGACTAAACCAGGTCTAAACCAGAACTGAACCAGAACTGAACCAGGACTAAACCAGGACTGAACCAGGACAGAACCAGGACTGAACCAGGACTGAACCAGGTCTAAACCAGGACTAAACCAGGACTGAACCAGGACTGAACAAGGTCTAAACCAGGACTAAATCAGGACTGAACCAGGACTGAACTTGGTCTAAACCAGACCTATACCAAGACAAATAAACCAATAACAACAGAGGGAGGGCCGGATCATGTCCCTTGGCGGGCCTGGTTTGGCCCCCAGGCCTTAAGTTGAATAGCCCTGCTTCACATTGTTATCTTAATCAAACCAATACATTTCTACCTCGAGGTGCTGATCATTTTACACATTTAGTAACTGATGATTGCAATTTTAAAAAGTGTAAAAAGAGAAAGCTGTTGGCGTCCGCATGTCAAAACATTTGTACAGCACGTTGAAGCGCCTGAGGTTTCTGCTGGTTTTTATTTTCGTCCTCAGCCGCACAGCCTTCCAGAGCAGGACAGTGGGAGCATTTACAGAAGTGTCACCTTGTCACGCCTCTGCTGGCAAACGCAAGTGCGGTGGAAGGATTCATGCTCCAGACGAGAGTGTTTACAGACAGCCTTATCATCATAACAAACAGATACACTCTGAGAAAAAGGAAGAGGCGGAGCTCGATGTACGGATATCAGTGCCAAAAGTGCTGTGATTTTTGACATTTCGAACTACATCAATTTGCAGCCACCCCTATATATAAGTAGGAGAAAATGTATGTAATAATGTATGTAAATGTAAATCAGGACTCGATTAATTGCATTATTTAAATTATCGTCAACTAGTTTGGTAATTGAATAATTGTTAACTGTCTGTACAGAGGTTCCAAAACAAATGAGGAGCTGAGAGAATGAGTTTTATGACTCAAATTGAACCCTAATTGCATGAAAATGTGGAAATTCAGTGTATTTAATGAAAATGCTCTTCAGTCCATAACTGTACTCCACCAGGTCCTCAAACGGCTTCATGTCAACTTCATTTGGTCAAATTTAGAAAAAAATCTTTTCATCATGTAACTCGTTCCCAACCTTTTTTGTCGAGTACGCCCTAAACTATGTCTCACACACCCCTTAAGTACCCCTTAAGTTAAGAGTACCCCTTAACTTAACCTAACTTAAGTTTCAGGCAAATATATGGGTTTACTAGTCACATATACTTAATTATTACTTTATTTATGGTCCAATAAACTCTAAAAATATGCAAAATTTACTACTAATGACACTTTTTTTTACAGATAAAAAGCAATGATGGTTAATTGCAGCCCTAATGTAGACACATATTTGCACAGATTAAAGGGCTTATACCGGATTTTTATTGTTGTGAAACGGGAAAAACAGAACTAGACTGTGTTTCCCATTTTTTTGCATGTAATAAAGTAAAATCTGTGTCGCTTCAGCACAGATATATTGTAAAAGCATCTATTCAGGTGAAAATGAGACCACAACTTTTACTCTGCATCTGTTTATAGGGCATTTTATCCTACGAGAAAAGTAGGAAGTGTGCCGTTTGCATGCTAATGTTTGTTAGCCTTACCTGAGACAGTCCGTGACCAATAGATCCATGTCTGTGACGCTCTGGCGCTTCTTCTCGCTGTGAATATTTATGATGCTGAGACTGCATTAAGAAAGTGAGCGATACATGTGACTGATGTGAAGACTTACATAAACATAAAGTAGTTCTGTGTTCCACGTTAACTGTAAAAATCAGGTACCGGGCCTTTGATACCTACAAACGTATTGTTGTATTTGACATCCCACTCAATTTCAGATCCATTTGGTCTCCAAACTCCTGCATTGACCACAGTGAATGGATACCTTTAGAACAGGCCATTACAGAAAATATATGATATAAACTGCACCAACAATCAAGGACTGGACTCAGATTATTACTGAAATTCAAATGATGGAATAACATTTGGACTTAATTTGGAAATGGATACATTTGGAAGACTAAATGGGACATTTGTTTTGGACAGCATGTGCCTTGATTTTATATTTATACCAGGCACTTTTCCAACTGGGACACACAAAAAAGCCATGTAACCGACTCAAGACCCCCAATGCAAAAAAAATCCCACAAAAAAAAAAACAAGCAATGATTTTACATGTCAACGTGTGTTTAAATTAAATTGGGTTTAATGTTGTTTATTTGAATAGTTTAGTGTCTTATTTAATTAGAAAATAGACCTGTACAATGTAATATTCATCAAAATTATATCATAATCATCAGGTTTTTGCAGGGCATTAAAAAGCATTAAACGTCATTAAATGAATTTGGGCAAAAATAAGGCCTTAAAATGCATTAAAAATATTAAATTGAACCCCCACAGTCATTAAATCTAAAAAAAAAAAGTAAAAAAAAAAGACAAAAGATTCATCCATCAGAACAATAAATATAAAATGATTGTATTTTGAATCCCAGATGTACTGGATTTATTGAATCTAGAAGTTAATAGCTTTAATCAAGTCATCTAAAAAAGTAAAAGAAAGGGTTAAAAGCTTGCTTTAAATGGCATATAAATTTACTTTTTTAATATTATAAAGTTGTTTATTATATTCTGGTCATTCTCCTGCCCAATGGACTGGTTATAAGCCGGTAGTTTTGACATGATAAAAGCATAAATGACTTGTTTTGACTTTCATTGGGACATTTAAAATCTTGAATATATATATATTTTTTTGATATGTCATTTTGTTGTTGTTTTTTCCTTCTCTCTCTGGTCTTTTTCTGTTCTTTGCACTATTATTTTCTGTGTTTTATATTTAAAAACTTAAACAATAATAATAATCATGTAAAAAAGTATTGTTATAGAATTAAAACGGCGTGATTGTCTGATATTGTCTCCTTTCTCCTTTAGCGCTGCAGTCCTGTTTGAAGTGAAGTGCGCTGACAACATTCAAACCAGACTTCAGCTCAAACACCATTTGTTGCTTCCGTGTGAACGTCCATGGCACGCCAACAACCCGACGGCAACACGGGGCTTTCAGACCAGTGTGATACTTTGTGGTGGGTATCAGTCTAATTACGGAACATCTTGTTTAAACACCAATCCATTTTTAGGCTGACAGCTCGTATATGCATTTGGGGGCCATGTGTTAAAAACAGGCATCTAAATTACAAGAAAATGATTACAAGATTCAGAAATAGTTTTTTTGTTCTGTGTGGTTTCTCTATAAATTTCATTCATGGGTCATCATTCCACCAAAGCTAATAAAAGTTCTCAGAAGATGCCGTCTTTAATAACGCTCACAGGCAGCTCTCGGTCATTAGCTCCACATAAAAGACCAGATCTCAGTGAAAACAAAGCTGGACACTTTCCACGTAATGAGTGCGGCCCTTCTTTCCTCCTGTCATATTTTCTTAGCGCTGCGTTGCAGGCCGCCCCGAGTTTGGTTTCATTTGTTCTGGATGTTTCCTCGGGCCTCTTGGCTGAGCAGATGAAAGCTGGTGGATGACGAGCAGACGAAGAGCACAGTAGCTTAGCATGTGGCTAATATCCAGCGCTCTATCCTCTGACAAGCTGTTTACCCCATTATTATGTTTGTCAAGAAATGAATTCAAGTAAAAAACACTCCTTTAACAACAGCATATGGAAAATAAAAGGCCAAATGGAAAGCAGATTGAGGTTTTTCAAACAAACAGGAGATGTGTTGTTGACACTGGGCGTTGTCTCAGCGCTTTGAACAATAGCAATGTCACTAATAAATGTGTGAGGAGCCAGAGAAGTTAATCAAAACTTATAAAGTCAGCTCAAAATGACCTTTGTTCCACTATAATGAGGCAAAACGTTCTACCAAAGAGGCGTCTTATTATTTTTGTTCATTCATTTATATATTGGGACGGATCAGCCGTGGGCTCTTGTCCATTCGTTGTCCCACATTCATTCTCACATCTCACTCTCGTTCATACACCAGAACACTATTGTACATGGTTTTAGTCGTGGGGGAAACTGGAGCGCCTGGAGGAAACGTCCGCAGGCACGGGGAGAACATGCAAACTCCACAGAGAAAGGCCTCACAGGAGTTAAACTTAGACCCTGTTGCTGTGAAGGAAGAGCGCTAACCGCTGCTCTTCTGACAGTTTCTGGGGCTATTTATCTGACAAATAAACAAAAAAGAACACAACAGGCTCAGTTGATCCTCTGGTTAGAGAGGGTAGTTAGTAATTATTTCTTTTTGTTCAAAATTGTTGAAATTCATAGGACCATGTCAAAACATGTTTGTGTTTGAAAACAAAATAATACCAAAGACAAGTTCACCATATGTTTTAGTCCATTTCATACTTTGATCATGTTACCACACATGAAGACAGCAAATCTATAAACAAAATGAATATTAAGCTGATGTTTAATGTAAAAGCTGCATGTGGTAAATAGATTTTTCCTAAATATGGATCCATATGAGCCCTCATCTAACCACACTTCTGGACGACTGCTGTCCAATTTCAGTTTGGAAAGCTCTCAAAGAGATGATCCTGGAGCTGTCTCACCATTGTCCGCAGTCCATCTAAATGTTTCCCAGCTGTGATTAGCCACTACTCTTCTGTTGTGCATTGCATTGTGGGACTTTAGTTGTCCATCAGCACCACACAACAGCTACAGCCTCCTGGCAAGCCCAAGAATACTTACAAGTAGAATCTTGAACTGTATTCTCTCTCTGTAATTTCTGATAAGCCGGACCGACTGGCAGATGATTGACCAATAGAAGAAATTCATCATCCATTTGTAACAAAACAAACATGGCAGCGAATGAGTTAAAAATAACGGAGACTTTTTTCAGAATCAATGAGTGAATGATAAAAGGATAATCAAGTGGAGCTTTCTTCCATATTTTAGACATATGCTGCAAATAAATGGCTAATAAGGACGGCTATCTGCTGAAAGGCCGTTTGTTCTGTGTGGTAATCTGCATAACAATCATTTACATTGTTTAAATTAACTCGATTTGGTTTTGTGATGTGACTCACGGCGTGGTGTACATGTTCTGTAATTTATTCACTTTTTGCTTGATTTTCAAAGACTATTTTAACAAATACGACTGGGTTTTACAAAAGTGTTATTTTTGTTTAAGGGTTTATTCAATGCCCATGACATAAAATAACCTGTTAAAGTGCTTTGTTGCATGCCCTTCTTCAGAAAACCTCAAATCAAAGGAAGAATTAGTCCACAGAAGTAGTTAATCTGCTTCTGCTTCTGTGGAGCTGGGGATGAGTAACACTTAAATTAGATGCTTCTTTGTGAGCGCTGACAAACAACCTGTGAATGGGAGCAGATAATCCCATGCAGCTCTTTCTCCATGCAGGGCTGGGCTCTTTTGTGCAGATGTCCCTTTGGACTGAGGGCCGCAGCAGCAGGGAACGTCTTCAACACAGCAGTTCTACAGCAGCAGTGCAAATGTAATCCATACAAACTGGGACCTCAGATTGAGTCCAAGATGATAAAACTGACTTTAGGCTAACGACACGTCACAGCAGGAAGCCGACCCATCCATTTCCCCGCAATCAAGCCTAACTTACATCTCGCTTCCCTGAGGCTTCAAAGAACAGGCCTAAACCGGGACAAACATGGTGAGGGTCACAGCCGACAGTGACAAAACATGCAGCAGTCGTCCAAATAATCTCAAATACTCAAGTGTCTCTTTGAAATACTTTACATTGGCCGGCCTAATTGTCTTGCTCTGTGACTATTGCTGTACACAGAGGTTGTGCAGGGGTCAAGCAGACATGTCAAAAGGCTGTATTGATGTGGCTGACCTCTGACCTGATCTAGACCCCACTCTGCTCTGAAGAACGGTCAGCTCCTGGCATGTGTCCACAGTGTGACCTGCAAACACATGAAGCCATCAAACCCTCATCTGCTCTAACGACATGGACCTTCTCATGTTCTCCTGCGCACACTCCAGGAGCGCTGAGGAAAAAGAACAAACATGGACTTCTACCACTGAGGCAATGTGGAGGAAAAGCAGCATTTGATGACATTCCTCCATAATACTGGCTGGTTACCATGACAACTGAGAAAAGTCAGCAATGGTCTTTTGAGAAAAATGCATTAATGTTGTCAGTTCAATTCTCTATTGTCCGCCATGAAGACATAATGTAATTTATAGTCAAAAATAGCAGCATAATACACAATTGTTGATATACTTCTGTAAAAAAATCATACTTGAATAATTTGAGATTTATGGAATATGACATTGTCGCGAGACACTGAGTCATGCAGCCATTGTCTGTTGTGTTCTTTGTATTGCACCAACAAAACACAATTTCTCCATCAACACTGCGGCAGCAGTGTAGCAACAAGATGAAACTATAATGAAGAAAGAGTTTGAAACACAAACAGTGAAAAAACATATGCCCTGCCATCACGCAAATGTTCACAGCCCAGTGATGTCAGTCCTGCTCCAGTCATCTCTCAGTTATTTCAGGAACAAACCCATATCTCACGTTCTTCCTCTGCTGTAATTTATGGCACATCATGTGGAGGTAACAATTAGGATCTGTAAATTAGCCCAAGAAACACTGAGTGCCTGTATCTGTGCAAACTTAGAGCAGCGCCTGGAGCCTGGGGCTCTGCTTCACAGAGCTCCCCCACAGACAACAAAACTGAACACAACACTGCAATGACCCCCTGCCACAGCTACCAGGATGATACCAACAAATCCAAGAGTTTCTTGGGAACTTCCTATGTATTATCCAACCTTTAAAACACAAAAGAGGATGTAAGAAAAAGGCCAGAGCAGAAAGGTCTGTGTGGACATTTGAGCTGAGCTGAAGAAGAGAATAAAGGGACAAAGTTTATTGTGAGTTGGACTGCAATAAACTCTGATTTTGGTGAGCTTGCAATGTTGCACTACACTCAGAATACAAAAAGAGAACTTAAAGAAATATTTGAGTGTTCTCTGGAGTTACACGCAGTTTGGTGCATCTCACTTTGATGATGTTCAGTGCGTACCCACACTGTGAAAGGAACACATTTTATAAATCTTCACCAAATGTCAGCACTAGCAGTTCTCGCCACTACAATCACAAATCCCATAATCACACAACAGATGAGCACAACAATAAAAGCTTATTAAGAAGGTTGAAAACACACAGATGCGTGATTTCAGCAAAAGGCCAGATACAAACTGCAAACCGTAGACTCTTCTTTGGTTCCACTCTTTGGATTCTGTGATACAGACTTTCTGCAGGTGGTGCCTTTTTCGCTGCTTCTACATTGAAATACAGCTAACTGCTGCGGCAGCTGGAAAAGTAAGACACATCACTTCCTGTCAACATTTTCCCAAGGAAAATGTTGGAGTGAGTTCAAAAGCGGTAATGTAAAGGTGTAGTAGGCTTCACCTCACACATTGTGAAGTGTCGTCGGCCTGGGCTTGACCTCTGTGTGGCCTGGTCCAGTCTGACAGATGGATCTGTGAAATGCAGCAGTAACAGAGGACTCACAGCCACAAACTCCCTGCAGGGCACTCTCCAATAAAGAAGCTTTGTTCCCACTGAGCGCTGCCTCTCACTGTTTCAGAGAGGTCCCGGGCCTCGTGGTGGCGTTCACCTTATCTCTTTGTGAGAGCAGTTCTGTTATGATTTATTAGTCAATAAACAGACTGGGTTTATTAAAACATTTGAAACAAAGTTTGTGGTCCATGCTCCAAATTCAGAGATTGTGAAGAAACTCTCTTGGACTTGATCGCAAACCCACTGTATATTGTACTTATATACCAGGTTAAAAATGTCCTTTACTCAAGTGATTATTATTCTAAATGCTACAGATTCCTCTCTGTTAATAACAGGTCACCTATAGGTAATACCCAAGCAACACAAAAACAGTGTGAAATGTGTGTCTTGCGAGCCGTCTCCTAGAAATTACCATAAAGATCTCTCTCCCGTGGTGTCTGTATTTTGTCTCTTTAGGAAGTTGTAGAACTTTTAATGTCCCACACAAGTTGAAGGGAAAGCACAGGATTTTGACACCAGACGCATGTTAGCGATACCAAACCCATAAACAGCTCTGTTATTTTAGCCCAGCTGCTAAAACTGTCTGCCTCTCAGGTACACAAATGTTATAGACTTCAAAGTTTGGAGCCGTACCATGTGATTACTCAGAAATGTTCGTCGTTGTCAGTGCTGTGTTTGTTTATGTTGCCATGGAGATAAAAGATTGGTGTTCGTGAGTAAATTCCAGAGGCAGGGCCTTATCAGCAGATACTGCTTGGTAGACAAGATGTCACGACCTTCTAATTAGCACTTCCTCCTCTTGGAGATAATTGCAAATGCATTGAAAAGCCAGATCTGACATCATGAATTATGATAATATTTGTTCCTGGCTTAAGTAGTACATGCTCCTCTGTAATGAACATGTCATAAAAAATCCTCAACCAGCTGAGAAAGCACTTGTA
This sequence comes from Rhinogobius similis, assembly GCA_019453435.1. Lineage (NCBI taxonomy): Eukaryota > Metazoa > Chordata > Actinopteri > Gobiiformes > Gobiidae > Rhinogobius > Rhinogobius similis. The sequence continues at coordinate 33,563,799 of CM033637.1, forward strand.
CTTCCACCTCAAAACATTTTGTTCAACATTCTGCCACTGTTTTGACAGACTGGGAATAACCTTACCATGTGCCAAAATTATTTGTTAATGATTGTTCAGATGAAGCTGTTTACATCAATTGGATGTTTCAGTTTGAGCGGGTGGACAGGCCACGCTGAGAACAATGGACAGTGTAAATATTTGATCAATGCTGTGTCTAGCTGTCATTACAAATACTAGGTGAGATGCAAAGGATCGCATGCTGAGTGTAGAATGGCATAAACAGCTTGTGTGAGAAATGAAATATGGTTTTAATTGAAGTCTAAATGTTTATATGTGTAGAAGCAACATCAAAGCCATGGCTGCTATCAGAGTCTGTTAATAATGTTTATCTCAGTTGATGACCGAATATTCAGTTCTGTATTTTCCAGGCAAACACACATACTCCCTTTGAACAGGCGTCTGTCACTAAGAAGTGTCTCAACATCCACTTCTCATTATTCAAGCCGGTTTCCACTCAGCGGCAAAGCAAATAAAACAATCCAAGATGGCAGCCGACCCCACACAGACCCAACTGCTGCCAGCGCTAATGGCTACCTGTTTCACTGGACGTTCACTCTTTATATGCTGCCCTTAGGTATGATCATCAGAAAGCATGGCATTAACTTCCACTGCTATGCAGATGACACTCAGCTGTATTTATCAATGAAACCTGATCAGACGCATCAAGTAGACAGACTTAGTGCCTGCGTGAAAGACATAAAAACTTGGATGACTCTTAATTATCTGCTCCTTAACCCTGAAAAAACCGAGGTCATTCTGCTGGGCCCTAAGCACCTGCGAGACTCCTTATCTGACCAGATAGTTTCTCTGGACAATATCACTGTAGCCCCCAGCTCTACTGTAAGAAACCTTGGGGTCCTATTTGACCAAGATCTCTCGTTCAAAGCTCATATAAATCAAGCCTGTAAAACAGCCTACTTTCATTTGCGTAACATAGCCAAAATTAGAAAAATCCTGCCCAGAGATGATGCCGAAAAACTCATCCATGCATTTGTCACATCCAGATTAGACTATTGTAACGCTCTGCTTACAGCGTGTCCTAAAAGCTCTATAAGAAGCTTTCAACTGGTTCAAAATGCAGCAGCAAGATTATTAACAGGTACTAGAAAAAGAGATCATATTTCACCAGTGTTGGAGTCTCTTCACTGGCTTCCTGTTGAGTTTAGAATCAAATTTAAAATCCTCCTCCTGACTTATAAAGCTTTAAACAATATGGCCCCATCCTACCTCAAAGATGCAATAGTAGCGTACCATCCAAACAGAGCTCTTCGTTCTCAAAATGCTGGACTATTGTTAGTCCCCAGAGTCTCTAAAAGCACAGTAGGAGGTCGAGCATTTAGCTACCAAGCTCCTATGTTATGGAACCAGCTCCCTGTTCATGTAAAAGAGGCCGACACAGTCTCTACATTTAAGACCAGGCTCAAAACGTTCCTCTTTGAAATAGCTTATGGTCAGGCCAGTTAGGAACAGAAATAAAAACCTACAGTTTTAGCTACGCTGCCCTTGGAGCAATTCTGCTGGGGGAAGTATGGCAGCTTGAACACTATCCTCTGGTTCTTCCTACTTTATCTATCAACAATATTTAATATTACTTCAACTGTAGTCTGTTCATTGCTGTTCACATGTTTCTCTTTCTCTCCACTTCCCCCGGGGAGTGGAGACTGTTTCAGACACTGCGGCGGCTGCTCCAGTGACGACCCCACCCCCACCTGTCTGGACGATCTATGCGCCACCCGCCTGGACAGCTGGATTAGCCACACCTCGTCTGCCTGGACGAACTCCTTCTACTTTAGATGAACTGTTCCTCATCTCCTGCTGGAGGATCTCTACACTGGTGGACTGCTCCTCGTCCGCCTGGAGGAACTCTTTAAAGCCACCTCCCTCTTGAGTGGTTCTGGCTCCACAGTCCAAGTGGATGCGTCAGTCCTAGTTAATCTGCAGCCTGTCCGTCCGTGGGAGTAGGATCTCTCCTTCACTGTGGTTCTCCCCGAGGTTTCTACTTTTTCCCATGGGGTTTTTTGTAGTTTTTCCTCGCCGCGAAGGAGGGTCAAAGGACAGGGGCATTCTGGGACAGTTATCTGAACTGCTTTTACCTGTGGCCCATCGAGGCAACTGTTGTTGTGATTTTGGGCATTATAAAAATAAATTGATTTGATTTGATTTTGATTTACCCTGAATCTGAGGAACGCACTCTGCAAACAACAGCCACCAAACACTGCCTTTGTTGTGTTTGCCCAGGCTGTTGAGTAGTTTGGACCTCGTGAGTTTAATATCATTATCTTAATCAAAGAGCTGTTATGTTCTTTTGAGCTAAATAGTATTTGATATCCGCTTAGAAAAGTTCTTTTGAAATTTATTCAAGAGATTTATTTAAAAAAAAATGTTGTGCAAATGCTCTAATAGCACATTTATACTGATGTTGAAAGCAGATTTGGAACAATGAAAGAACAATGAATAAGTCCGTTTTAACAATATGCTATTCATCAGATACTTACAGAATTGACCAGAATTAAAGATTTTGTACAGTCCACCTCATAAGATTATTTTTGGGATTAGAAACTTTTGGTGTTACTTATGTTTGACTGAATAACATGACACGATGCACTGTTTCCTTCCCACAATGCTCTGCTTTTATTTGTTCTGGTTCAATAACAGCTAAATCTGTGCTGCATAATTCAGTTCCGTGTTATTTCAGAAACATTGTGGACTTTCTTTTCATATATTTTGTGTGATGACAGTTGTTGTACATCAAAGGCGTGAGTATGCCACTGGTTTCTCCTCCTTCTGCTTCTCACAGAACATCAGCCAAATCCTCGTGTGATTCCTGCAGGTCATACATATGTATTGTTGGAGCTACTGGCTTGTACGCAGGTTTTAAATTCCCAGAAGCAAGGAGCTATTTCCATAAGCATGTGGGGAACTCAGCGACCACAAACGTGCTCAGATTACTGTCAGTAATAACATCTCAATTTGTTGCTTGATGTAATATAATAGCAGGACAGCAACACAACAGTTAAACTCTATTATAAATGACCTTGGTTTGCCTGGATATGCGCTCGCAGGCAATTGCACTGGTTTAAATATTAGATTCCAGATCATGACCAAGTTTCCTTTAATAATACAGGAAAGTCACATTTTATAAACCCCATAAGCCAATATTGATGGAAAATACAACGTTACAACCACAGAAGAAGACAGAGGTATAAAGCAGCTAAATGTTTTCAGTGAAACTGTAAAAATACAGTATACTATATTTGTTATTCTTATTTTTTATTTTAAAACTAACAAGCCATGCTTAACTGCCTACACCTCATTAACATTAAATGTGTAATCAAATCCATTATTGAACTTAATTATCAGATAGATAGATAGATGAAAAGTGATGTGTTCTTTGCTCAAGACTGATTGTTAGATCATGGGTATTCCACCTATTTTGTGTAAACCTCTGAATATGTTACTGTTATAACCTTAGCCTGAAAGTCTATATGACAGGTTAAACTACACCTTTCTCTAAAATGTAGTAAACATGATTATATTTAAGATTTCACTTAACATTTGTCCCAAGTTTGACAGTTTTTGTAAAGTTTATAGTGTCATTTCCTGGTTGAACATGAGCAACAAATATGACATAGAGGTAATTCCACAACTGTTACTTAGCAACCAGGCTGAAAACAAGGGCCAAAATCAACATGAATTACACAATAGTTATGAATTGACTATAAATATATAAACTGATAAGACCTTTATTTCGCTGAATGTCTATTTAAACTGTCAGTAAAATGTGTCAGTCGTGTTTAAATTGTTCCTGTATTTTCAAAAGCATTTTTGATGACATCACAGAGGGATTCTGTTTTCGAACTCAGCACTACTTCCTGTAATTTTAAACTTTTATTTTTCTAAATTTCTTCACAAACATGAGAACCTGTCATATAGACTTTAAATACTGGAAAGCAGTGATTAAAACTTTGGCCATGGCAATAATGTCCAATAGTTGTTTATTTTATTTTATTTTTTTCTAGTTTTACTGTGTGACACTTAATTGTACTTGATGTAAAATCACCTGCAATTTTGAACCAAACGTAAATAATGAAACCCTTAAATGAGTTTTAAGAGACAGTCATTTCTAATTTCCACATTTTGTTCCCAACTGACAGGCTCCAGGAAAGGCAGAGCGCAGCCAGGGGGATTAAAGCCACTGTCAGCGAGAGAAAGGGCACAGGGGTGCACAGGAAATGATGGCGGCCCCATGGAAGCAGGAGGCCACCGCCGCCGGTCCAGCTGCTGCAATCCAGCGACGGCCAAACAAGGAAAGTGCAAGGTCAGTAGAGCGTTCAGAGAAAGAGAGGGGCTGGGCACAAAGAGACACAAGAGAAACACTCAGAGGGGCCAGCACGTGCGCAGAGGAAAGACGTCCCAAAAAGAATAACACCGATGTGAAAACACAGATTGTTCAGTAATGGCCCACAGGCTGTGCTGGATGTGGAGCTGCAGTGGGCTGTGGAGAGCGGTGGGGTTTTCAATGCCTCAAAGTAAGCTTGTCCTCTGAACTGAAGAGGGCCCGAGTGTGAAGGTGCTCATAAATCATACGTGGCGGCTCAGACACATTGCTCAAGCATGTGGAGATGGAGGAAGTATGCTAGTTTGATTCCTCGGCACGTCGTTGGGTGTAGTGTAGTGACTGGCTGTTGGTTGCAGAAGTTCAAAAGGCTCAACTTTTTTTACATGAATGAACAGATCGCTTTCATTGCGTAATTGCTTGACACAACAGCTTAAGATTTTACGGCTGTTTCAGAAAGCACTTCTCTTATTACTTGCACAGAGATTCTTTTATTTGAAAAATGCTCCCCAACATTTCAACTGAGCGGCAGAATTATAAGCAGCACTAACTGACAAAATGTGTTTCTTGTCCTATAATGTTTGTCAGTTGTTTTGCTTAAATTAACTTTAGATGGAAAAATGTAAACTGAAAGTAGTTTCTCCGTTGTTGCTCTGACTGTGTAGAGCTTAGCTAGCTTGTTTGCTAACAGAGATATAGAACATTTTAACTGCCACGCAACATTTAACTCTCAGAAACATGTTATTTAGGGAGAGAAAGTTAATGAGTTCAACTGTGTGTGATCCCCAAGTCTGTATCACCGATAAATGTGAACATAGCTGCTGTTCCTGTTGTTTATCTGGTTTTCTACAACTGTTTACTTGATTTTCTTTCTTTTAGATGTCAGATACAAACGAAATATTTAACAAAGTTGTAGACCTTTATATCTGTTGTCAAACTGTTGCAGCCCCTTTGCATTTTAGTTGTGTTTTGAATTTGTGTTTATAGGAGAAAATGTATTTACTCACCTTTGACTCTCATGTGTTTTTGCCACTCACTGCTAAAATTCAGGTTCTTGTGATGTCACCTGCAAAAAAACAAACAAACAAACAAACTTATATTTGAGCAGGGATTTTCATAATTAATTTAGAACATGTGTTTTGGCAGCTGCCTCTTCTTACACAACCATCCACAATGTCTTTTTATCTAGCCTTGGGTCATGCACATTGGTTATGACTGGATTATTTATTTATTTATTATTAACTCTATTTAACCAGGTAAAAATCCCATTGAGATTGAATCCCCTTTTTCAAGAGTGAAGTGGAAATTGCAGCACACAATCCTACAAACATGTACACTGAAACAAAAGACCTTTAAGAAACTACATTTAAAAGCACAAACAATTTTTGTTAGATGGCTCTTTGTTTTCTAAAACTGAGGCCGAAAACCCCTCATTGAAACCAGCTCACATGACCCCAGCTCAGATTGTTGTTATAGAACTTGTGAGAGCAGCGTAACGATCTTATTTTACCTTAAGACAAAAGTAAATATATAAAAGCAAAGACATCAGTGCGGATCTTCATGTGGAGCCATCTAATGCGCCTCACTGAGCTCCGGGGCCAAAACATCTCTTTTCACTCAATCTGGCAGCCATGCAGACAGATAATTCTTCCGCTTCACCCTCCAACCAAACATGCAGCTCACCGCTCAAAGTGTCACTGCAAATAATTACTCTTTCTTGTCCCTTGTTCACTGCCACAAGTCAAATTCTTCTCTGAACAGCTCTTGTTTGGCTTAAAAGGGAAGATCTGAGAGCAATTGAGGTCTTGGCACTTTGCTGAATTAGACGGAGCAGAGATTTCCGACCGTCTTCGGCGCTTGGAATCTATTTACCTTCATCAGAAAGCGCTGACTTGAGGCGAAGGTGGTTTCTGATGCCGGCGTTTGGTGCGCAGATGTTGGAATACGATTTTAAAACAACTGTAACAAATGTGCACTGACAGTGGATCAGGTGGAGGAGTAGAATTCAATTTGGAGTACAGTGTAAAGTTAATGTAAAAAACAAAAAAAGATGACGTTTGTTAGTAAGGCAGGGCTATTATACATAATTTTACCGAGGGCCAGATTTTTTGGTGGTCCTGTTCTCAGTAACAGAAACGTGCTCAACGCTTTTGAAATATGAAAAATATGTAATAGGAAAGGCTTAATGATATTTGCAGGACTGAACCAGGACTAAACCAGGTTCATCAGGTCTAAACTTGTGCTTTTGGCTGAGGGTTAAAAGGCCACACAAAAAAAAAATCACAAAAAATGGATGACAGACTGAGCCAACGATTATAGGGGGTGTATCTGATTTTTATGGTTTTGAAATGTGAAAAACAAAACAAAAATGCTCATAAACTCATTGTGTTGAAAATTTAGGAGGCTGGGACTGCATTAGGAAAGTGAACGATGTGACTGCTATAAAGACTTTTCAGACTTAATTTGAACATGGACTAATTTGACAGACTTTGGAAAGATTTGACTTTTTTGTTGTTGTTTTTTTAACTGTGTGCCTTGATTTTATGTGAATGTCTTAAGTTGCCATTTTCTTTTTCTGTTTTTTGTTTCTTTCTGCTCTCGCTGGTCATGTTCTGTTCTTTCTGTTTTTTTTTTTCTTTACAATGTTTAAAAACTCAAGAAAAAAGGGGTGAAAAAGCTGCTTTAAAGATGTTGTACCTGATTTTTACTGTTTTGAAACGTGAAAAACAGAACTAGTTCATGTTAAAGTATTTACATCAGTCACATGTATCTCTCACTTTCATAATGCAGTCCCAGCATCATAAATATTCACCTCCATGAGTTTATAAGCACTTTTACAAGTCTCTGAGCCCAGAGCGAGTGTTGCCTTCTCTGATAAAACTAACAAACACTAGCACGCTAACGGCGCACTTCCTGCTTGTTGTAGAATAAAACTCTCCATAAATAGATTTAGAGAAAGTGCTGTGGTCTCATTTTCACCCGAAAATATGCTTTTACAATATATCAATAATGGGGTTAAACATTTTACTTCATTACATAAAAAAAAAAACAAAAAAAAAAAACGGTACTAGTTCTGTTTTTCACGATTCAGTAAAAAATCAGGTACAGCCCATTTAAGGGCATCTGTGTTCTGACCTTCACCTCAGTACAAACCAAACGACTCACGACTAAAATGTGTGCACATGTGCGAAGATGGAGGAATTCTTGCACAATAAAAAAAAGAGAAAACAATTTCCAACTTTTCAAACACCTTTCACACCATTGCTCATCCAGATGACGAGGCAAGGTTAAGAACATAAATACAGCGATTAAAAGTCTGGATAAGTCACTTTGATGAACCCGAGGCATATTTTAAAGTGGATAAATGAGTGGAAGATCCATTCCACCGTCTTCATCAAAGACTTTAAGAAGGGACAGATGAAAAAGCTCAGGACGCACAGCTGCATATTGTAGAAATACTGGAGTGATTTTTATCTAATGATTTGATCTCATTTAAAGCTAATATGAGTCTTGTGTGGAATCAGAATGCAATAATCGAAAACAAAACACAATCAACAGCACCGTTTCCAGCCACTCCTTTTTCTTCAAAAGCTTAACCTTTTAAAATCCCAAGTATTTTCCTTCAACTCCATGAACGATCTCAGCCTTTATCAACAGCAGGTTAATCAAATGCTATTCCCCTTATTGTGGACGTTTCCTCGGGCGCTGACATTAATTATGCTTCTCCTTCTGCTTGAATCATTTTACACAGAGCTGCTGATCTCAACAGAAGGTTCTCATGTATTTCTAATTACTACTTTGTTTGGAACAGTTGTGGTGAAGTTGCAGTAATTAGAAAAATTAAAGTTTAAAATTACAGGAAGCAGTGCTGAGTTCTATAACTGAGTCAGTTTACAGCAACTGACACCATTTTCTGGGTTAGGGTTAACGATAATATATATTTACAGCAGGTTTTATTGCACCACATAAAGTAAAAACTTGTCATACGCACTTTAAGGATTTAAGCTTCTTGGATAAGTGACGTATATAATCGGAAGAAAACAACATTCCTCAAAATGGCATGAATGCAGCTGAATGCAACTCCAGGTGTGTTTTTGATGACAGAACATTATGCTCAAGCTCAAAAAAGTCACTGTAGCAGAATATGTGTGCTTTAACTGGTTGTGTCTTTACATTTGACGTTTCAATAAAAGTTAGTATTAGCTTTGAAAACTGCACTGAGCCCATTTGTTGCTCATCATCAACCAAGAAGTAAAATATAAACTGTTAAACTGAGGACAAATAGGCCAAAAGTTTAGTAAAATCTTAAATATAATCATGTTGTCTAACTTGTCATACGCACTAATATATACTTCTTTCTTGGTAAATTGATGAATGGAGCTCGGGATCGTGACGTCAGGATTTTTAGTTAGCCCAATGGAGATTTCAAGATGCTAAATCCTCAACTTAGTGTTAATTCAAAAGTATTCTGAGACTATTAAATGTATTTACCAGAAGTGACCCAGCAGTTTATCATTAGTTCACTTTTTACATTGTTTTGGCAAACGTTTTTCTATGTAAGTTTAACACACAACAACAAACATGGCGTAATTCCATGGTAACCGCTATTTTTTGATGTTCTTTCCCGAGCTCTGTACCGTACAATGTCTGTTCCGATGACCTCTGAGTGTGCACTTCTGACGGTCACCTCTCGCCTAGATTTAGACAAACGCTGGACAGTGCCGCTCCACTGTCCACCTGTCACGCTCGGAGATGGTTGAGCAGCAGTAATTGTTCCACGCTGGCACAAAAGCCCACAGGAAATCCCTCCAACAAAAAGCCCGCCAGGCTGGAATGTTGGCACCTCGCTGGTTCTCCAATCCCGGGGCACGGACCAGGTCGGGGTGCCATGTGACGCGGCCAGGAATGCCCGAAGTCGAGGCCGAGATGGAGGACAGCGCGGGGCGGTTCGGAGGCAGCGCTAATCCTCAGTTGGCAGGAGCAAAGACGTGTGAGGCCTCTGTGCCGCGAAGGCCGTCCATCACCCGAAGTGCTCTGTGTCCCCTCTGTCAAACGCGCTTAAGGAATGAGGGCAGCTTTGGCAGTAAATACAAGGCTAACAGAGGGGTGAGGGGAACATGTCGATTTCAGACGAGTGCAAGAACGAAGGGAATGCACTTCTTAAAGGTGCTGTACCTGATTTTTACTGTTTTAAAACGTGAAAAACAGAGCTGGCTCATGTTAAAGTCTACATGACAGGTTAAACCATGCATTTTTACTAAAATGTAGTTAACATTATGTTTAAGATTTTACTAAACATTTTGCCTATTTGTCCCCATTTTGACAGTTTTCGAGAAGTTTATAATGTTACTTCCTGGTTGAAAATGAGCACAAATATGATATTTGAAAACAAGGGCCAAAATCCATATAAATTACACAACAGTTATGATTTGAGAAATCATAAAACCCAATAACAACTTTATTTTGTTGAATGACCATTAAAACAGTAAGAAAAAATGTGTTAGTTGTTTGTAAATTGTCTATGTGTCTATTGTGTATTTTCAACGGTATGTCACTTTTTGATGACATTTCCGTTTCAGAACTTTCTGTAATTTTAAACTTTTATTTTTCAATTTTTCTTCACAAACTGCAACTTCACAGATGTAAAACTATAATGAATAATTGCTACAGGTGCCCTCCCACCAAGTGTAGTCATAATTAGACATTTTTTTTTACCTGTCACTCTTTAAACTCTTTACATCAGTCACATGTATCTCTCACTTTCCTAATGCAGTCCCGGCATCATAAATATTCACCTCCATGAGTTTAAAAGCACTTCTCACCAGTCTCTGAGCCCAGAGCAAGTTTTGCCGTCTTAGGTAAAGCTAACAAACATTAGCATGCTAACGGTGCACTTCCTGCTTCTCGGAGAATAAAACGCTCTATAAACAGATGCAGAGAAAACGCTGTGGTCTTATTTATTGTAGATGCTTTTACAATATATCTGTGCTGGGGAAACATAGATCTTACTTTATTTCATGCAAAAAATTGGGCACATGAACTAGTTCCGTTTTTCACGTTTAGAAACCGTAAAAATCAGGTACAGTGCCTTTAAGACAAAAGTGGTTGTGGTTTATCCCTGTAAAATGCCGGCGTACCTGTACAGACCCAATTGCAATTGCAAATGCATTTTATTCGCCTAGCTTAGACTTTTTTCTTTATTACGTTAAGTTCCTAAATCACATTTTTAGTGAATTTAGCTTTTAGAGAGGAATTGTCAAAACACAACAAAGTCTCAGAATCTCCCAACCTCCAACCTCCAAATCCTTTACTTCTTCTTACATTTACTAAATAAAATCTAGACAGGATTTAAAATCTGATATTCTTCTGAGCAGAGCTTGTTTCCACTTATAATTAGAGTAAATCAAACATCAGTCTCAGCTTCACAAAGAGTCCAAACATTTGGTTTTACTCCAGAGGGTTTAGAAACAGCTTCAGTTTGAAATGGGAGAAATATTAGTCAGACGTTTTAGGAAAAATCAACCCGAAAAGGGGATAACTTTGTGGATAACTTTGAAGAAAGGTTGCAAGGTCCCTCAAATGAAATCCTTTGCAGAAACACTGTCAAAATAATCTTCCTTTGTGCTCCACTGTGTTGGTCGTGACACACAGGGCTGTCATCAGGGTGGATTAGTGACAAGCCAAAGTGTCTGACGCTGGAATCCACTGCCAACCATCGCAGCTGTGGATCTGTGGCCAGTCCTGGAAGACAAATTTTGATGGGAATTCAGCTGGGAGCAGATTTGTGTCGGAATGCAGAGTCATCGAAGCTCCCAGGCAACATTCTGGTGCACCGCAGACCAGGGCGCCAACAAAGTGAGAACAAGGAGAAAACAAGCGAAACGTATATCTTCATCTCCACTCGACTGGTCCAAGAACAACTCGATCAACTCGGCCCGCCACGCTTTCACAACAACACTTCAGGATCTGTGATGTAGAGACGGGACAATGAACTGTAATATGTGATAAAAAGAGAAGAAAAGAAGCGCTTGGGGTACATTTTGTATGATTGTGATCACTGCCAACAAAGATAATCGCAGTTTATTGTACCACAAAGATAGACATTTATTCTTGATGTTTTCTTTGTAAATCAGTGTTGTTTTCATTCAAGTAGCTGAATCACCAAATTAGTCATGGGTATTGTCTTTATAAATAGAAGTGGGAGATGTATCAAAAAATATATAATAATATTGCAATTGTTGTTTTTGGAAGATATTGTTTATAACAGGCCTATTCAACTTGTGGCCCGGGAGCCAGATCAAGCCCGCCAGGTGATCTGATCTGGCCCACGACCCATCTTCCAACTACTACAAATATATTTTTTCTTGTTTACTGGTTTAAGTCTAAGTCTCTACTTGTTTAAATCTGGTTTGATCATGGTTTAGTCCTTATTTAATTTGGCTTCAGACCTGGTTTGATTCTGTGTTAGTCCTGGTTCACACCCAGTTAATATCGTGTCTTGTCCTAGTTGTCCTTGTCCTTTTTTTATTATTACTGTTTTTATATTACTATTGTTTGTATTTTTCCACAAGAGATAATATAGCTGTATTGTGTTTGGTGAGATTTGTGCACCTCCAAAAAATCTGTCCCTTAAAGAAATTAAGTTGAACAGCCCTGGTCTATAATAAAAATATTATTTAAAAAGACAAAATAGGAAAAATATGCAGTTTAAGAACAAAAATATTCTTAAACTTACCATGAAATATTTAAAATGAAGAGAATAATGTGATATTCTTGCACTTTTTTGGTTAATTGTACGGTCCTATCATGTTTTATGCAATACTTCAACCCTAAAAATGACACTTACATGCACTTTAACACTTCTCATGGATTATCACTTTTTTCTACCTCACATAATTTAACTGTCAAAAATGCAAATACTCTTGTGATATAATCGTTAATCGCACTTATTTTGGCAATGATGAAATTTCAATATGGTCCCATGTCGACTGTGATGAAGTGCTTTTCTTTGCTGTTCCAGTTCGGCAGATGGTTCGTTCTGTTGCCTTTGTTTACAAGAGACTTTGTTGCTATTGAACAGAAATTGTAATGATTTACTCGGTCTTAGGAAATCATTAAATGTCTCCCCTGCTGCACCTCACATACGTGCTTCAACTAGAAATGCAATTGCAAAAAATGATAGGGCTGCACACTTTCACAGTTAATCGAAATTGTTTTATTCTGCATAAAAACTGCCAACTCTAGTTTGAATTTTTGCTGAAATACACGGGATCCTTTTATTAGTTTGTCATAGAGCTGCACTATTTGAGAAAATATCGTAATGTGATTTTTTTGGACTAGTTTTGTGATTGCGATTAGATGTAATTTATGTTTTAATAATGTGATTCAGTTCAAAGTTCACATTTTAAACACATCCAGGAGAATTGGCAAAATTACTGAAATATGTACTGACAAACTAATAAAAGAATAAGGGGTGTTTCGGAATATCTTTGTCAATTTTAGTCAAGTTTTTGTGGTTTTAAGTTGGGTTTATGTTGATTTTAGTCATGTTACGTCACTATTATGTCACTATTAATCAATGTTTTCATTTTTTTGGCGCATTTAGCCACGTAAAGTTGCTTTGAGACAAGTTTTTGTCACATTTTTGTCTCTTTTGTTGCATTTCTATCGCTTGATTCAGATCAACTAAACTAAACTATAGGATTAGCAGTTTTTGCTGAATAAAGCAGGATATTTTGTTGTTTGTGGAGGGAATTATTGCACTTCAATAACTGCACCCTTCGCGATTTGCTAATAGTGTCTTTGCGATTTCGATTTGATTTTGATTAATATTGCAGCTCTAGTATGTCAGTTCATATTTCAGTCTTTATCAATTCTCCTGGTTGTTTTTAAAAGGTGAACTTTGAAAATCCTATTATTAAATCGCAAATCTAATACTGCTCAGAAAAAATTACTGTAGATATTGTTCACAACTGCAAACAACTACCAAGAAATCCAACGAATGTTCTGTAAAACGCTGAATAAAACTAAAGACAGACACAAAAAATACCGCTGTCATTCTCACTCACGCTCAAGCGCCGTTGACAAAACCAAAATTTTCTTGACGGCTAAAAGAATCAGCCATCAATTCCTCATTTATTCCGCGGCATGAGCTCCTTTGTTGGTCAGCAAGCAAACCAATCCTCTCACACGGCTCCATAACGCAAACATGAAACGGACAGACAGCGCCGCTCTTGTCACTCTACAGCTGCGCCCCTCCACAAAGTCACACAAGTCTCTGAAAAGGACAAATGTTTGTTTCCCTGCGCAGAATTAATGAGGGCATCAGTTCCTGCCACCTCCCCTCGCTCCGGCTCTCCAGCTCCCGCTCTGCCTGGGCTTGAAAGAGAGAAGTAAATATTAGGACTCCGCTATTTAGAAAGAGCTGGAAATGTGCGGCCGACAGCAGGGCCAGGAGCGGGGCAGCACGAGAAATGACGAGCGACCAGGGCCGTAGCAGCTAATTCTGGGACACTCTTACAAACCTTCTCGGTGGGTCCCTAATTTTTGAATTTTGATTTACTTATCCCCGCAAATTTGGTCATTATCGGTTCATGCCAAATGATTGCAATATGAATATTAAGATCTGCGATATCGATGTTATTGCGATATTTAATACACTTTTTGACTAATTAGACTAAGAGTCACCGATTATTTCTATTGTAGATTGAGACTTAGAATAAACTAACATTTTTAGCCAAATAAATGTTGTGAATGAAGCTTCTAGATCGATAATCTTTACGAATAAAGTGTATAATTGAGGACATTTTTCCATTTTTCTTTAATAATGTCACTGTCTTTGTTATAAAAGTCTCAAAGTTTGTGTCTTAGAGTCTGTTTAATCCAGAGAATGACGACATCATCAAAATATGATTGACATTATTGTTTATAGTTGATTAATCATGATTATTCTACTAATTGTTGCAGCCATATTTTTGAAGCAATAATGTCTGTTATATAAAAAAACCAAAATACAAATACAAAACCGAGGCTAATTTAGTTTGAAAAAGCTACATTTTATTCATGATTTTCCCTTTTTTCAATGTTTTCATTTTAAAAACTTAACATTCTATCAGATGGAAGACGTTGTTCTGAGAGTCCTGATCTTTACTGTCAGCTGTGGCTCTAACAATTACACAACAAATGACATTGTGTAAAAGTACATCTGCATTTTAAAACGTAAATGTGGCTTTGTTGTAGCGAGTTATGTAGAAAATGGTAATAAATGATTAGTACTGGTGATTAGCATACAGGTCAAACATATAACACAATGGACTTTAAGAAATCTTCAAAAAATGGAAATATGGCTTGTCTAAAACTTCCCTTGTGTGATTTTGAGCTTTTAGTGGTTACTTTGATGATGATGTCAGTTAAAAGTCTGTGTAAAGTTGTGAAAAAGCTGTTTAAAAGCTCTGCACAGACTGCTCTGGGAGACAAAAAACAACATATTTCAGGCAACCTTTGTGACCCAATTTTTCGTTTATAAAAAGGCCAAGTACAAAAAGTAAACACTCGCCGCTTCCCGTGGAAATAATATGTCTCCGACCATACACAATTGATTGATTTAAATGTAGAAAAATCCAACTGAGAAAATTATACCTTTCACCCCTCTAGTCTGACGCCCCTGCAGAGAAGTACAATTGCTTTTGAAAATTACTCAAATAAATGTAAACAGTACTAATCCAAATCAAATCAAACTTTAATTATAAAGCGCTTTTCCTACAAAGATGTACCCAGCTCTGTAAGTAGATCTCTAACGTTAAAATGTGGAAACTCAAAATAGGCTTAGTTTATTTTATTTTCACCAGATATTTTCGTGTGTCCGGTAAACAACTTGGTGAATATGTGAGCAATGATTTGCCTTTTTTGAATGTTTTATACCTAATGTAACTGTTTGTGTGTCATGTGTAATGTTTAATAGTGACATTTTATAGTCTGAAAAGGTATTGTGTACCTTTTTATAAATGTTTTACTCACCTGCCCAGGGACTGCAGACGGAAAGTAACAGTGGTTAAATCGGGTGCCGATCATCTTTTCATTTATAAGATGAATGAATTTTTCCCTGACAAATGAAGACTAAACTAAACTTCATGAATATTTGTTTTAGTCTCTTTGCTCAACAACAGTGCCTTTTATTACAACAAAAAATGATAAAAGTGTAGAAAAATACAACTGAGAAAAATAAAACCCACATGCTTTTGATGCTCTGGGCCCCCGGGAGAATATACCTTTTACTATTACCTTTACCCTTTATGATATTGGAGACTTTGATAGCGGGTTTAACAAATTGTCTAGTATGTGAACAATGATTTTCCTATTTTTAAACGAGTAATGGGCCCTCAGATCTCGTGAATAATTGTATTTAGTCTTTCAGTGACGTTTCTCAACCACAATGCCTTTTATTACAACCAAAATGTCGAAAAACGCAACTGAGAAAAACAAAACCCCGGGGAAACCAGTGCCCTTTACCCCCCCCAGTCCGACGCCCCTGGGAGCTTCACTGGCAGCACATGTGAACCCGGCGGCGGCTTCATGTGACAGCGAGATGGTCCTGTGCTAATTGCTTTAACCCCTCGCACCCACTTGAATCGGTAATAGATGTTCGACTTTCCCCACATAAATTTTCACCTTGCTTTTTTAAACTCTGCACTTCATTTGTTTCTGTCAGTTTAGGTTTCGGCCGGGCAATACAAGCCTTCACTAATCACTATTTATAGCTGGCAATGGGGACGTTTGTTTGAGTAATTGCCGCTCTGTTTTGGGGGTTACGTGAACTTTTGAGGAGAGAGGACAGGCCCTTGTGAAAAAAAAAAGTTGAAATATTTTAATTTGACCATCATTTAGTCTACAAAGGCAAAGGCAAGTTTATTTGTAGAGCACAATTTGTACATAAAGTAATTGAAAGTGCTTTATGTAACACAAAAGATGCATTATCCCCTTAAAGTTCCAGTAAAAGTACCCGTAGACCCGTTTTCTGCATTTATTCCATTTTGTCCACGATCTGAA
Source organism: Rhinogobius similis (assembly GCA_019453435.1). NCBI lineage: Eukaryota > Metazoa > Chordata > Actinopteri > Gobiiformes > Gobiidae > Rhinogobius > Rhinogobius similis. The sequence continues at coordinate 33,580,222 of CM033637.1, forward strand.
AAACAAAAAACAAAAAACGATCAAGCTCCTGGAATGTAAAATATGAAAGGAAAGGAATTTTTTTGTCAAATCAACCATTCTGGGATGAATCAGGGGTCATGCTAAATTAAAAAATAAAATTAACAGGCCTTATGAATGGATTCCACCTAAACTTTTTTTAAACTTTATTAAAAGTCCCTCAATCTTATTTTTAGTTAAATGGCCTCTGTGTGCATCCTTTTTTCTACAACACAATTCTGCTGAGACCCGCTTAGCTTACAGTTTATCACAGCTAATGCTAACTTTTATGAAAACGAAAAATATCAATAACTAATTAAAATGTAAAGTAAAGACTACATGATTGTTTTTATATGTTAATTACTTCTGTTTAATTTACTTTACTTGTATCTTTATTTTGCTTCAAAACTAGCATTAGCGTTAGCATCGATAAAGTGTCATCTCATGTGTAAATGTTGTCAGTGACGTCAACCTGCAGCTCACTGGATTTATTCATTTTAGTGCGAATCTTCTCAGACAAGAGGTAATACAATGAGCTAGCCATTTTGAAAAATAAATGGCCAACTGAAATTATGTGCACGGAGCCTATTCTCCTCAGCTTTGAAAAGAAAATGTCAAAACCCACAAATGCTCAATCTTTACATTTACTCAAAATTCTAGGCTAGGATTTAAATTTGATATTATTTTGTACAAAGTTTGTTCACGCTTATAATTAGAGTAAATCAGACTTCAGACGCCACAACTCTCAGCTTCACAAAGAGTCCATCCATTTCTTTACACTCCAAAGGGTTCAGAAACCGCTTCAGTTTGTATTTGGGGTTAATTTTAGTCAAACATTTAAGAAAAATCAGCCGGAATGATAATCACAAAACACAAGACATAAATAATCTTCGTACAATTTAAAGTTTAGAATATCTTGCAATTGTGCCTCAAACATATTTGCACCCCAAAAATTCTGTTCCGAGCCGTATCCGCACTGTCTGTCGCTCTACAAGAGAAACAACGATTACCGGTGGTGCCCGCTGCGATACTCGGCTGCAGTTATTAGCAGTATTTTATAGAGCGCCTGTTTAGCAGTATTTAGCAGTGGCAGATTGTGACCACACACTGATTGCCCATAAGTGTTCTGGGAAAGGGGAGCTGGATAAAGGCTGTGTTTTGGGGGAAGCAGAGGACGTGAGGCTGAATAGCAGCAGTACAGATTTAACTGCTCAGTGGGGGCTGTGCCTTTCCAGCCCAAATATAGGCCAGTAAATCAGACGTGGAGCTGCTGGAAGTGTACGGTCACTCTATGGTCAGACGCAGCTCAAGCCGACACTCACACACAGTTTGTTTCTTACTTCGGTCTCTTGTCTGTTGATTCTGGTTTCCAAATAAGTTAGAGTTTACTGAAATTGTAGTTTTATGTTGTAGTTACAAAGGAAACGTGCTGTTAAATTAATAGAGGTTATGCAGACGATATTCTTTTATTCGGAAAAATGCTTCTCAACGTCTGATTTAAGTGGCAGAATTAGCAGCACAAACTGATCAAATGTGTTTCTTGGATTTTTTAATTTATTTTGGCTTCAGTTTTGTTTATGGAGGTCTTGTTTTGCTCAAATAAACTTTATACAGCAAAATGTAAACTGAAAGTAGTTTCTCCGTTGTTGCACCGATTGTACAGACCATAGCAGTAGATGGAGATAAAGGACACTCCAATTGCAGCAGAGCACTTATTTTCCTCATCACTTGGACTCAGTAACAAGTGATTATTTAAGAACAGAAAGATAATGAGTTAAACTGTATGTGATTCCAAAGTCTGTACCATCAAAATGTTTTGCAAAATCTTAAATACAATCATGTTCACTTTGTTTTAATGAAATGTATAGTCTAACCTGTCGTATAGACGTTAAGTTTAGGGCTAAGCGAAAACCGAGTCCTGGCAGAACTGCCTTGTAGAAAAAAGTATGTGTATTGGCTTAAAAAAATCCATATTATCCTTATCCCCTATATCTTTACATATTTTATTTCATAGTATTTACATTTCCTTCACTTTGTAAAAAATCTCAAACATAAAATACAAAAAAATATTATAGATGGAACTAGAACTTATTTCCGAAACCTCCGCCGTGTTTTGATAATTCACCGTTATATTGCACTATCAAGACGTCAAAACCATCTTCACTCTGCTCTTCCTTCCAACACCCAAGAATCTTTGACGTTTATGACAAAAAAATTAGCACTTCTTCAACACCCGCCAAGAAACATCTTTACCGTTTTGGCCTCTCACTTCTCCACCTGTCGCTCTTTTCAGTAGCACGTTGGTCTGTGATTGATGACGGCGCGTAGTTTCCAACGAGGCACTCTTAAATACAAAAAAGTCAAAACGTTGTCTTTTCCCACAGGCGAATCACCAATCAAAAACGTTACGAATCAGTGCAAACGTTGCTAATCACACATAATGGCTTTGTTGGCTGCCCTTCCAACTCGGGCGCTCGCCAAATAAATTGTATTACCTCATTCAGCCTGGAAATATGGAAGCAGTTAAAGAAAAAAGAAAAAAAAAGGCCGGGGCGTAATCTGGCCACCGCTCAAAATGACCCCCAATAATTCAAACGGAACAACGACCTCGACAAATGTGTGCAAAGTCGGATCTCTCCTCACAACCGTTCTGCCGTTTTGTCCATAAAATACAGCCGTTTAAACGAAAGCTTTAGTTGAAAGATCTGCCCTGCTCTGAGATTGATTTATTGCGATGCGCTTGACTTGGTGCGAAAAGGAAAAAACGCAATTCTTCAGTCGCTCATTTGAGAAACTTAAGAGAACAGCGGCTTTTCAGCAGATCAAGAGGGATTGGCGCACGCTCTGAGCTCGTTCGTGCTTTTCTTTTTGTGCCAACTGTACTGTCTTTTCAGCAACATTTCTGGCTCCGGATGATTTTTAGGTCTCGGCTCGTCCTCGTGTTCTGGTGTTACGCTAATCACGGCTCCCATCGGAATAAACGCGCTTGATTTAACGTGCTTTTGTCACGTTGCAAAGCAGAATATTTGCTCGGAATAAACACGACCCGCATCTGTTTTGAATATATCACCGCGTATGACAAACACGGTCGTTTTTCAATCGCCGGGCTCCGTTCCGAAACAAAGGGCAACACGGACGGCAGCGGAACAAAATCTACAAATCGACGGATGTTCAATAAATTCTTGTCTTGCTTGAAAGAAACTCAAATATCCTCCGCAGTTGGGAAAAACGATAAAAGTCCTTTGTTGAGCTGTTAAAGGAGACATATAATGCTAATTTATCAGGTGCTTAATATTGAAGTAGAAGAAGAGGATCATCATTTTACATTTTGTTCATTGTAAACCACTATTTTGAACTAAAACGTCTTAAAAATAGATCAAACAGATAGATTCAAAAGTTCAGAACTGATAAGCCCCACCTCTTAACCGTAACAAGTAGCAGATTGTCATTTACATGTTTTTATTTTAGGACATTGGGCTCAAAAGATTTTAGAACTCTACATGTGTATCACTTTACTTTTCAGTTTTCAAATAATCACAACTAACATCAAAAATTTCGACTCTGTATGACAGGTTCTCATGATATTCTAATTATGACTTAGTTTGGTGGAAGGGTAAATATATGGTAAATATTTATCATAGTTTTACATCTGTGAAGTTGCAGTTTGTGAAGAAAAAAAAAAAAGTTTAAAATTACAGGAAGTGCCGAGTTCTAAAACGGAATCCCTCTGTGATGTCATCAAAAAGCGACGTGCCATTGAAAATACAGAGACAATTTACAGACAACGCATTTTTCTGATAGCGTAAACGGTTATTCGCCAAAATAAAGGTGTTATCGGATATTATTCATTATCAATTCGTAACTATTGTGTAATTTGTATGTATTTTAGCCCATGTTTTCAAAATGGTTGCTAGGTAACAGTTGTGGGATTACTACAAATCTACTGACGTAATCATGTCCAAACAGGAAGTAACATTATAAACTTTACGAAAGCTGTCAAACTTGGCACAAATTGGCAAAATGTTTAGTAGAATCTTAAATATAATTATACATTTTAGTGAAATGTGTCATTTAACTTGTCGTAGCCTTTAAAGTCAGTTAGCCTTTAGCTCAGATGCCACTTTTACACGCTAATTATTATCTCAAATAAAATACCAAAAGGTTTCCACACTGAACAATTACTTTTTACGAAGCGTTGACTGTTGGTAAATGTGGTCGGTTGGTACCAGCTGACACTCTGGATTATTCATAGCTTGTGTGTTTTACTGGCTAATGCAAATGACTGAAGCTAACAGCTTTAGGGAAAATGCCACTGCCACCGGAGTCCTTCAAATCATACTGGACTAGCCGTGTTACTAAGTTGCTAAGCTAACGTCTTCTAATTTATATGTGTATGGGTGGGGATAGGGGGTAGGTGAAAACGTTTTCTGAGCACTCAAGTCTCAGTTGCAGTACAATACAGGATTATTCAAACATGCAGGAAATCAATCAAAATACAACTGTGGGTAAAATAATGACGAGGAAACACAGTTGTAACAAGATTAAAAGCTCGTTAAAGTTTATTTTGCACAATATGTCCCCTTTAAATTCCACCCGGACGGCCGTAAATCGCTGCAGTGTGTTTCAGGATGCGCCAAATATTTGTTTATCTTGCCTTGATTGATCAATTGAAACATCAAAACCACAAAATATTTTCTTTGTTCTCAAAATGTCCCCTAATTAGTTTCACCCTGGCCATAAACCAGTGCTTCTTTGACACTAATAAAGCTGGCAGCACTGTTTCATGAGGATATTAGTTGGCTGAAAATGCTTAATCTTGGGTGATAAAACACTTAGCGACTGACTGCAGGCCGCGAGTGCTGTGTGGGATCTGCCTTTATCAGGTCATCACTGCAGATCTGAGCGCTGCTGGCTGGAGGAATGTTTTTCATCACTTGTTCTCCCACACACTCAAATGCTTCAAGACGTTTAGGAAAGGCTCGAGCAGAGGTTACTACCGACGAAAGATGGGGTACCTTTTTAAAAAATAGTCGTACTTTTATCACTTTCAAGAGATTTACTTTCATTTTAGATACTTTTTGTATTCTTTTGAATCTTTTGAAAAGGGCCTATTGTCAGGACGAAGATCCAAAATTTGTCTTCCATTAAAATATATCTCCATCACATGAACACACTATAATAACATTACACACTGACATACATACAGGACATCTAACAAAAACGGTCTGCTCCCAGTAAGACATCCAGTTAACGCAAAAAATAAATAAATAGTATAGTTAGTAGTACAGTTACTTCTAAAATCAAAAGAATACATTGCGGGATTTGATCGTTAAGCTTCGAATTGCACTGAATTAATGACAAATAGAAAACAGGGCTCTTATAGTGAGTTTATTTTTCTTTTCTTGTTTGTGATAAAGGTTCTCTTATCTTTTAAATAAATGCATAAAAACAGTGAAACAAAGGCAAAAACTTTACACATGATAAATGCTAACGCTAATGCAAATTTTGAAGCATAATTAAAGCTGGGGTACCTTTTTCACACTGTGGAACCAGAAGTAGGTTTTTAAATCAATCTAACTCGTCCCTCGCTCTCACAAACCCTTTAGGTCATTGTTAAAATTCACATGCATTCATTTTTGGTCCTGTACACAGCTTTAAAACTGCTTTTTTCAGACAACAAAGTAAAAGTGGGGGTGACCACCCGAGCACAGCCAATCAGAGCGTTGCTTTTAGCTCTTAGCTCAACACAGAATACTTTATTATAATAATATAGACAGCACACAGAGGTCTAATTTTTGTCAGAAAGTGCTGCTTTTACAACATACTCTGTGAACAATCAGATAGTCTTAACATTACATTTTAATTAGTTGCTTCTTCATACTTTACATTTTATTAAAAGTTAGCATTAGCTGTGAGAAACTATTAGCTTAGCCAATAATCGTTAGTTGCAGCCCAAATTCGTACGTATATAACTTTTACGATTACAATTGTGTTTGCTATTTTTATTAGTTTTTACTTATTAAATCCCTTACTATTTGAGTCACTATTCTTCCTGGGGATCTTCAAATTCATTAGTCTACACATTTATTTATTTTTTATTTTTCTCAAAACACACAAAGACAACAAAAGCGTACAAAAAAGAGAAAAATAAACCCCTTTTCACATTTATTTTTGTATTTTATGTGGGTTGCAACTTGTCATAACAAATTCAATAATTAATAGTCTGTTTTGTGTAATTCTTCCATATAAATCATGCTTTTTATGTCTGAATTTTCTCTTTGAACTCATTTGCATCCACCTTCAAGACCAGACACTCGGTAAATATGGTGGCGTTTTATTGAAGTTGGTGTGAAAGAAGCGGCGCTACTGCCCCTTTAAGCTCTGTTCTGTTAGTGACGGTAGTTAGTGAGACATTTTGTTGACTCCTTGGCCGCTCTGTTTACTTTTCCCAGAGTACTTAGCCCTCTTTGATTCGCATTGATTTGTCCCCGCGCTGATAGTTTATACTCCGCGATGGTGGTCCGGAGGTGTTGAGACTGCGCCTGTTACATTTATCTGCAGAGTGTCGTCTGAAAGCGAACCAAATCATGCTCTGCTAAGCTATTTGGCGTTTAGCGTTAATTTATGTTCTCCTAAGCGTTTGGACGAATCAAATCGAAATATCTCTTTGTGATTTACATGTAGCGACTGCAGACTCTAAAATAACGGTGTTTTAGAGGAGTTTGTGCATGGTTTAGTTTGGGAAATTGAATTAAGTATATAAAAACACCGCGTCAAAGTGCCTGCCATTATCCAATATGAGTCATTTGCCGAATTTGAGTCAATAGTATTTACCTTGACGACTGAAGAATGAATTAATTAATTTAATCAAAATGGAATGGAATGGACGCAACTAGAAAGTTGTAAATGCTGCTATTTTTGAAGTGCCATACTTTCCACAAACAACAAAATATTCTGTTTATTCTGCATGAAAACTGCTAACCCCGTACTTTAGATTTGTTAAAACATGTTCTAAAACAAAAGCAACAAAAACACAACTAAAAATGAGAAAAACATGACTAAAAACCACAAAAACATGACTAAAAGCTACAAAAACATGACTGAGAGCGACAAAAACACGACAAAACGTATCTAAAAAGCTCAAAAACACAACTACAAGCGACAGAAAAGTGACTAAAAGCAACAAAAACGCAACTAAATATAACAAAAATGTTAGTGAAAGTGACAAAAACAGTTCATATTTCTATCTTTATGTCAATTTCTCCTCACTTTGTTCAAAAATATTGGACTGAGATCAACAAAGCATCACACAGTTTTTTGACACCCATCCTCTTGATTTCAGAAGAATGTACTGTATTTGTGCCTCAAAACTCCTGCCATGGACACAATAAATGGATACCTGGAGCATACACCAAAATTATAACAGACATTCGAGAAATGGGGAAAAAAACTCACATTTGAAAATGGAACTCTGGACAAAATGGAAGTAATTTTGACTTGAATGTGCTGTGATTTAGTTTCTTTTAACGTTCTGTGCTACTTTTGTCCTTTTTATTTTGCTTTCTAGTCTTGTTCGGTTTTCTATGTTTAATAATAAAAAAGCTAGCTATTTGTCTTGCTGGAAGTTTTAAAATCCATCATCTTAAAATGTCCAAATTTGTGTCTGTATTAAATTATTGACTATTACATTATCATTCACAAACACGTTCCGGAGGAGGAGGATTTAGTTTGAATCAGGTTTAATGTTTGAGACCATGAAATAAAATAATATTAATAGAATTAGTTTAAAGTGTTCTCCTGTAGTGTTTCCATACAAAAGCAACTTGATACTTAAAAATAGCTTTGTTTTTTTATTTTATTAAATGATATGCATTATGGCGATACAAGAAGTGGTTATGTTACTAATATTTCTTTGGTTCTATTTTTTTTATCCCCTCTGTACGTTTCTGTAACTAATATGTGTGCAAAATGAACCAAGAAATTCAAACCTGGTTCTGTCCATTTTTCAGATTGAAATGTCACAAATTTTGACTGTTTTTATCCGTAAAAGTCCTCATTTCTACATGAAAACATTACATGATGAAAAACTTGCAATACATTTTCCCCCTACATTTATGTGAGTTTCAAATTTACATCTTTAAATTAATTTTTTTTTCCTATTCACTTGCAGTGTCTCATCATTAAACGTGATTGAAGTGTCATTCTAGTTCTGTGTTTATTATTATATTTATAGTACTTTTCTTTGTCTTGTAAATTGTCATCAGAATAATCTTGTTTCAGGGAATGTTCTGTTCAATTTCGGGGAAAAAAATCTTTAGAAAAAAGTTTTAAAACATGATAAAAAAGTCCTTGAACAGCACATACTCCTGGGCTGTTTAGAAACTTGAGTGTTCGGCGGGGGATGGTGCATTTACAGTACGGGTCAGTACATTTGAAAGGCTTTACCGCTGCAGCCGAATTCTTTGTCTCTCTCATTCACCGCTCGTTATCTAGAGCTCCGGCCGCACAAAGGCAATTGGCATTTTATTGTGCCGGCTGACATTAACCTCCCATATTTAGACTGCTGTCCATTAAACTCTTCTGTTCCATCTCTATTATAAGGCAATTCCCACAGAGCAAGGGCTAAAACCAACCGTGGAGCTGATTAGTTCCGTTTTTTTGTTGTCTTTACTTTTGTTTTGTCTCTGCCAGGACGCAATAAACTTGAACCGCCTGGAAAATGTCTCTCAAAATAGTGTTCCCATCCATTTAATCGACCAAATGATTTTGTTAAAGATTTTTTGTCAATATTCATCATCTCTGAACATCGAAAAACAACAACAAAAACATGACTAAAAGCATCGTAGAAAGGGGTTCAGAGGTTGTCATCCGGACGCCGTTTAAACGGCGTCCGGATGACAACCTCTGAACCCCTTTCTACGATGGACCACACCTGGACGAATGAGGGTTTACATCGATGACTAAAAGAGACAAAAACACGACTAACTGTGACAAAAACACGACTAAAAGCAACAAAAACGTGACGAAAAACGACAAAAAGATGACTAAAAGTGACAAAAACACGACTAAAAGCGACAAAAACACACTAAAAGCGACAAAAACAGGACTAAAAATGACCAAAACACGACCAAAAGTGACTAAAACACGACTAACAGTGACAAAAACACGACTAAAAGCAACAAAACGTGACGAAAAACGACAAAAAGATGACTAAAAGTGACAAAAACATGACTAAAAGCGACAAAAACACACTAAAAGCGACAAAAACAGGACTAAAAATGACAAAAACACGACCAAAAGTGACAAAAACACGACTAACAGTGACAAAAACACGACTAAAAGCAACAAAAACGTGACTAAAAACGACAAAAAGATGACTAAAAGTGACAAAAACACGACTAAAAGCGACATAAACACACTAAAAGCGACCAAAACAGGACTAAGAATGACAAAAACACGACCAAAAGTGACTAAAACACGACTAACAGTGACAAAAACACGACTAAAAGCAACAAAAACGTGACGAAAAACGACAAAAAGATGACTAAAAGTGACAAAAACACGACTAAAAGCGACAAAAACACACTAAAAGCGGCAAAAACACACTAAAAGCGGCAAAAACAGGACTAAAAATGACAAAAACAGGACTAAAAATGACAAAAACACGACCAAAAGTGACTAAAACACGACTAACAGCGACAAAAACATAACTAAAAGCGACAAAACACGACAAAAAGCAATAAAATTGACCTGCAGCGTCTCTACTTAAAACAAACAACTTAACCTAAACAAAAACGTCTTGTCACTGTTCCCAACTCATTTCTTTTTCTTTTTACCCACAATTCCACACTTCTGCCACAACATTCAGGAGTGTAATTCAAGACTGTGTGGAGCAGATGAGTGTGAGTTTAGGCCCAGACGAGTTCATCTTCTGTGTTTTTTAATCGTATGGAGCGAGTCCAAGTAGGGCATTTCCAAAAGGGTTACTCGCGGGTCGCTCGAATACTTGCACGGGAAAATGATAACACTGGTTGCTTATAAGCTCAACTGACGAGGTTTAGAGTTTCAGAATCCAAAGCTGGGTAGATTTGAGGCTAATCTAATCTTTTGAGGTGTGATGAAATTAGCCTAATGTCATGCTTACACTGCAAAAAACAAAATGGGTGTCTAGTGTGGGTTAAAATGGCTTGAATTTACCTTTTTTAACCTGGATTTGAGACTCAGTGAGATTCAGTTGCTGATGTTATGCAGAATATTTCACTCGTTTCAAGGTATTTCTGACAGATAATGGGATAATTTTGCTTAAAATAAGAAAATCAATTAGAAAATAAGAAGATAATAAGAAAATAAATTAGAAAATTATAATAATACAATAAATTAAACACAATAAAAAAAATAAAATGATAAGAAACCTTTGACGAAGGCGGAAGTCCTGCTTTTTACTTTTAAGAAATTCACAAATTAATGAGAAAATAATAAGAAAATAAATGAATAATAAGATGTGAATAAAGATTGGTTCTTATTTCAAGTGTAGTAGCCATTTTTTTTCCCCTAATATGAAGTAAAAAAAATGCTGGTCTTGTTCTTATTTTAAGCAAAACAAGGTCTTTTATGTTTATTCCATTGGCAATCTTTTTTAAAACTGTCAAAATATACTCAAATCAAGATGAACAATACTTAATTCAATCACATTTGATCTTATTTACTTTTTTTTTCTCCAGTGTATGGCTCATAACACTGCAAAAAATGAATTTTTAATGTGTTAAATCCAGGATTTTAATCTTACTTTCAGACTTTTTGACCAGTTAAGATTAGTTAAGACTAAAGATAATTAAATACCACTTATTTTGAGAATTTATCAACCTGTTATTTTATTCCAGAGGGCCATTTCTTCCATCGTAATTGTCCAAAACTGTCTTGATGTGTGAGCAGTGGGTTTCCAAATGCAACATAAATATTTGTTCAACAACACACTGAATTCCTGGAGAAAACTGACGGAGATAAGCCCAGTTTGGAGTCGTGTCACGGACCAGGGCGCTATCTTTAAAGAGGTCAGGAGTTCAAACGGTGTTCCTGCCCGTCTTCCAGGGGCATCGCACTGGGGGGTAAAGGGTACTGGTTTCCCTGGGGCCCAGGTGCAGGAAGGGGCCCTCAAAAGCATGTGATGTTTTTTTTTTTGTTTTTTTCTCAGTGACATTTTTCTAAACTTTAAAGCAGGTCTGGGCAAAGTTTTTGACTCACCGGACCATTTACAGTTTGGATGTTGTTAACTTCAATACATAACACACTATTAACATAGACTTATTGCCTAAAATACGCAAAAATAATTATCTTTATTTATTTTAGCGAAAACAGTGCCGTTGGTCACTCTTTTTAGCCGATGCATCAAAGTTTGGTGTTGTTCTAGTGGTGACTATTCTCAAAACTGATCTTAAATGAACCACCAAGTGCAGCCACAGACAACTATAAAATGACAAATGCGCCAAACTTAACTCATAACACTTCTTATTAAATGCTATGGGGGCCAGACCAAAATGCCAAATGGGCCGCAATGTGGCCCGCGGGCCTTAGTTTGCCCCTTTTGCTTTAAAGTCTATATGACAGGTTGACGACACATTTCACCAAAACATAGTGAACATGATTATATTTAAGATTTAAATATATCTACTATAACATAAACAAATCATGTAAAATACAATAATAAATGTGTTTAAAGCAGCTCTGATGTCACTCACATGTGTCTGAGTGATTTTCATTTTCCAAAATCATCTCAATTTTTCATATTTTACCTCCATTACTAAAAATGTTGCCTATTTGTCCTCAGTTTGACCGTTTTTGTTAAGTTTTTAATTTTACTTCCTGGTTGAACATGAGCAGAAATTATGACATAGTTAGAGGTAATTCTACAACTGTTACCTAGCAACCATTTTTAAAACAAAGGCCAAAATCCATATAAATTACACAATAGTTATGATTTGACAAATAATCATACCTGACAACAACTTTAGTTTGTTGGATGACACTTTGATGACATCACAGAGGGATTCTGTTTTAGAACTCAGGACTACTTCCTGTAATTTTAAACTCTTATTTTTTCTTCACAAACTGCAACTTCACTTATGTAAAACTATAATAATATTTACCACAGCTGCCTTCCCACCAAACTAAGTCGTAATTAGACAATTTTGAGAACCTTCATATGGACTTTAATCTATTTTTGTTGAAATAAAATGTAAGGTGGAAGAGTAAAATCCTTGAGAGAATGAATAAAAGTCTTCGTGACATCTGAGGGCCCCATCACCCCTTTAAAAGATTCGAAAAGTATTGCTCATACATTAGCCAAGTTGTTAACAAAAATGTGTGATTATAATTTGATTATAATTTGCAGTTAGTGTATTTTCTTAATTATATGTTTGAAGAGCTTTATGAAATTTGTCTTGTCATTTTTTGCAAATACAAACAGTACTCCATCATAACAGGCCTGTGCTACATAAGATGTGTATAAATTATCGAGTTATTGACCCTTTAAAATGCTCTGTCATCAAAATTCTGGAATGGAGGCAAAATGAAGCAGACGGTAATTCATTTTCAATCATTCACTCACATCAGATCTAATTACTAATGGTTTTAAATTGTTATGTGGAGGGAAAAAAAAACAACAAATTTGAATTTCCAGAGTAGATGCATCGGCTCTTCTATTACAAAGGATGGATAATTTACTATTTTCTAGTTTTAAAATTGCATTTGAGCTACATAAAAACTATGATTAATTGTAAAGTATGTGATTATATTTGTAGATACAATGAAAAACTATTGCAGGTTCATCATTTCTGTCAGTGTTTGTCCAGTTAAACCTAAACATCTGGATCTTTCCTTCATCAAAAATACTAGAAGTTTATCATAATCTCCTATAACATAAACAAATCATGTAAAATACAATAATAAACATCTTTAAATCAGCTCTGATGTCACTCACATGTGTCTGAGTGGTTTTATTTTCCAAAATCATCTAATTTTTTTCATATTTTGTGATATTCTGAGGTTAATCCCAGTTTCTCCAGTGAAATCACATTATATTCCACTTCACTTTTGCCTCCATCCCACAATTTATAATGTATTTGTTTACAAACATTTAAAGGGTCTATTATTATTGTTATGTAGAAACCACATAAAAAAAAACACAAAAAAATGGATAATTAAATAATCTACAAAATTATGTATTAGGGGCCCACCGAGAAGGTTTGCACCTAGGGCCCAGAGTGTTTTTGCCACGCCCCTGCAGCCTTCAGCCCGCTCTGTTCCCGTCCATCATCGCCGGCGCTGTCTTCACGTCGGTGCCGCGATACGAGACGGCGCTGGGGGAGTGTTGCTATTCTCTCTGGAACTGTCTGACCACAAATGAAGCCGCTCTCACCTTCTGCACTTCTGTCTCCACAGACAGCAGAAACGGCCTTGAATTTACCATTTTATCTGGATTTGACTCAATGAGATTTAATTGCTGATGCGATGCTAAATATTTCACTGGTTTAAAGTTTGTACACTACAAAAAAATCAATATATAAAAAAATAGTTTTGAACTATATTGTTTTGACTAGCGTAGAGTTAATTAAATTAAATTAAATTCAGTTTATTTTTGTATCGCCCAAAATCTCAACAAGAGTTGCCTCGATGGGCCACAGGTAGAAAGCAGATTAAATAAACAATAATCAAGAGAATTTAGCAAATGTATAACTTTCCCAGAGCATCCCCTGCCCTTGACCCTCCGTCTCAGCAAGAAAAACTACAACAAACCCTGTGGGAAAAAGTGAAAACCACCAACCAGGAAGGAAGGTGGCTCATCTAGTGTAGAGACAAGTCCTGCAAGCAGATGAGAAACAGTTCATCCAGTGTAGAGAGAGTTCCTCCAGGCAGATGAGGAACATCCGGGTCTACAGAACATTTCACTGAATTCAGCACATTTCGTTCTGGTTACAATTTTGCATTGAATAAGAAAATTCATTCGCCAATGAGTTTAGTAAAAAAAATGTTGACCCCATTGGCAAATAATAAGAAGAAATGCACTAAAACAAGTTAAAAATGTAGGTCCATTAAGTAAATAAAGCTTAACTTTTCAAATGTATTTGCTATCGAGATTAATAGCCTGAATTTAAGACATAATTTAATTAATTAATTTATCTAAAATTTCAATTTCTTTTTTATTTTATTTTTTTGCAGTGTATGACAAGTATTTTCAAGTTATTTTCTAATTCTGACTTAGTTTGGAGGAATAGTGCCTGTGGTAAATATTTAACATAGTTTTACATTTGTGAAGTTGCAGTTTGTGAAGGAATATTGAAAAATATGAGTATAAAATTACAAGAAGTAGTGCTGAGTTCTAAGACGGAATCCCTTTGTGATGTCATCAAAAAGCGACGTGACAGACAATTAACACACAACTGACACATTTTTCTAACAATTTAAACCATCATTCAATAAAATAAAGGTATTATCTGGTATTATTATTTGTCAAATCATAACTATTGTGTGATTTATGTGGATTTTGGCCCTTGTTTTCAAAATGGTTGCTAGGTAACAGCTAGGTAACTATGTCAAATTTGCTGCTCATGTACAACCAGGAAGTAACATTATAAACTTTACAAAAACTGTTAAACTGGGGACAAATGGGCAAAATGTTGAGTCAAATCTTAAATATAACCATGTTCTCTACGTTTTAGTGACATGTGTCGTAGAACCATCATACAGACTTTAATCTTGACTCACAGAGGGGGGCGCGTTGCTGTCGGTGCACACTTCTCGTGGTGGTTGTGGGGTCTGCTGTGACCCTTTGTTTTTGGCACCAGGAGCGTGCACACAGGCGCGGGTCAAGTGGAGCGGCTGGTGCTGCTGAGTGTCATGTGAGTCCTCGGTGAGAGAGACGTCCTCCGCTGCTATTTCTGTCGACGCAAAACCATGAGAACCAGCGCCGGTCGAAGGCTGTGCCACGCCTGTGACGTGTTTGTTCTCAACCAACACATTTGATTGAATTTCATGTTAATCCTCGTCCCCTGCTTTGGTAGATGTCTCTTCAAGATTGTAATTTGAAGGAAAAAAAAAAAATTGGAGAGGCAGATTTTTGATGATGTGGTTCAGCTGTGCAATTTATTATTTACAGTCATGGCTGAAAGTATTGGCACCCCTGAGTATTATTCCCTAAAAAGTATTTCAATTCCACATTTCTTAGCTGTAACTGTTTATTTCCTTTGTGCGTATTGGAACAATAATTTAAAAAAAAACATATAATTTCACATTAAATTCCAAAAATGGGCCAATTCCACCATGACTGGATATAATCTTGTTTTCAATTATAACTCTACGTCTTATTGTAAAAACAATCTTATTGAAATATATTCAGTCAATTGTTTCTTATTCTCTACAGAATCATTTGAACAATAGGGAAGTAACAGGGTTTGTGCAGGTTTCAGCAAATCAAATTTAATGCTGCAATTCAATGTCATAATCAACGTCAAAACGAGTTTTTATCATGTCAAAGGCTTCCATTGGCAGCAGAATGACCAGAATATAATAAAGTACTTTGAAATTTTCAAAAAAGCTAATTTACATGAAAGGTATACCATAGGAATGTATGTTTCACTTGTGAAATGATTTTATCTCAGCTTCAAACAATCTAGATTAAATAAATTCAGTACATCTGGGACTGAAAATATATTTAAATGTTAAATTTCAAAGTAAAAATTGTCATCATGACACACACTTCTGATACAGGGGCTTTAGGGAGACGATAATTATTTGCTCATATTTATATTATATGTATTGTTTTGATGGATATTAGATTTATTGCCAGTGGGAGTTGAATTGAATGCATTTAAGGCCTTATTTTTGCTAGAATGACTTTTAATGCTTTTTAATGCTTCGCGGAAACCTTGAGTATTTGTTCAAAATAATCGTGATTTAAAGTTTGCACCAAATTATCGTGATTATAATGTTTGCCAGAATCGAACAGCTCTACAGTGCAGAATATAAGACATGCCTACAGTCTGTGTTTTGTTCTTTATTTGGTTTATTATTTTTCACGGTTGTATTGTTGCTTAAGCACAAACAAAGAGAAAACAAAAATGTATAAAGATGATATTTAAGGTTTATTTTATAAATACTTCTTTCTTTATTTCAGTATACAAAATAACAGTATGTACATCCACACAGAAGTGGTTTACAAAATCCATGAGTTCATATGCTCTAAAAATATAATATATTTTGAACTGCCTGAATTCAGACGTCAGAGATAAAATGCAGCACTTTAAGTCTTTAATTCTCTTCGCTGTCCAAAGGAGCGTGGCATGGCCCAGAAAATATCAGTGTCCTAAAACCAACCACAAAAATGTTGTGTGATTAAAAATAAAATTCCCTTTGTGTTCTCCTCGTCCTTTTGTGTGTCGTCTTCGAGGAAACGTGTTCAGTTCTGGCTCCATCCGAATCCTTCGCCGACACAGTCCTCTTCTCCAGCATAAATCCAATAACATTTGCTTTATTAAAGATAGAATAAAATAGACTTTGTTGGGGACATATTGTTTCTAAAAGAAGAAAAACCCAAAGAGGACGGTGATGTGGGTCTGGCACCGTCGCACACTCCAGCGTCCGGCCCTGAAAACCCTCTCAGAGTTTGGAGCCACAGGAGCGGGGCGTCGGGACACACACGCTAAAGCCTTCCGGTCGAGTGCTTGGGTCGCTCCGCTGGTCTCACTTGCACACGTATCTCTCCACGATGCGCTCGCACTTCTTGCAGGTGACGTAGCAGCACCAGTGGTACTTGCAGTGGCAGCGCTCCACCAGTTTCTCGGTGTACGGGTTGTATCCGCGGCCGCAGCACATCAGGTCGCAGCTGTCACTCCCCACAGACGTCTTGTTGCACTGCCTGAACAAACACCAACAAGAAGAGGAAAGGTTTTGTTATGCTCAAGTTAGAACTGTCAAAACTGCAGGTGAATAGGGAAACATCTTAAATTTAAAGATATCAATTTGAAACTTCTCCTGTCGTTTAATCACATAAATGTAAGAAAAAATGTATTACAAGTTTTTTGTCACGTCATGTTTTCATGTAGAAATAAAGGATTCTGTAAAAACGGCCAGAATTGCATAAACCAGATCTGACTGAAAATTGGCCTAAAATTCAAATTTCGCCTCATTTTTTGGACTCAGTACTTTAATAAATCAGTTTTAGAATTACATATCAACAAATCCTTCTGTTCATTCTGTCAAAATCTTTTTTCAGTCCAAGATTGTAGAGTTTGATTTGTGTGGGAGCCACTTGAAGACTGATCTTTATGTCTCTGTGGGAGCAAATGTTTTATTTTATTTATTTATTTATTTTTTGAGACAACTGCCACTGAGTAACAATGTCCCAGAGAAATCTATGGATGAACTGGATTACATTAAATAATAAAGCATTAGGAGCAAATTGGACAAGGTTGTTGAAAACTGATATCAGGTCTATTCAACTTAAGGCCCGGGGGCCAAATCAGGCCCCCCAAGGGACATGATCCGAGCCTCAACATATAAAAAAAATATAAACTTTTTTTTTAATCTCTTGTTATTGGTTAGGTACTGGTTTAGACCTGGTTTAATCCTTGTTTAGTCCTGGTTTAATCCTGATTTAGTACTGGTTTAGACCTGATTTAGTCCTGGTTTAGACTTGGTTAAGTCCTGTTATAGTCCTGGTTCAGTTGTGCAGATTGTTAAAGCCTTTCATATTTCATTTTTCTTCAAAAATGTAAGCATGAAAATGTGTTTTGCCAGTCGTATCTCGCTAAAACAGCACAAATCTCCTCTGAACAGTCTCTCTCAGTTGTTTCCTCTTAAAGTTCAATTATTCCACGCTCAGACCTCCCAAAGCAATCAGTTTTACGGCTCATTCTCAAACATTTATCCGTGTGTTCGATCTCGCTGCCGCACTGATCTGACCCGCCGGCCTCGCTCTTTTGTCTCGTCCTCTTTCCAAACATTTTCTCTGTCTCCGGCGCTGAATGAGAGGAGAACGGCCCCCGCTATAAATCAGCCCTGAATGAGTCGCGCCGGCCTCTTTTAGTTTGCCCTCGGCACATAATTGCATTGTTTTACGACGGCGAAGTGTTAAAGAGCGGCCGGTGAGAGACGCAGAGCCGCGGGAGGGGGGGGCAGGACTCATTTAGAGCGTACGACAGGTTTACTGCGTCGGTGGGAGCTGGGACTGGGACAGACCGCGCTGTGGAGTGGAGTCAGAAACAAGAATCCTGTTTATTAGGAGCGCGGGGAAAAGATGGATCCTGCTCTCCACATCTGCAGAGGAGGGCGGGTATGTCGGTAATGGGTTAGTCTGACGATTGTTCGATTAATCGGTTGGTTCAGGGCTGTTTTATTTTACTGAGGGCCAGGTTTTTCAGATGGTTTGTGTTATCGCTTTTGATATGAATATGAAGAAAAAGGTCATATGAAAGGCTTTGACAAAATCTGCAGAACTGAACCAGGTCTAAAACAGGTTTAAACCAGGACTAAACCAGAATTTACTAAACCAGGACTAAACCAGAATTTACGAAACCAGGATTAAACCAGAACTAAACCAGGACTAAACCTGGTCTGAACCATGCCTAAACCAGACCAAAACTATCACTAAACCAGGTCTAAACCAGGTCTAAACCAGGACTAAACCAGGTCTAAACCAGGTTTAAACCAGGCTTAAACCAGAATTTACTAAAGCAGGACTAAATCCGGACTAAACAGATCTAAACCAGGACTTAACCAGGTCTAAACCAGGACTAAATCAGGTTTAAACCAGGTTTAATCCAGAATTTACTAAACCAGGACTAAACCCGGACTAAACAGGTCTAAACCAGAACTAAAGCAATAACAAGAGAAAAAAAATATTTTCTATATTTTTGAAGATGGTTGAGGGCCAGATCATGTCCCTTGGCGGGCCTGATTTAGCCCCCGGGCCTTAAGTTGAATAGCCCTGTTAATGAGACAACAGAAGGCCTGTGAATATGAGATTTTTGCAATATTTAATCAAAGGAAGCTGAAGAAATGCTGCTTGACAAAACCTTTACAGAGGATACTCACAACAAAATAGTTTTATCGACAAAAACACTTAATTTCACGTTTCTTGTGTCATTTTACAGTAATTCCTGCTTCGTTTAAGTGATTAAACAGTCTTTCTCAGCACACAACACGTTTGAGAGGTTGTGTGTAGTTTAAAAAAAACATAATTTGATCATCTAATAAGTTAGTGGCCTTTTAAATAACTGAATATCTGCGATTAATTGATTAACTTGTTTCAGTTTAATGTCATTTAAGACGAAAGCACGCTCCTCAATGCCTCTCTTACTCTTTAAAACCAGCAGTCACACTTTACACATTACCCACAGCTGCACAAGTCACTGTCCCAGATTCTCTGATGTAAACGAATTACACTTGATTCAAAGAACGCGGAAACCAAGTTCAATTTGGGTTTATGGGTTAATAAAGCGGTCACTACAACTACAGTGACATCAGGAGAAGAGAAGGCTGCAGCTTTTAAGGCGAGACACAGCAGGCAAAACATTTTATTTTTCAGTTTTTTGGTCAGTTTGCTCTCTCAACATATCGGCTTTCATGTGGAAACAACAAACTTGTCCAATCTGCTCCTAGATTGATTTTATTACTTAATTTAATCCACTTCATCCATAGATTTCTCTGGGACATTGTAACTCAGAGTCAGTTCTCTCAAAAAATGCATTTTTCTCCCACAGAGACATAAAGATCAGCCTTACAGTAGTTCCAACACAATCAAACGGTACAATCTTATATTTAACACGATTTTTACAGAACATTTAGAAGGATTTGTTGATATCTAATTTCATGCCTAATTTATTTAAGTTTAAAGAGGTGAAATTTGAATTTTTAGGCCAATTTTCAGTCAGATCTAATTTGGTCAAAAACGTAAAAAGAAATCCAAAATCCCCTCTGTCTGTCTGTATGTATGTATGTATGTATGTATGTATGTATGTATGTATGTATGTATGTATGTATGTATGTATGTATGTATGTATGTATGTATGTATGTATGTATGTATGTATGTATGTATGTATGTATGTATGTATGTATGTATGTATGTATGTATGTATGTATGTATGTATGTATGTATGTATGTATATATTTATTTATTTTTTTTTTTTTTTCTCAGAACTATTATGTGGAGACAATTAAACAAGGAATTTAAACCTGGTTCAGTCCATTTTTCAGATTGAAATGTCCCAAATATGTGCAATTTTGGCAGTTTTTACACAACACAACTCTTTAAATTTAATATTTTTTCCTACTCACTTGCAGCATCTTGCCATAATTAAGAAGAAGAAATAAATGAGCGATTGTTGTGGATTTCATTTCATTTCATTAAGATTTCATTGATTCAGGTCAGGTTTTGCATGTGGACATTAGATCACATTAGAGCATCATCACACACTTAAGTAATGCCACATCAAACTGGGTCTTGTGACTTGGCAAATGCAGTAACAGTGTTATCGGAACTGCATGAGGCAGAGAGAGTGTCCGGGACATAAAGCACGTCTCTATAATGCGGTATTTGTAGACAGCAGTCATAAAACAACTTGCATTAAGACCTCTTGCAAACATAAATTATAGTTTTATACCAAACAGGTCGCTGTTTGTTGAGAAAAGTTGAAAAATATGTTAAAAATTACAGGAACTGAACAAATTGATGACATCACACTGGGGAGTCAAAGGTCATGCATAATTTACACAAAATAAACTTCTTTTTTTGACCCTTTAAACATTGATTCAGCAAAATAAAGGTGGTCACATGTGTTTTTCTTCGTCAAATTAAAAAATCTGTGACATTAGAGGAGTTTTGGTCCAGTGTACAGGACGGTTTCTTGGTAATTTCCCAGTGTGATGTCATCATTTACAACCAGGAAGTGAAATTAAACACCTAAAAATATAGCTAAATTGGGACATAGTTTGTAAAGATTTCAGGAGAATTTGAAATATATTTATCTTAACTGCATTTTAGTTAAATAAGCACTTTAAAGTCCATATGAGTTTTCAGTCACGGAAAATAACAATAGTTGGCATATGCAAAACAACACAACCCGCAAAATGTGTACCACACATTTCACTACAACATAGTGAAAATGATCATATTTAAGATTTTACTAAACATTTTGCATGTTTGTTCCCAGATTGACAGTTTTCGTGAAGTTTATAATCTTACTTCCTAGTTGGACATGAGCAGCAAATATGGCATAGTAATTCCACAACTGTTACCTTTTGTCATCATTTTAAAAACAAAGGCAAAAATCCATATAAATTAGACAATAGTTATGATATGACAACACACCTTTATTTTGTTGAATGAACATTTGAAATGTCAAAAATTCTGTACTTTCAATTGCATGTCGCTTTTTGATGACATCACAGAGGGATTCCTGTGATTTTAAACTTTCATTTTTTAAAATTTCTTCACAAACTGCAACGTCACTGATGTAAAACTATGATAAATATTTACTGCATGTTCTTCCCACCAAATTAAGCCATAAATAGAAAATCACGTCATGAGAACTTTCATATGGACTTTAAGGTGTCGTTATTATAAAGTGGTACCGAAATAACTAAGCACCCGCCGGTTCAGAGGAAAGAGGGAAATGTAATAAGTTTCAAGCATGAAGTTTTCCGTTGGTGAACATTTCAGAGTTTCATGAGTCAAGTCCAGAGACAAACAGACTCCGCGGCACATTCCCCACACAAACACAAACCAGGACAACGTGGCTAAACTGTAAGTGCGACTTTATCTTTTTGGGCGCCATTAACCGTTTCCCTATTTGTTTGGCATGCCCCGCTCCAATCAATATCCGCTCAAGTGCACTTCACCCTAAGTATAGCTCCATTAGTCACTGTTTTCAGATAACGGGACAAGGACTTGAGTATGTGGCCTTTTCAGTGACACATGCTCAGACAAGCCACAGACACCGCTCTGTCGTGGGCCGTTATCGGGCCGCGGTGCCACCAGGAAGGCTCCTTATTAGACTCAACCACACTCACTACCTGTTTGTCATCGCAGCACCGCAAAAAATAAACATCCAGCCTCGTTTAAAATGCCTGGAATTTACCATTTTTGTCTAGATTTTAGTCGTTTTTGACTTGATGCTGCTGTGATGCAGAATATTTCACTGGTTTTGAGGTATTTCTGACTGCACTAATTTAGCTTAAAGTACCTATGATCGGTTGAACTAACTAAAGTGCAGTTAAGATAAATATATTTAAGATTTTTGCTAAAATTTTTACAAATTTTATCTCAGTTTAGCTATTTTTATGTTCTTCATTTTACTTCCTGGTTGTTGACATGGCACTAGGAAATAAAAAAAAAAAAAACAGTGTGCACTGGGACAAAATTCATCTAATGTCACAGATTTTTTTAACAAATACAATTATATCTGAACATCTTTATTTTGTTGAATTAATGTTTAAAGGGTCAACATTTTTGTGTAAATTATGTTATCACCTTTGTCTCCCTAGTGTGATGTCACAAGTCTATTTACTTTACTTAAATTATAATTTATATTTACAACAGGTATTAATACACCTAATAAAGTCAGTGTTTTCTACGAGAAGCAGGAAGTGTGTCGTTAGCATGCTAATGTTTGTTAGTTTTGCTCAGAGACTTGTGAAAAGTGTTCATAAACTCATCGCTCATATTTAGGATGTTGGGACTGCATTAGGAAAAACTTTAAAATAAGTTCTAGTTCTGTTTTTCACGTTTCAAAACCATAAAAAATCAGGTACAGCCCCTTTAATGTAAGAAGTAATAAGTCAGAAATGTTTTGAAACAAAAATAATCTAGTAGTTCCATCAAATAAATGATTTAAACTTGTCTTAACTGGTCAAAACATCAACATTCATTTATTGCAGTGACACTATTCTCTTGTGTTTTTCGCTCACTGCACATGCTTCGGAGGCTCTTACCTGTCCTGAGTGCCCACAGATCCCTGTTTGTCGTTCTTGGTGCAGAAGTCTGGAGAGCTCTGCAGGTAAACCAGCTCGTTCTCCCGCACTGGCCGGATGTCGATGTCTTTGGGCACCAGCTGCTTGCGAGTGCCGACTGGCCTGGGCACTACTTTGGTGGCGGACAAGTACTTGGTCTTTAGGTCCATGGCGATCTCCCTCAGGTCCTGCAGGCCTCTCCAGCAGGTTCTTATGGAGCACGAGCCCGACACGCCGTGGCATTTGCACTTCATCACCAGCGCATCTCTCAAGGCCTTTAAATGAATGAATAATGATTAGATTTATGAACTTCTGGACTTTCACAGACGGCTGAATGAGGTTAGACGTCACATTTCGCTAAAACGTAGTGAACATGATTATATTTCAAATTTTACTAAACAAAAGGACTGTTTGTTGCCAGTTTGACAGTTTTCGCAAAGTTTATAATGTTACTTCCTGGTTGAACATGAGCAGCAAATATGACATAGCTAGAGGTAACTCTACAACTGTTACCTAGCAACCATTTTGAAAACAAGGGCCAAAATCCATAAAAAGTACACAATAGTTATGATTTGACAAATTATAACACCCAATAACGCCTTTGTTTTGTTGAATGCTGGTTTAAACTGATATTTCAGTAGAGTGTTAACTGTCTCTTTATTTTTAACTGTATGTCGCTTTTTGATGACATCACAGAGGGATTCAATTTTTGAATTTACTTCCTGTATTTTTAAACTTTTATTTTTCTATTTTTTCACAAGCTGTAACGTCACAAATGTAAAACTATGACAAATATTTGTCATATTACACCACAGGTGCCTTCCCACCAAACTAAGTCAGAATTAAGAAAACATGAGAACCTTCATATAGACTTTAAACTCTGCCCTTGAGTACAGCAACAGCATGGTTGATCGAGGAGGATCGCTACACACTATAATCGATAGGAAAAAGACTGACAGAAATACAATCCTTAGAGCGGACAGCTTCCATTAGGTCTGGGAATCACAGCATCCCTCATGATTCGATACAATACACTCCTCTTGATAGAATATTATCACAATATTGCGATACATGTGATTATCGATATATTGCTCATGATATTCTACAATATATCACTATTTTTGAGGGCCAAATACATTTTAACAATGTTTTTTCTTTGTTAAACCATGACCTGCACAAATGTCGAAGAAAATGTGCCTCTTTTAATCACCAAAACCTGAATATGTCAAATGTTTTGCACAAACAAGTTTACTTTCTCTTGTAGCGCTGTAACAAAATAAAGAGGTAAATTATCCCAAAAATTACTCATGACGATATGTCGATACAGCAGTCCACAATATCAATACTGTGTCACCAAATTTAGTACCACGTTATTTCGATATTTTGGCCATCCCAGCACTTTCCAAACATTCTAACTTCTAACATCCTGACAATTCCAGTGTCTCTGAAAAATATGTGACACAGAAAAAGCATTTGACGCTCAGCCCACTCACATGTAGTCACGGTTTGCAGTGGCGGACCTAGGAATTTGGGGGCCCGAGGCAAAATTAAGTCCAGGCCCCTCCTCATCAAGTGTGATTGTCTATAAGTTTTCTTCATGAAGTAAGCTTTTGTTTTTTGTTTTATTTGGGTTTTTTAACATGTGGCGGCCAGACAGGTTCATAAACTTGGGGAGGGGGTGTTAAGAAATTTCCCATATGTTGGTACATTTAAATATATATTTTCCAACTCACTTAAATACATGGTTTTCATTTGTAATTTTAAAATGTTGTATTTTATTTATTATTTACCTTTATTATGAGGGATGGCTTGAGCAAAATTTATATTTGTTGTTGTATTTGAAAATCCCAGGCTATTTTGTTGGTCTTTCTTGCTTAATAGTTCACTGCACCACTTTACTGTGATGTTGAGAGAAAAGCAACTGTTTCAGAGCTTTGCGTCCTTGATGATCTGGAAGGGCATCTTATTGCGGCCCCAAGGTGATTATGGCTTGTTGCCTAAGTCCGCCACTGATGATTGGAACAGCTCGGATATGGAAGAAAAACTGGCAACAATGCACTGTTTAAAGCCAAACCAACCAAAAGAACCCAATAATTAGGTTTATGTTGAGTGCTTTGTGTTATTGTGTCCGTGTAATCAGAGTGCAAATGATGAGGAACATCATAATTGTAATCATAATACCTTTCTTCCAACTTCGCTGTTGTGCAGATGCATAAGTTTGTTGGCGTGGGAGCCTGGCCTCTTCATTTTCATGGGCGCATCGGAGAACTTGGAGCCCATGACCAGGCCGTAGTGCAGGTTGTCCGCGCAGCCGCCCCAGCGATAGCCCGGCTCTGGGATCTCTGCAGGAATGGGCCCACATGAGCACAGGCGCAGGTCTCCTGAAGTACAGGCCCGCGCGATGGTGTGGCTTATGGTGGCTGCAGACAAGGCGTACACAAAGGCCGCCTCTCTTGTTCCTAAACAAAAGAAACAAATGTGAATGTTAAATTAAGTTAAGTATTGCACTTAAGAAACAACCTTTATCTCTATGGACCAAGGTTCGCTTATGTAATGTCTTATGTAAAAATGGGCAGCTGACTCTAAATGCATCTATTAAGAAGGTGCATTCCCGGTCCTGCCATACTGTGGACGGACTGGTGATGTAATTAGAACTGATGCTCACACACAGAAAGCACATATGTTAAAGACTAGAGCATAAAGACCAAATCATGTCTGACCATGGACTGGTGAGATCAAAGCCATTCCAACTCAGAGATGAGCCATTTCCTGCTCGGAGCAGACCGTTCATTTGGTAAATGGCTCTACCCACAACGCCGACTCGTTTCAAGGTCTTTGGACAAAGAAACGTCTAAGTCAGACTGAAGCGCCACAGAGCAGATGTGCAGGTTATGCAGTGGTCCCTCGGTTTAAAGATAATGTACACCACGTTTAGCTGTGGAAGCTTGCACTTCTGGGTGTCCTATAAGGCCTGTGAGGCCGGACAGAATAAACAGCTGGAGTATTTTCACTGGCTATGGTAAAGTTGACGCAATATATCAGAGCTAATACACTATGAAAAGGACACGGTCTTGTTCGAAGACAGCTGTCATGTTAACATAAACATAATGTTGAACCAAAGACCTCATTAGACACTGCCAACTATCACTTCAAATGTTAGTTTTAAACTCATATTTATTGAATGTCAAACATTGGCTTGATGCAGAGCCGCACTGGGTCAGTACCTCTGTCCAGGTCGGGCCGGTACTTGGGAGTGTCTGCAGGGATGTCAATAGATGAGCAGTTCCACCGCATATCAGCAAACGTCTTCTGACAGGTTTTCTTGACCTCGCGAGCCGCTTGGATGATGGTCTGCATGAGCTCCAGGTTACTGCGGCACAGCTGGGCCTGAGACGACACCAGGCCCGGCAGCAGTTTACAGTGCTGGGTCTGGTTGACGTGTAACGATGTCGGAGCGTGCGATATCGCCCTGTAACAAAACCAGTGGGAAATACATAAAGTTTGGTTATAACACTGTTTATAAAAACAGAACAATATTCTAAGGACTTCTGCACAGAAGAGTAAATGTTTATTCACAGTTTGGTCTTGTGCACAAAGGTCCACAGTAACAAAATTGTGTGCTTTAGGTCGTACTTTTTTCATAAACCACAGAGCAGAAACCTCTTATCAGAGAGAACCCCCAAAGGAAAGTCAGCTGTAGATTCATAAAGTAAAACGGACACCTTTTTGGCAAAAGTCTTTTCTTGAGTTAAATCACAGTGAAAACTTTTCTTTTCTTTGCCAAAACAAAGAACACTGAAACATGTAACAAATAGACGTAAACTTAGAGTATTTGAAGCTCAAGCAAAGGTTTGTAGATTTTGTGCAGCCCTTGTTTTAGATAAGGTCCTTTTTTTTACCTTTAATGGTGACTTTACAGCGAGGACAACAGGCCACTGCATAGGTCTGTTGTTGTACGTGTTGTACGTTCGTGAGAACCCCGGGCCGCTGCTTCTCGGCCTGGTTTGCATTAGGGCCATGGGGCCACCACTCTGTGCCCAATGATAAGCTGTGACTCCACTGGGCTCAGTGTAATCCAGCACTCGCAGGTGTTTACAGCCGCATCTGTTTCACATTGCACTGCGGTGCATTATCAACACTGTAGGAGCTCGACATTGGATTTAGCACATGCCATCTCCGCTCCTCTGGTGTGACTTAGACTTGTTTGGACCAGTGTAGAATTTAAAAAGACTCAAAAACATCTTATGCAGCAAACCACCAGCTCTTTTGAAATATGAATAACTTTTCCAAAACAGTAAACAGCAGGCTCAGAATACAGAAACAACCTGAGAATTGTCTGTACTTCCCAAAATGTTTGTGCAATCAATGGTTTATGTCAACAGTAAAAACTGTATGACTAACACGTGTTTGAACCATTATGTCTGTGCTGTCCACCATTTTGACTTACAGTCTCTACTGCACTGCTGCCACCGCCTGCACCAGGTGTGTGTCTTATTTATATCACGCTCTGTTATTTTGATAAGGCTCCAAAGGCCGCACGGAGGACATGATAATATATGCACGCAGCCGAAGCAGATGTTACAACCTCCTCTATATCCATTCATTACTGCACAACTACAATACACAACCGTAAATCCAATAAAACACTCACACAACATCGCTAAAAGACGACATGTGAACGGAAAATGCAGTGGCGGCTGGAGAGGACGAAACTTACAGCCATTTGATGCCGGAGCAGAGCTGAGAGAGCAGCAGGGCAGTGAACACACCGAAACGCAGCACATGAGAGCAGCTCCGCATGATGAGAGGGCTTTGCTTCACACTGGAGTTCACACTGGAGTTCACGCAGGAGACGAGACAAAGGAGCGCTCTGGGGCTAGCTTTAGAAATCAGTCTTCATTGCACAAAAGGATCTGAAACACACACCAAAAACACAATAATAATTAAATAAATAATGATGTAGTAAGTGATGCGTACCAGAGAAACGGAAAATATTTACTGAATAAGCTTTACATTTTTAATTTATTTAAAGATGATTCTGATATCTAACATTTTATTTGCAAAAACAGCACAAACACAACTGATAACTGCGCAAATTCCAACTTACAAAAAGTGTAAACCAAAAGACTCAGCTCCAACATTTAATACATAAAACTTGGCTTCACGAAAACGCAAATAAATCACACTTCTGTTGAGCGTTTATTACAACAGAGCAGCACAATTTCTTACTATTTTAAAATGATAAGAAACAGCGGATCATCACATGCCATAATCTGATTTTGGAGATAAGTAATTTCTTTTTGAACAGATCTTGAACTTTGCGCGTGAAAGCGATAAAAGCTGCGTGTTGTCTGCTCTTTTCTGATTGGCTGAGTCCATCTGAATTATTTTAATGAGCTTTACCGACACTCCGCGTGCAGGTGTGCAGGATACGACACATTTACGGACGAAATCACAACAAACACACCACTAATTTACGCAGGCTTTTTTTGTGGTCGCCCTGGTGTTTTATTTAAAAACCTCTCACTTTAAAACCTTCATCGCTGTCGTTTGATGAAGATTTAAGTGGTTCACAGCGGTTTAACTGTTCAAATTTACACCAGAGCGAAATGGTCATTTAAAAAACTGCTTCTGTTTCGCGTAAAATAAGCATTTGGAAAGTTTGGCCACAATTACGCACGAAAGAAATTCTGGAAAGAATATCACAGAATATGACTTGGATTTGTTAAGAAGTAGCTTATTGGACAGAAGCCAGTGCTCAATTTTTTTGTAAATATTTTACAAAAGGTGTCAGAAATACAATTACGTTTCTCAAAAATACATAAAATTACGCACATTTACGCAGTTTATTTACGTTTTAACAGAGGAAACGTCACGTATTTTAGTTTAATTGACACTGCGCAGGCCTGAAAATGTCAAAACGTTTACAAAAAATGACCTGCACTGACTTTGAAACAGCAGCAGCAGCAGCTTTGTTTCTCTACTCCACCGTCTCCATTGTGCGTAAAGAAACCCAACACTCGCCGTAGCACCCAAAAAAGAAGAAGAAAAAAAGAAGTTTGCGCTCACCTTTCCGTCGGTTTCTGGGTTAAAACGCGCGCACGAGAAACGACGTAAAGGCAGACGTAGAGTAAGTATCCTTTCGGGGTGTAGTCTCGTTTCGGTATCAGCCGGACGCGCGGGTGTAATCCAGCATGGGCAGGTCGAGTACGTCCTCCGCGGCGCAGGTACGCATGGTGCGCTTTGGAGAGGCGGCGGAGCGGGACTGAGAGCGCGTCCGGGGCAGGAGCAGAGTCGAGGAGAGCCGGGGGAGGGGGGGAGGCAGCGCGCGAGAGGAGCGAGAGAGAGTGAGACGCGGAGGGGGAGAGCGCGCGCTGAAATACTCCTGTGCCGCTTTGATCTCACTGCTGATGTCAGAGCGCCATTTGCATAAGAAAGACGGCGAAAAAAACGCGCAGGGAAAAAAAAGGGAAGAAAGGAAAGTCCTTCATATTTCAACAGGTCGACCTCCCGTGAGCGTGGAGCGTGATTACAGCGCTGCACTGATTTTACGTTAAAATTACAGCGGATTTAAAGACAGATTTTACCGTATTTCTTACCGTATATTTACTGCATGTGTTGCGTGCAGTGAGTGGGTGTTGTTTTTCTGTATTTTAACGCTTTTTACGCGTTTTGGCAGTGAAATGTGCTGTGTAAATAAACTTTGCTTGTTTGTTTGCTTTATGGAATTTGATTTTTTTAAATTTACTCAATTACAAGTTGCCATACAAGTACTTTTTTTTTGGTTGGTTGAGCGGCTTTTTTCTTTATTATTATTATTTGTGTGTGTGTGTGTTTTGTGACTGTATCAATTTACTTAAACTGTCCATAAAATAAGATATGTATATAAAAGCATAATCCATCTCGCACACATGCAAATATATAGAGGACAAAAGAGAAAAATATTGCAAAAATAATAATAATAATAATAATTGGATCATTGACAGGCTCAAATCATCCACAAAATAAGATAAGTTATAGATATAAAAGCAATATTAACCAATCACCAACCACAATACACATGCGTGTGTGTGTATATATATATATGTGTGTGTGTGTGTGTTATTGTGTCATTAGACCATCCATAAAATAAGATTTGGATATAAAAGCATAATTAAACAATCAAAATACACGTGCATATATAAAAATAGAAAAAAAGACACACAAAAAAGACAGAAAAGCGACAAAAATCACAAAAGACAAGACAAAACCCATGTATCAATGTCATCACTATACACATGTATATACTGTAGAATAAATAGAAAAAAGACACAAAAATACAAAACAAAAAAGACAGAGAAGTGACAAAAAATTGAAAACACAATGCTGATTTCTTCCGTTTATGTCATCCACTAGAAATAGACACTAATATGTATTTCTGTAAGCCATGACATGTGTGGTACATATAAGTACGTGACAAGCATTAGGAGGTTGCGTTCATGTTAGGATGTGATAGATGTGCAGATATTACAGACACAAATGTTGAACCTGATGATTTCTCTGCAACTCGCCTTAAGAGCTCATTGTATTACAAGCTAAATCTGCGTATTAGCAATATTAATGTTAGCTGCCCGCCATCTGTATTAAATATTATCGGCTGATGGAATGTTGTGATGTCAAGTGAACACAACCTGTCATTTAGAAGTGTATATATTGGATTAATAGGCTGTGTTCACATGACATCACATTGTTCTATAAATTAAAATGCAGAGTTTTGTTTTAATCAAGTGAGTTCTTATCGGTCGAGTCACTGAGAGAAATGATCAGGTTCAACATTTGTGAATTCTCCTTTAAGATATTTCAAGGCAAAGTCCAGTGTTATCTAGTGTGTCACGATATTAACATTTCAAAATCAGTTAGATACTAAGAAATATACTCTGTCCTCTATTTACCAATTTGGATAATTACAAGTGTTTCTTTTTTATGTCAAGGTTTAGACTTTAGACTGACATTTTCTTTTTAATTATTTTCCAAATGTTTTAATTTAAAATACAGAACAGGACCAGAAAGAAGTCAGAAATTAAATTAAAAACAGCATCAAATATTCAATGAAACAAAAAAGACAAAAGTACGTTAATAAGTCTTTTGAAATGGTCCATTTTCACATCGAGGCCAAACATAATTCTTTCCATTTTTCTTAACATTTTCTGACACTTTCGACTCTAAATAATAGTTCATTGTGGTCTTACCTGATAAACTCAAGATCATTCTAAAGTAGTTCACAAAAAGTCAAAATTTGTTCTGTAAAAGGAATTAATTTAGTGTCGATTAGTACCAGATTTTTCAACATTTTGACACTTTTGAAAACGCTGATGCTGTCAATATGGAGAAATGCCTCTTGCTCCCTCTGAAGTTACGACAAGAACTCTAGAACGTGAACGCGGCCCATGTTTGGATCAGATTGTTGGTTCCACACAACGCATTCGAAATATTTGCGTTTTTTCCGGGCCGCTGAAAACTCTAACTGTGCAATTTGTTTGAGGGATGAGAGCCTCTGTCCCACACTCCGAGGCCCGCAAGAGCTTCTGCCACAGTGAGAGAAAAATAGCAGTGTTTTTCATCCCTTTTTGAGTTGCGTACGGTTGAAAATATTCTCTGTATTGTTCTCTCTCTGTGTCTTGTTCTGTGCTTTATGTTTTATGTTCTGTTTGAAAATGAAAAACAGAAAAAAGATCAAATGAATGGAGATATTCTGGGGCACACCACCCACAAAAACATTATCAAATCATATCGTTTAGTATTGAATGTAGCAGCTATGGGCCATGCCAGCTTTTTTATTTCAGTTTTTAAATAAACAAAACAGAACAGAACTTTTCTTTACTTTGTACTTTACTTTGTACTATATTTGAATGTTTTAAAAGATAACAAGAAAATAGCACTGACAATTTCCAATGTATATTTTGATTAGATAGAAAGATAGAGAAAAAAAATGTAGGAAAAGACATTCAAAGAAAATGAATGCATATATTGTTTGAAGAAAATGTCCCATGTTGTTTAAAGTCTGTCAAGTTTATCCTGACTTTTTATTATTGTTAAATGAGTTATATATCTGTAATTTTGGCATTTTTTTTTACTTTATTTTTGGACAATTTAATATACTATTTCTAAACTTACAATTTGGAAATGTATTTTTAAAAATCCTGATTCCAGACGGTTGTCGATGAAATCTAATCTGAGGGTTTTAAGGTTTTAATTACATTTTTTGTTTACATTTGCAGTGATCATGTTTAGTCCACAAACACATTTAAAGCGCATATGACAGGTTTTCATGTTTTTCTAATTATTACTTAGTTTGGTGGTGGTGAATTTGCAGTTTGTGGAAAAAAAACAACAACAAAAAAAACAAATACAGTAGAAACATGGAATCCCTCTGTGATGTCATCAACAGGCGAAGTGTCATTGAAAACACAAGGACAATTTACTCACAACTGACACATTTTTTGACAGTTTAAATGTTCATTCAACAAAATAAAGGTGTTATCAGGTATTATTTGTCAAATCATAACTATTCTGTTATATATAAGGATTTTGGCCTTTGTTTACAGTCTGGTTGCTAGGTAACTAGGTAGGTTTACTGCTCATGTTCAACCAGGAAGTAGCATTATAAACTTTATAAAAATTGTCAAACTGAGGACAAAAAGGCAAAATGTTTAGTAAAATCTGAATATAATCAGTTAATCAGTTCACTACATTTTAATGACATATGGGCTTTACTTGAAAAGGTTTAAAGTCTACATGACAGGTTAGACAACACATTTCACTTAAACGTAGGGAACATTATTATATTTAAGATTTTACTCAACATTTTACCTATTTGTCCCCAGTTTGACAGTTTTATGAGCAGCAAATATGACATAGAGGTAATTCCACAACTGTTACCTAGCAACCATTTTGAAAACAAGGGCCAAAATCCATATACATTGCACAATAGTTATGATTTGACAAATAATACCTGATAACACATTTATTTTGTTGAATGAACGTTTAAATTGTCAGAAAATTGTGTCTGTTGTCTGTAAATTGTCTCTGTATTTTCAATGGCATGTCTCTTTTTGATGACATCACAGAGGGATTCCGTTTTAGAACTCAGCTCTACTTCCTGTAATTTTAAACTTTTATTTTTCAAAATTTCTTCACAAACTGCAACTTCACAGATGTAAAACTATGATTAATATTTACTACAGGTGCCCTCCCACCAAACTAAGTCATAATTAGCATATCATGAGAACCTTCATATGGACTTTAAACATCATGAAGCCCTCTGTAA
The DNA here is from genome assembly GCA_019453435.1 of Rhinogobius similis. NCBI lineage: Eukaryota > Metazoa > Chordata > Actinopteri > Gobiiformes > Gobiidae > Rhinogobius > Rhinogobius similis. The sequence goes on from CM033637.1 coordinate 33,613,527, forward strand.
GTGTGAGGCTTCATTGTTCTCAGACGAGTGAAGATGTGTCCAGGCCTTGACCTCGCAGCGGCTGCGACAAACACGCCGAGCAGATCAGGTGCTGTCAAACGTCTGTGGAGCAAACGCAGACCACAACAAGCCGCCGGCTCTGAAGAGCAGGGTCCGGTGTCAAACTGCTCCACGCTATACGTCCACACTCTCTTCTCTGCTCTGTTTGTTATTTGTAGACGACTGCGATCCTGTAGAGTCTTACATGGCGGTCGACTGTGAATGAGCTCGGGCCGGAGTCAGCGTTTTACACTCAGACTCGTTATTTCAGAGCTACGTCTAAACCAGGGCTGTTCAGCTTTGTTTTACCGACGGCCAGATTTGTCAGATGGTTTTGTTCTCTCACTTTTAAGATATGAGACGATCTGCAGAACTGAACCAGATCTAAACCAGGCCTAAACCAGGACTAAACCAGGTCTAAACCAGGTCTATACCAGATCTAAACTAGGCCTAAACCAGGACTAAACCAGGCCTAAACCAGGTCTATACCAAACCTAAACCAGGCCTAAACCAGGACTAAACCAGGTCTAAACCAGGGCTAAACCAGGACTAAACCAGGTCTATACCAGGTCTAAACCAGGTCTATACCAGATCTAAACCAGGCCTAAACCAGGGCTAAACCAGATCTAAACCAGGTCTATACCAGATCTAAACCAGGCCTAAACCAGGACTAAACCAGGCCTAAACCAGGTCTATACCAGACCTAAACCAGGCCTAAACCAGGACTAAACCAGGCCTAAACCAGGTCTATACCAGACCTAAACCAGGCCTAAACCAGGACCAAACCAGGTCTAAACCAAGACTAAACCAGGACTAAACCAGGTCTATACCAGGACTAAACCAGGACTAAACCAGGACTAAACCAGGTCTATACCAGGTCTAAACCAAGACTAAACCAGGACTAAACCGGGTCTATACCAGGACTAAACCAGGACTAAACCAGGTCTATACCAGATCTAAACCAGGACTAAACCAGGTCTATACCAGGTCCAAACCAGGTCTGTAGTAGGTCTAAACCAGGTCCAAACCAGGTCCAAACCAGGTCTGTACTAGGTCTAAACCAGGTCTAAACCAGGCCTAAACTAGATCTAAACTAGGTCTGTACCAGGTCTGTACCAGGTCTGTACCAGGAGTCAAGCAGGACAAAACCAGGTCTAAACCAGGATTAAACTAGAGCTAAGCTAGGTCTAAACCAGGTCTAAATCAGATCTAAACCAGGTCTAAACCAGGACTAAAACAATAACAAAAGATAACATATTTTCTATATTTTTGGGAGCTGGTTGAGGGCCGGCTCATGTCCCCTGGAGGGCCTGCTTTGGCCCCTAGGGCTGTAGTTGAACACGTACAGTTCACGTCTGAACAGACTCCGGTGGTGAGGAAAACACAGAGTTCATGCGTCATGTTTGAGCTGGAGACAAACCACGTTTTGATGAATGATGATGGTTAAAGAACGCAGCGCTTTGTGAAGATACAGTTACATCACATTGTCTTTTCACAATGGAACACGATCCGATTTTTATGAAGGATTATCATGAAACAGATACAAATTCAGCTCAGCATGATTTATGTTTTATTAAAACACACACTGCTGTCATGAACATATCTGTGCTTTATTACAGCGACTGAGGCTGTGTTTGTGGTTTTAGCTAAAGCCAAACGTTTTCTCTCAGGATATATTTCAATACAGTGTAATATATGAGCGATGTCAGATTATTTGGCGAGCAGATAATCGCGGTTATTCTGGTCATAGTGTTTTCCGATAGAACAACATAATAATTGTCACTATTTTAGAATTCAGTCATTTCAATTAATTATATCAGTGATCATTGTGAATCAATTCAAATTAATTAATGTATTTATCTGGCTGTTTATATCACTGTAATTTATTATTTAGACATTTTATTTCAAGATCAGGTCACCATCGAGGAACATTAATGTGTCAGAGAATGTGACTAAAAGTACATTTAGTTTTGTTATGTAGTTTACTCAAGAATAATTAAATAAAATAAACAGATTAAAAATGTATTCAAAAAAAGTGAAGCATCGCACTCTCAGATTGCAGATTTATTTGATAATGTCGGTCTTATTTCCTTCCTCAGATCTTTTTTTTTTTCTTCAGTTGAACCATTGGCAAACTAAAGAAAAACAAAGATCTGACAAAGGCAGTGAGGCTGAAATGTTATCAAATAAAAAATAAAAAATCTGCAATCTGAGCGTGCCATGCTTCAGTAGAGGTTTTAATGCATCTGCTCCTCGGTTAAGACTTTTCTGGTGTGCATTCCTCTTTCTAAATTGTGATAACAATACATATTATCTAAACTGCTCTGTTAAAGGGACATAGTGTACTTTTTTCAGGCACAGACTCTTCCAGGACTAGGGCATGTACCAGGATGTGCACGCAGCCTGGTTCATGTGTTTTATATTCTATCAATGCATTTTGACGGAGCAACAAATAAATAAAAAAAAACAGTACTTTTGTAATTTGTAATAAGTATTTATCTTAATTTTACCTTTATTCAGTTGCGGTTTAATGAAAAAGAAAAAGAAAAAAAAGTTTATATAAAAGCTGAAAATTACAGGAAGTAGAGCAGAGTTGTAAAGCAGAATCCCTCTGTGATGTCATCAATAGTCGACGTACCACTGAAAATACAGGGACGATTTAAACGCAACTGACACGTTTTTCTGACAGTTTAAACGGTCATTCAAGAAAATAAAGGTATAATTATTTGTCAAATCATAACTATTGTGTAATTTATATGGATTTTGGCCTTTGTTTACAGTCTGGTTGCTAGGTAACAGTTGGGGAATTACCTCTAACTATGTCACATTATGAACTTTATGAAAACTGTCAAACTGGGGACAAATACGCAAAGTTAAATCTTAAATATAATCATGTTACTATGTTTTAGTGAAATGTAGGGCTGCAAGTTAATCGATTAATCACAACTAATAGATTATAGAAATAGTTGTCAACTAATTTAGTAATTGAATAATCGTTAACTGGTTAATACACAGACTCCAAAACATGCCATGAGGTTTTATGACTCAGACAGTGCAGGAATTGTGCAAAAATTCCATGGAAAATTTGTAAATGTTGTGTTTTTGATTAAAAACAACCTTTCGTCTGTCAATATTCTCCACCAGGGTGTCCTCAAATGGCTTCACTTCGGCTTTATCGGGGTCAGATTGAGTAAAGTCTCATGTTCACTGGCCTTTTGCGTTCTAAACAACTAATCGATTAATTGAAAGAATAATCACTCAACTAATATTACATTGGTAGTTGCAGCCCTAGTGAAATGTGTCGTCTAACCTGTCACATAGACTGTTTTAATTGTACTCCAGCATGTGTCTCATCTGCAGTTCTGCTCGGTCGTGTCAAAGAGGAAAGATCACGACTAAACTAAAGTGCAAAGCTATTGTTTGAGTCTCAGAGGCTCAGGCTCTACAGGGGAGGACTCACACTGGAGGAGCAGCACTTCAACGGCTGCTCCTGGACATGACGCCAACGTCTGAGTCAAGATGCAAAAACGTTATTCTTGCATTTGATTTTGACTCAGTGTTGCTCAAATGTAACTGTCAAGACGCTACAGGCCAAACCCATTTGTTCATGTTTCATTACTTCATCTAAAGCTGGGTACATAATAAGAATGTAAGTATTTAAAGGACACACATTCTGCTTCAGTAACTTTTTTTTTTTTTTTTTTTTTTTAGCTTTAAACCATGTTCTAACAATGTTCCATCGTCAAAATCACACCTGAAGCAGCATTCAGTTGCGTTCATGCTGTTTTGAGAAATGTTTATCAGAAAATCCTCCCCCCTCCGAGCATCAAATACACTTCCTGCTGAACTCCTTCTATCCGGGACGTATTATCAGACTTCATACGTCACTTATAAGAGAATTTTCCACTGTTTTAAGTCCTTAAATCATCGTTAAACTCGTTCTGAGCATTTCTGTCTAAACACGATAACTGCTTCAGCAAATCCACACCATAATGTCTTCACAGCGCTAACTATATAATCACTAGATTATATATTACGCTGGCACCATCTGCTGGCTGGATGCACTCAGTAAGTGTCATTTCATAGTGACTGATAACACAGATCATAGAATGAATAAGAAACATGAGATGGCAAATTTAAGGCAAGAGCATGTTTAAAGGCTAACAGCAAGATGAAAAATGCAGAGTATTTTTCCTTTAAACATTTCTAACTCATTCCTCGCTCACAAACCTTTTGGCACGTCACTAGTTTTTACATGCATGGATTTTTGAGCCACTGGTACAGCTTTAGAACAGCTTTTTCAAACACAAAAGTGATGCGGGTGTTATCTCTTGCACAGCTAATCAGCTCTCAGCTTTCTTTCAAGTTTGAAAAGCTAAAATCTTTAATTATTAGATGAAGAAAGTGTGTAGAGGTCTGATTTTTTCACAATCTTCTGCTTTAACAATACACTTTCTGGGGAGTGAAACCAAATGAATTACAAGGAAGTTTTAATCCATTTCATCCATAGATTTCTCTGGGACATTGTAAGTTCAAAGGCCGTTTTCTCAAAAGACCAGCTTTACAATAGCTCCTACACACATCGAACTTTACAACCTTGTACTTAACAAGATTTTGACAACACGTACAGAAGGGTTTGTTAATATCTAATTCTAAGCCTGATTTATTCAAACCATGAGGCAAAATTTGAATTTTCAGGCCAATTTTGGTCAGATCTAATTTACTCAAAAACTAAATAAGAAATCCAAAATCCAACTAATATGTGTACAAGATGAAACAACACATTTAAACCTGGTTATGTCTGTTTTTCAGATTTAAATGTTACAAATATGTGCTATTTTTGTCGTTTTTACACATAAAATGGCTAATTTTTTCTTACATTTTTGTGAGTAAACTACAGGAGAAGTTTCAAATTAATATCTTTAAATTTAAGATTTTTTCCTGCTCACCTGCAGCGTCTCGCCTTAAATCAGTCAAGTTTCTTTCAGTACAAATACACCGTGGTAAAGCATCAAAGGTTCAGATCTCTCCAAAGGTATGTGCATGTTTGACTCAGAAATGCCTGCTCTTTGTTATTGCCTTTGATTCATTACACAATATAAGATGAATCAATGAAACAACAGCGCTTTGATTAATAGCCGTCATAAACAGAAGAGAGGAAGAAGTTAAAAGGGGATCTTCAGATGGAAACAATCTGCCGTCCGTCACTTAGCAATAAGAGAGTCCTTTTATGAAGCTGACACTGGGAATTAACTGTGAAGATTATGCACCAAATTGCATTATGGGTTGTAAAGAGTGCTCCTGCTGCGTCTGAATCTGCAGAATCCGGAGACTGCACTTTTATGAATCGCTCTCACACGCTCTTCTTCTTTTCTTTCGCTCTGTGGTTGGTGATTCTCAGGCTCAGCTCTAATTGAATGATTACTTTGTAGAAATAATTAAAGTCTACACTGTAAACCCAAATAGTATTCTTTACTTGTCAAATGTCAGTAAGTTTACTAAAAGCAAACAAAAATAGGGTATTTACTGAAAATTGTGGAGTAATATAATGCTTTTTTAAAGTATGAGTAACATTTACTAGACTTCTGTAAGTAATGTTACTCACAAAGTGTAAACATTAGTCTAACTTTCCTTTGGACTGTGATGTTACTTATCAAAAGTAAGTAATATATTATATTTTGAATCAAGAGTAATGTGACAAACTGAAATTTAGCCATCTTACTCACAAGGTCCAACTGTTATGAAGTTACCTATCAAAAGTAACATTACTTGCCTACAAGTAGTAAACTGAACTCATGGAAGAACAAGTGTTATTGGACATGCGCACTCCCTCCCGCTCTTTTCCCGCCTGTGGACGACAGACTGAGCTGAGTCATCGAAAGGAAGGATTTAACTTTGTCTAATTTAAGGTAATTATTTGGTTTATTTGATATTTGTTCTTTCAGTTAGTGATATTATTGTGATTAACAGCAGTTGTAAATGTTTATTAGACGCTACAATATGACAGTTATTTGGAAGTTGTGGCTTCCCTCCTTAAAAAGGGAGACCTAGCTAGCTAGCTCCGGTTTAGCTAAAGTAGGCTACAGACTGCTAATGAAGTAGCTTCAACCTTTTCACTTGTTATCACTCTGGTTGTTCAAAAACGGACTAAAACGACTTTTTTGTGTGTAATTTTACTTCCGTAATTACATTAGCTGCTCCCTGGGCGCGTGCGTGTGGACATTGGCTTATGGTAAACTGCTGTTGTTGAACATTTGAGGTGTTTTGTGACATTTTCAAGCACTTGACACGGAGAGCAACATTACTAGCTTTACTATTTCACTCAATACCACAATATGTGTCGTGTCAGGATACATTAAACTTGTCTACAATTTCTCTTGAACGTGACGCCTTAGCGGAGAGGACATGCACGAAGGAGAGACGCAGAACTGGCTCGTGGTGAAATTATTCATTGTTAGTAGCAACGTACTACTCACACTAGAGTTGTACCGTGGCTTTTCAAAGCGGTCACATTGAAATGTACACGCATGACCAGTCCTACCTGTGGCTACGGTCTCTCCTAGTCCACACCTTTCTCCTCTCCAAACAGCACGCGTGCGGTGTTGTTGTCACCGGCTTTGATCGCGCACTCACGAGACAACGTACTCACACGATAACCATTCATTAACACAAGGAATAGAATAGGAATTGCGGTGAGCTCTGGCGTGGGGCAAATCATTTCAATCCATCGGAAAAAATCCGGATCACCACGGCACCTCCGCCAGCACCACCGCACGGCGCGCGATCTGAGCTCCTCGCAGTTTTAAAGCTACAGAAAAGCCGAAGTTGGACCGCGTGCAATGTCCCGGGGTGGCAACGTGCACGAACAACACGGAGATAACCTGTAACAGTTCTATGAGATTTAAACTAACTCTAGTGTGTTTGCAGAGGATCAAGGTGTTTCCTACGTATACGTTTTCTCCGTCAAGTTTCCTTTGATGCTGTGTTTGTGACGTGAATCTGAGGAGCTGCATGTCCTTCATACACTGTGAGGTAATACTAGGTTTGCTGTGTAACTCCAATTCTATGTATGTAATTGTCAAAGGTGGGTACAGTATCCAGATATTGTACTCAAGTAAGAGTAACTGTCTGGGTGTAACATCTGATTTATAATTTGAAGTCAATTTCATTGGAGTCAAAACATTAAGCAAAGCTCAAATCTGGTATTTTCACACAAAAGCTACCAAACTAAATCATATCTTAAGAAACAAGAAACACATGTTTAAATCATTTCTTATTGTCAACATTAAGCTTTTGTCACTTGTAGATTTACTCAGAGGGAAGAGGAACCAACATTTTTACTCAAGTAAGAGTATAGTTACTTGAGTAAAAATGTTACTAAAGTAGGAGTATTGTCTCTGAATGTTACTCCAAGAAGTACAATTTCTTGGGAAAAGTTACTTGAGTAAATGTAACTGAGTACAACCCACCTCTGGTAATTATGTGAAATGATTAATGTATTGGCACTAAAATCTTAAAATTTGAAGTGAAGGGCGAATTAAAGTTTGTTTACAGCAGTTCTTAAACTCTTAAACTTAAAAAATAGCCTATTGGTGCTATAATGGTAATAGTAAATCTTTTTTTTTTTTTTTTTTTATAGCAACAGTTTTTGTTGAATAGGCCTTTTTAGTCAAATTGGATCTGGTCTTGTAAGAAATTCTGTGTACAATTTTGTGTTCATGCCATCTAAAAGAAACTAGATCACTGGGACTTGTCTGGACTGGATTCTAAACTTCAGGACAGTGTGCTTAACAGCAGTGACCTGAAATTGACTCAAAGTGTCTAATTTCAATGGGAGCAGGGAACATTTTCTAATTTCTCGCTATGAAATTAGAAGATGATTTTAGTATGCTAAATGCTAGTATACCATGCTCTGTTGAAGATGCTCATAAGTTGTTGTTTTTTCTTTTAAGGCTCCAGTTGTTTCAAGGCCTTATCGACGGAGGATTTACCAACTCAAAGGTAATAAATTGAATAATGAATATGATTCTTTTCAAAATTTAAGCACATCCAAGAGTATTGAAAAAAAAACAATAAACAGAACAGACATGGTTGTTGTAGATTTTGATTAATTGTGCAGAGTTATAGATTATCAATTGAAGAGGGTTGCTCTACTCTTCTTGATTAAAAAAAAATGATGGCTAGAGTAATCATTATAGCCAACATTATATGGATACAGTGTTTTGATTTAATTATTGTTCATGTTAAAGAGGCCGACACAGTCTCTACATTTAAGACCAGGCTCAAAACGTTCCTCTTTGAAATAGCTTATGGTCAGGCCAGTTAGGAACAGAAATAAAAACCTACAGTTTTAGCTCCGCTGCCCTTGGAGCAACTCTGCTGGGGGAAGTATGGAGCTGAACACTGTCCTCTGGTTTCATCAACAATATTTAAGATTTTAGTTTACGTGTGCTGCTTTTGACATGTTTTCACAACTCTGGACGCCCATCAGGGTAACTGAAGTTGTGATTATGTTTTAACAAAATAAATTGAATTGAATTGAAAAACCAAAGTTTGGATTTTTGGGGTTCACTGTTAAATGCAGAAAACTGTTAAATGGATCTATTTCTTACTATACTACAAAAACTACTACAATGTGCTCTCATTCTGTGTTTTTTTTCTCAGTCTGATGCTGCAACTGCAAGAACTGCAGTACTGTATGGCCCTCAAATCCTCCTTGGAGATAAATCAGCAGAGTTCTTAAAGACATGCTAGGTAAGTGTCTTAAGTTTTCAAAATTCCCAATGGTTTTGTTTACTGTCTCTAAAGAAGTTAACACAACTCACACCTAGTGTACACTGAGTCCAGTCCAGTCGCGGTCCGGGACCCGCGCGGGTCACTTGCAGACGCCTGTCACACCAGCTCCGGTTCACTGCGGTCCGGTTTTGACGAAATTCACGTAGATTCACGTGGTTTCGCGTGAGAAACACTCGTCAAATGACATGAAAGCCGCACCAGACCGCTGCGGTGTCTGGCAAAAATAGACTTCTAGTGGATTCTTTGCGGAGACCTGCGCGGCTGCCGGACCCGCGGCCGCAGAGCTCCGAGGTCGTACATTACATTATCTTTCCAAAAATGAGCTGCCATTTAACTATTTAAGCCTGGTTTTTCAGGATTAACAAACGTAGAACAATATTGTGTAGAGGGAAAAAATACTTTTCTTTACAGTTTCAAAATGATGACATATATGCAATCAAAAAACTAATGCAGTTTTTGTCTATGTAGGATTGGGATGTGGACACAGACTTCAGAGATGTAGACGTCGGCCTTTTGATGGTCCTTCCAGAAGACGCACCATCAAATCCACACAAAATTGGACTTTTAAATTGCATGCAATTTTATCAATTTACGGACATTTTTAAAGCCATTTATAAAAATTTGGATTGTTCATCTTCACTTGATGTCATTGCATGTTTCCAATTCTCATGTAAAAAAGTTAGAGAATTAAAACAATTGCATTTAATTAACAATGTTTTATTTAATGTACATTTTCATTCCATTGAGTACTGGAAGGAGACACTATTACTACAATAGCAGTATATTATATTGTAACCTTATAGTAATACAATTTTATATAAAGATATAGATAATGTTACATATGGATCAATTGGGTGAGTAGCCTTTACTGTGACAGTTTAGTAAGTTTACTAATGACTGATGAGTAATTTAAATAAAAATAATGATATCAGACCAACAATTAAACTTTGGTTAACTAGTCAAATATTAGTTTTACAAACTTAAAATGTATTGATCACTTTACTGGGTTTTTCTTAGTAAGCTGTACTTTCATATTTTTGGTTACTTTACTCATGACTGATGAGTAATTAAACCACAAAATATTATAATAGACCCACTTAATGGGAACTTGTTTGTTTACTAGCAAAACGCAAGTTCTACAAACTTAGCATTGATTACTTAAGTGAACTCTGTCTTTTCTATCAAGTTTACTAGGGTAATTTAAGGCAATCGGTTTCCTGGGTTTTTCTAAGTAAACACTACTATCGGGGTTTACAGTGTATGTGACGGTTTCTATTTATTGTTTAGTTTGGTGGGAGGGCACCTGTGGTAAATATTTATCATCGTTTTTCATTCGTGTAAATCCAGTTTGTGAAGAAATTTTGAAAGTTTAAAATGACAGGAAGTTATAAAATGGAATCCCTCTGTGATGTCATCAAAAAGCGACGTACCATTGAAAATACAGGGACAATTTACAGCAAATGAGACATTTTTCTGACAGTTTAAACCATCGTTCAACAAAATAAAGGTGAGATGAGGTATTATTATTTGTCAAATCATAATTATTGTGCAATTTGTAAGTATTTTGGCCCTTGTTTTCAAACTGGTTGCTAGGTAACAGTTGTGGAATTACCTCTGTGTCATATTTACTGCTCATGCTCAACCAAGAAGTAACGTTATGAAACTGTCAAACTGGGGATAATAAGGCAAAATGTTGAGTGAAATCTTAAATACAGTCATATTCCATTTTTTCTCCAGCCAAGTTATGCCGAGTCAAAACACAAAACAAAAAAGCGTCAAAAACACTTCCTTCTGAACTTCCTGGATTTCCGGGCGTATTTTCAGGTTCCTCTACATCATTTATCCAAGAATGTTTTGCTGTTTTAAGTTGTTGCTTTTATTTTCTTTTGTTTTTCACGTGTGGTGGCTGGACAGGTTCATAAATTTGGAGTGAAAAATTAACTATTGGAAAATTCTAATTCATTTGTGCAATAGCTACACCTTATAAAGAGCTTCAAACAACAGGGTTTGGGAGTCCTCCAGAAGAATATTTAAGAAATTAGACCATATTTCCCATTTGTTGGTGCATTTTAACACATGTTCAGCTGATTTAAATATGTGGTATTCAATTGCTCTTCTCATTAGTAAAATGTAAGAGGATGTTCAGTGTCACAGTGTCACATTTTTCTCACTTATTGTTGTGTTTTTGTGTTTTATAGGTGCGTTTTTGTCGCTTTTAGCTGTGTTTGAGTTTGAGTCTTTTTTAGTTTCTTTTAGTTTCTTTTGTCATGTTTTTGTTGTTTTTAGATGCATTTAGTTAATGATAACGTCCCATTTGTCTAAAGTCTGTCAAATTTGTCCATTTCTAAATGAACTCTGAATGTCTATGAGCTGAAAAAGTACCAGGAAAACCCCTTTTATTTAAGCACTGTACTTTATCTTTTGTACTTCTTTCCGCCTCTGCTCAGGGATCATTCAGTAAATTCTTTGTCGAGGGATTACAGCTGCAAATTAGTTAATGCTTTGACAATCCAACTAAGTCTGTTTGGCTGCTGCAGAGCGTCCTGGGAGCTGTATTTACCGTCTTGAGCAGCTGGAGGATTAAGCCTGTGATGTCGCTCGCCTGGTGCTGTCTGTTCCTCTTCTGTTACACAGAGATTCACTTTCAAAACTAGAAAATACCAGCGTCATGTGTGTGTTTTGTGCTTTTCAAGATGGTCCCAGCACTGAGGGTCTCCTCACACGTCCTTTATCACTACGAGGACGAGAGTTAGTCACAAATCTAAGCTTGAATTGTGATTTTTCTGACCAGTTTTGTGTTTTAATAATGGGATCTGTTCAAACTTCAGGTTTTAAACACAACCAGGAGAATTGACAATACTTGGCAATCATGGTTTTGTCACTTGTAGTCATGTTTTTTACGCTTTTAGTTGTATTTTAACACTTTCAGTCATATTTTTCTCACATTAAGTCACTTTTTTCTGCTTTTTGTCACATTATTAACACTTTTTGTCACATTTTTAACACTTTTAGTCACTTTTTTTGCTTTTAGTCATGTTCTCACATTTCATCATGTTTTTGTCACTTTTAGTCACGTTTCTTTATGCTTCTAGACGAGTTTTTAACACTTTTGGTCACATTTATCTCACTTTTTGACATTTTTTCTCACTTTTAGTCAAATTTTTTGATGCTTTTAGTCATATTTTTCTACTTTTTGTCACATTTTTGTTCGGGTGTGTTTTGTCACTTATAGACGTGTGTTGTTGCTATTAGACAGGTTTTTGTTGCTTTCAGTCGCATTATTGACTCTTTTAGTCAAGTTTTTTCTCATTTCTAGTAACATTTTTGTCAATTTTTGTCACTTCAGTGTTGCTTTTAAATGTGTTTTTGTCGCTTTTAGCCACAGTTTTGGCACTTTTGTTGCGTTTTTGTCGCTTATTTTAACATGTTTTAACAAATCTAAACTGCAGGGTGAGCAGTTTTTATGCTGAATAAAACAAGATGTTTTGTTGTTTTTGGAGGAAATTATTGCACTTCAAAAATTGCAGCCTTTTTGATTTGCTAATTGTGTCCATTTGGATTAATTGTGCAGCTCTAACTTACACACAGGTTTTTGCTCGCAAGGTTCAGTAAACACAAGATCGAAGGAAGATAAATACAATCAAAGGCACTGCAACTGTCCGGGCCGTGACCCTCTGGAACATTACAATAGATAAATTGTGCACATACATGTGTTTTCTATGAGTTTGTTCTCTTTTCTCTGTGGGTTGGACGAGTCTTGAAAGAACCAGAGCGTCTTGAAATATGATTAAAGCTTAGTTTTAATAGAGTGAAATCCCTATCTGCATCAGCAAGATCTGCAAAAATGCCATTATGCCAGTTTGAATAATGCGAGATTGTCGTTACTGTGCAAAAGTTTGATTCAGATAACCACTTCATGTTTTTTGAAGATTGTCAGGTTGGATCGAAGACAAAAATAATGATTCTTTATTACATTCTTCTCTTCTGTGAGGTGTAATTTGTGGCTTCAGATAAATAGCATTCATCTTTTACCAAGAACATCTTCTGGTTTGCCTTTTACCTGGACGCCTCCCTCGGGGGTTGTTCTGTTCCCACCGGGAGGCGGCCCCGGGGTAGACCCAGGACACGCTGGAGGGACTATGTCTCTCTGTGGCCTGGGAACGCCTCGGGATCCCCCCGGAGGAGCTGGAGGAAGTGTCTGGGGTGAAGGAAGTCTGGGAGTCCATGCTTAGACTGCTGCCCCCACGACCCGGCTCCGGATAAGCGGAAGAAGATGGATGGATGGATGGATCTTCTGGTTTGAGTCCTGGCACTTTATCTTTATCATGGAAAGACTTTCCCGTTTATTATGTTTAAAGAAAGGAAGAAGATGAAGAAGAGGAACAAGAAGAAGAGGAGGAAGTGGAAGAATAAGATGAAGAAGAGGAAGAAAAAGAAGGTGAAGAAGGAGGAAGAAGAAACAGAGGAAGAAGGTGAAGAAGAAGAGGGGAAAAAAGAAGACGGTGAAGAGGAAGAAGAGGAAAAAGAGAAGGAGGAAGAGGAGGAAGAAGAAGAAAAAAGTGGTGAAGAATAAGGTGAAGAAGAAGAAGAAATCAAACTTATGCGCCGCTTTTTGGACCAGTGGCTTTATGACACAGAAACAACGTAAAAAGACAACGAATGTAAAGATCAAGGAAATGCAGGTTCAAACAGGTGAGTTTTTGAAGTTCTGCAAACGACGCTCCTTCAAAGTGCACGCTCCACGAGCTGAAGTCGCAATAATTCAAACCGAGCCTCCTGAATGCTGCTTTATGTTGCTAGTGTTCCCTGAAAGAGGGCCTTGAAATAAAATCCACTTAAGCCGCCTGTCTTCCCCTCCAGAGTGCAGTCAAATCCTCGCCGTGTATGGCCCTGATTACCGACTGCTACGGGTCTTACATCAGCGCGGCCTTGACTTCCAGCAGGAAACCAGCGCACGGGTCAATTACGGCAATACCTTGTTTTTGGTTTGGAGACGAGGACGTGATCTGAAGAGACTCGGCTACACGACTGTGAGATCAAAAGTGTAAAAAAGAAATAAAAGACAGATTGTAGAAGTGTTATTACATTTGGCAAACTGTACAGAGGTTATGCAGAGGTATTCTTTTAGTCGCAAAACTGCAGCGCAAACTGATAAAATGTGTATATGTTGCTTTTGTTTGGCCTTATTTTTGTCTGTGGAGCTTTTGTTTTGCTTAAATCGACTTGATGCATTTTTTTGATGCTTTTAGTCATGTTTTTTGATGCTTTTAGATCTGTCTTTGTTGCGTTTCGTCACGTTTTTCTCACTTTTCTTCACGTTTTTTTATTCTTTTAGTTGCGTATTTAACACTTAGTCACATTTTTCTCACTTTTAGTCATGTTTTTTATGCTTTTAGTCACGTTTTCCTCATTTTTAGTCAAGTTTTCTCACTTTTAGTCCCTTTTTAATGCTTATAGTTGCATTTTTATCGATTTTAGTCATGTTTTTCTCACTGTTCTTTGCTTTTGGTCACTTTTTTGACACTTTAACTCATGTTTGATGCTTTTAGTCACGTTTTCCTCATTTTTAGTCAAGTTTTCTCACTTTTAGTCACTTTTTTATGCTTATAGTTACATTTTTATCAATTTTAGTCATGTTTTTCTCACAGTTTTTTGCTTTTGGTCACGTTTTTGACACTTTAACTCATATGTTTGATGCTTTAAGTCGCGTTTTTGACGATTATAGTCAAGCTTTTCTCACTACGAGTCAAGTCTTTGTCGCTTTCAGGTTTTTGTCGTTTATAGATGCATGTTGTTGTCATTAGACATGTTTTTGTTGCTTGTCGCATTTTTGACCTTTTTCGTCATGTTTTTCTCGTTTTTATTCATGTTTTTGTCACCTTGTTGTCACTTTTAGTTCCGGTTTTGTTGCTTTTGTTGCATTTTTGTCACTTGTTTCAGAATATGTTTAACAAATCTAAATTACAGGGTTAGCAGTTTTTATCCTGAATAAAACAAGGTATTTTGTTGTGTTTGCTTTGGAGACAAGGATGTGATCTGAAGAGACAAGATACACCAGGATTTCAACTATAAGATCAAAAGTGCCAAAAATGTATAAAAGACAGACTGTATGAGTGTTACATTTGGCAAACTGTACAGACGTTATGCAGAGATATTCTTTTTGTTGAAATATGCTCCTGAACATTTGATAAGTGGCAACGCAAACTGATAAAATGTGTTTCTTTTGCTTGTCTTTGGCCTAATTTTTGACCGTGGAGCTTTTGTTTTGCTTAAATCAACTTTGTGTGGTAAAATGTCAAGAATTATCACATCAAGAATTGAGTTAAAGGACACATATCCTGCTACAGTGACTTTTTTGAGCTTTTAACCTAACAATGTTTTGTCATTAAAAACATACCTGAAGTTGTATTCAGCTGCATTCACGCTGTTTTGAGGAATGTTTATTAGAACATCCTCCCCCCTCTGAGCGTCAAACACACTTCCTGATGAAGTCCTTGATCTGGGACATATTTTGAGATAATCTACGTCACTTAGCCGAGAATCTTTTGCTGTTTTAAGTCCTTAAATCATGGCCAGACTCCTTCTGTGCATCTCTTCTGTCTAAACAACTGCTGCTAGCTTGATAATGGCGTGTTGCACATTCTCTTAAAGAGATAACAAGGCTAAAACTAAATTGTGTATTTCACTTGGCGCCATCTACTGGCTGTATGTAGTTTCATTCCAGACTGCTGAGAAAAACTTTAATTATGTCATTATATATATATATATATATATATATATATATATATATATATATATATATATTTTTTTTTTCTTTTTTTTTTCTTCAAAACATGAGATGGCAAATTTAAGTACTCAAGAGCATGTTTAAAGGCTAAAAACATAGACATTGTTTCTACGGGAAGTGACTAGTGTTTAGTTTTTGTAATTTGCCTTTTTATAAACGCAAAATCTAGTCACAAATGTTGCCTGAAATGTGTCCGTTTTGCCTCTAACGTGTCACAGAGCAGTCAGCTCAGAAATCAGAGCTTTTTTCACAACTTTACACAGACTTTTAACTGACAAAGACCTTCATTTAAGGTCCCATAACATGCAAAATCGACTTTTCAGAGGTTTTAACCTTCCTACAGTGCTATTTGGGCCTCGTATGTGTGCCCAAAGTGGTTTTTTGATTGATTCCCGCATGCTTTCGCTAGAGAACTGTCTTTTCCGTCCCCCTCGGCTGAGCAGCAGACGGGGGCTCATCCCATGGATGACGCGGCTTCCCAAGGATGACGCAGTGTTTAAGCCATGCCTCCGGGAAGCGCGCAGCCGCAGAATAAAAACAGCTAATGCTAATGCTACACAGTAATTACACGATGGATACGACAGATCGAAGAGTTAGCTTGTTATTTACCAAACGGCAACGTCCGTCGTCGAGGTACTGGAGCACGTCAAACTCCAGGTCAGATCCAGGACGTAGGACTCAGCACGACGCACCGTCAGGACGGATAAAAGGTTTATTCCCCTGTTTGTGTATCGCTGTTTACCGGAGCACACGGCGCATGCGCACTATCTCCGCTCTAGGCTTCGGCACGAGTTGGGCGGGGGAGGCGCGTGGGTTGGGTGGGGGAGGCAGCCTGCTCTCTGTTCGGGGGGGTCAGATCTCAGAGTGAGCCGTCTGCTTTTGCAAGGAGGGGGGCCAGTCCAAGAAATGGGTGTTTTTTGGAAACTGTTATGTTATGGATATTGCACAACGCAAAATTTTATCAACAAAGCCCTTAGAATAGACTGTGTAAAGGGCAAAATAGCAGAATATTGGACCTTTAAAGGAAGCAATAAAAGCTCAAAATCACACAAAAACTTAATTGATACTATTACAGCACAAGGAAAGTTTCAGACACTTACTTAACCATATTTCCGTTGTTAGATGAACTAAAAGCAACAAAAGCGTGACTAAAACGGACAAAAAAATGACTAAAAACGATGTGACCTTATTAAAACAAACATCGCAAATCTTATTGAAATTGCAACACGGGCCAGAAACATTTGCTATTCTCTTCACTCTAGTTTTTGTTGACAATATTAAATGATTTAAGCATTTGTGTTTCTTGCACCGCTCCTTCAGATATGATTTAGTTTTTAAAGACTGGAAATTTTTCTCAACATTTGGACTCAGAAACACAATTTACAGCAGGACGCTGCAGGCAAAACTTATTTTTCGGTCAGGTTGCTCTCTCAACATATCGTCTTTCATGTGGAAACAACAAATGTGTCCAATCTGCTCCTAAAGATGTTTTGTTATTTCATTTAATCCACTTCATCCATAGATTTCTCTGGAACATTGGAACGTCAAAGGACATTTTCTTTGCATTTTTCTCCCCTCGGGACATAAAGACCAGCCTCAAAGTAGCTCCTACACAACAAACTTTACAATCTTGGACTGAACAAGATTTGACAGAACGTACTGAGGGATTTTTTAAATATCTAATTCTAAGATGGATTTATTAAAGTTTTAAATTTAAAAGATGAGGTGAAATTGGAATTTTAGGCCAATTTTAATCTAATCTAAATCTAGTTTCTTCAAAAACTAAATAAGAAATCCAAAATCCCTTCATAAGTTTTTTAAACTAATATGTGTACAAAATGAACCAAGAAATGTAAACCTGGTTCTGTCCATTTTTCAGATTCAGATACGTCCCAAATATGTGCAATTTTGACCGTGTTTACACATAAAATGGGTTATTTCTGTATGAAAACATCGCTTGAGTTTCAAATTGATGTTTTTAAATTTAAGATTTCTAATTTTGACTTTATTCAGTGTATTAATACCTCTTGTAAATATAAATTATAGTTTTAAACCAATCAGGTCGCTGCTGGTGGAGAAAAATCTGTTGAAAACGACAGTAACTAAACAAATGATGACATCGCATGTATTTTTCTTTGTCAAATAAAAAAAATCTGTGATATTAGAGTTTTGGCCCAGTGTGGAGGATCTATTTTTGGTGATTTCCTCGTGGGATTTATCATCATTTACAACCAGGAAGTGAAATTGAAAGCTTAAAAACAATAGCTAAACTGGGTTAAAATTTGTAAAGATTTGAGCAGAATTTGAAATATATTTATCTTAACTGCATTTTAGTTAAATAAGAAAGCTGTTAGAGGCACTTTAACGAGAGAAAGTAATGAGTTCAGCTGTGTGTGATCCCAAAGTCTATCAGTGATATCACCTGTTGTTTATCTGGTTTTCTACAACTGTTTACTTGATTTTATTCTTTTTAGACGTCAAATACAAACTAAATATTTTGTAGAGTTGTAGACTTATTTTCATTTGCAATTTTTGTCACATTTTAGTTGCGTTTTGAGCTTTTACACGAGAAATTGTCATCACTCGCCACACTTTTTGCCACTCACTGCTAAACTTCAAAACGCTGCACAACCTCAACAGTGGAAGAGCGCACGTGGGACGTTTCTGCTCCACACACGGCTGTTCCGAGGCCTTGACAGCGGTGCGGCGGACTACAGTAAAGAGGGAGCAGCTGTGGGTGCAACAATCAGGGCTTTGTCGGTCACATCTGCCGCCACAACTCACAGAAACCCCACAAGTGAGACCAAAGTGCGCCCAGAGGTGCCAGCAGGACGGCAGGGCAGTCAGTGAGGCCCTTGTGCCGCAGAACGTTAGGAAGTTAAAGGTTTTGGTTCATTTTGAGGATCAGTTCTGTAAATTCCTTAAAATAATTACTTGGGATTTCAAAGGTGGGTAGAAGAGCCAACACATGGGCTCAAGTAAGATCAGCACTGTACTTAAGTCAATAGTAGTACATTTTACAGTAGATACTTTTTACTTTTACTTGACTACATTTCAGAGCGTGTCTGTACTTTCTACTCCACTACATTTTTGAACTGGACTAAAAAGTAGAAGTATATTTTCTTAAGGGTTTAGACCTGCTGAAAAGGCTGAGAGGTTTATTTTTTAGCACATTTATAGTGACATCGTGCCTGTTTTTTCTCTAGTTCCCAAACAGAAAACTTCTACAGAGAAAAATAACCTAGAAAGTTGACCAAAACTCATCAGGATAAATCAATCAAGATCACAATTTGACGCTTTAATAGTTCTCCAAACCAAAAAGAATTACTTTGACTTTTTACACTTAAAGTACATTAAAACTTTTGCTTGATTAGATTTTAAAATGTGATACTTTTACTTTTGTATTTTTTTTGCTGCTGTATCTGTAAATTTACTTGAGGAACAAAATGGAGTACTTCATCCACCAGTGAGTAAGATTAACGTTACTTCAAAACAGTTTTATCAAGCAGAAGAATGAAAAAATGTCCACTACTAAAATGTAGAGGACAAAAGAATTGCTCAAGTCAGAGTAAAAACCCATTTGTATAAACTACTGCTTGAACAGTTTAGTCGTAAAATGCATTCAAAGAGTCTGTTGTGAAAGAAGCACTTTGTGACAAAAATGAGACAACTGCTTCTGTCTGCATCTGATGTCCACTCAACTCAGAGGTCAATCACAGCCATGCTCTGATTGGCTGCGCTTGAGTGAACCAGCCGTTTCACTTCAGTCTGAAAAAAGCCGTTTAAAAGCTGTGCATGCGCCGAATGCACAAAATTAACAGTGTGAGAGTTAAAGACGAGTTACACAGATTTAAGAACCTACTTCTGGTTTCATGGTGTGAAAATCAGCTTTAACATTGACAACATAAAGCTTTGGTCGATATAAACTTATTCTTCCCACTGTGAACGATCTAAATAAAGTGTGGTGCCAGAAAACTACTCTGAAAAGTACAATTTCTTCAAAAACGTACTTAAATGTTGTTGGGAATGCTTGACAGGTCTGCCCAAAAACACCTGAAGGTTATAATTAACGATTTTAATAATTGTTGCCTCTGAACGCACAATATTCACCTGGAAGATTATTATTGTTGTGACACACAGAAAAACTCATCAGATTGTGAAAAATAATATTAAACGTGGTTTTTACAAGACAATTGTGTCATACATTGTCAGTAATATTCCTGAAACACATTATTTTTTCACTTCATACATTTTAGATGCATTTCCACAGGACTGGTGTAATGCAGAGTACTTTTCAAACCCAAACATGGTCAAAGAGCACCATCTAGTGTTGATGTTAAGCATTGAAAATAAATTGACAAGTCTTGTATCTTTTTGGCCATTTTATTAATTTTTTGACAAATATATATGATGTTTTCCCTATATGGGAAACATAATTTTCAAAGATACATTAACAGCAAATTTATTCCTGCAAATACAGGGGAAACATGAAAAATTAAAGGAAAGGGTAGAATAATTCATAATTGTGAATTTTCTTAAGTTGGTCTGTTTTTGGTAATGATACAAAATGCCAATGGGACATTTTAATGTTGTGTGAGGATACAATGAGTGTCTGCATCAAGGCACAGAAGCATCGACAACCGTCAGTGGAGGAGTTTTTGCCCAGAAGTTGGTCCCATTGGTCAGTACCAACTATACAAACTACATAATATGAAACAAAACATAGGATAAGAATTTGCTCCTAGAATAATAATCACAAAATGAAATCAAAGATAATGTACAGAGCTCAGAACATCACAGCTCCAGATAAAACTGGTGTTATTAATTAGGGGGTGATGACATCTTAGATTTTCAACGCAACGGAAGACCTGCACCTGCACCTATTCCAGAGGATGGAGCTCACTAAGTGACCTTTTGTCCTGCTGAAAAAACTCCTGTAGGCTTCTTTTTCCCTGCCTGAAGTTGCTCTCTCTCCTTGAAAATGGCAAAATGACCTGCAGTCTGAGAAGAGTCTCTATGTTGACAAAGCTTTTGATCTGTGACGTCTGGAGGGCATCGAGCACAGTAGTCGGGAGATAACCTGCCAACGGATCCAACCATTTGTCCTTCCACTGAGTCAGCTCAGTTTCAAGGGAGGCCTCATCCGGCAAATCCTCCTTGTACAGATTACCAACAAGACCACTCAGAATGCTGGTTTCTACTTTGGACATTGCATAAGGCACAATCTCCAGACACCGCAAGGTATCTGTTACTTTATCTGTGAAGACGTCCTCAATTTCTTTTATTGAATGCTCAATGACCTTCTTACTGACTGATTCTTTATAATACTCACTTAGTGGTTCTAAAAGGGCTGAATGCAACAACGTAACATTAAGTTTGGAAGCCAATGCAACAGCTTCCTCAAACCAGGCCTTATGATGAGTGTCTACTTCACCCAGCAGCTGTCCAAGCTGAGCTTTAAGCGCAGGCAAACGGCTCACAGCCAGCACCACGTCTAAAGGCTTCCCCTGCAGTCCCTCACTCAGCTCATACGTCACTGTCAGGACATTCTTCTGCACCACTGTCCCTAACATAAAGTCAAAGTTTCTGATTGCAGAGAAGAACTGTGATGCTTGCTGCTGATCCGGTGCACTTCCCTGAACTTTAAGTTCATTCAAACACAGCACTACGGCTTCAAAAGCCTCCACCATCACCTGGTGCATATTATGACTCTTGTCCCAGTTTTTCATGAGTTTGTCCCTAAGCTCATTACCCTTTCCTTCATTGTGACAAAACACATGCAAGATCATGTCCTCTAGTCTGTTCTGTCGCTCCACATCCTCTGTAAACCAGTGTAGAATCTTCTGGATCAAAACAGCACCATTGGCTATTTCTGTTACAGGAGAGGATTTGGCCAGACACACATTAAGGGACAGGGCTGAACTGATTGTTCTTACAGCCTTTGGGTACTTTGCAGCAAGAGCTGAACAAACAGCGCTCATGTGTGCACCTACTTCCCCGACACTCAGCAGTGCCTGCCCTCTGCAGTGCTCCATGTTGAGCCCCCATTTCTCAGACAACGCCCTCTCAACAGTCTCCGTCAGACTAAGCACGTCTTCAGAGAAAGGAATGAAAGCTAAAGTCTCTTCACACTGAATATCCTCCTGGTTTAGATATCGGATGCACAGGGGGATGTACTGATGACCCTCGATGTCTACAGCTTGTTCACTTATCACTGTGAAGAAACCAGAGTCCCCAAGCTCCTTGAGGATTTGCTCACGTTGTTGAGGGTCATAGAAAGACACTGCCTTTCTTGGTCCTTCAGGGACCTCTGATGACTCTGGGAGCTGCTCCGTCGGTGCCACGGAGCGATTTATTTCTTCCATCACAATCTCCACTTCAACAATGTCTACAGAGAAGAAAAAATAAATAAATTATTTACTAATGGCCAACAAAATAAACGCATTAGCAATTACTGAAATACTTGCCACTTTCCAAATGTAGATTCTGTAATGTTTCCATGACCTAAAATAAAACCACTCAATTTAGAATTAAACATTAACTTTTCGATAATCTCAAAATATGAAACAAAGATGTACCTTTGAAAGGCAGGGCCGGCTCTCAGGGTTGAGCTCCATACACGTCTCAATCACCTCCGGCAGCCGCTGCAGCGTCGAGGCGTGAGACAGGAGCATCATGTGGTCTAGTTTACTGCCTTTGCACACGGTGTTTTTGAAGACTTCTCTGATGGAGTTCAGAGTGGTCTTCATCAGGTCAAACTCCATACTCACACTGGGCAGGACTGCGACCTGTCTGAGCAGGAGGGTCACAGTGGGATGGTTTTTGGATTCTACGTGGGCCAGTGTTTCAGCTATAGATGTTGGAGGAGCGACGTCCTGATATTTCTCTCTCCACACAGTGGACCAGGCATTGATCTCATGTTCTGCTGCTTCTGGCTCAGGAAGCTCTCTGAGGTACAGACTCAAGGGTTGGTCTCTGGACTCGGCCAGAATGGGCTCCGGGTTACAGGAGGGCAGCAAAGACAAGACTGACAGAGCTTTTAAATGTCCATCAGAAAAGTTGTATTTCATTTCATTGATCAGACTTGTGAGGAGGGGAATGCTCAGATTTTCTCTGTAATAAACTTCAGGAGATTCAAAGCCGTTTACCTCCTCAGAAAAGAACACTTGCTCACGAGCAATTTTAGTTGCCAGTTGAAATGCCAGTTCAAACCAGGAGCTGTGCACAGAGGTGATGTTTGCTAAAGTTTTACTGAGCGCGTCTATGATAGAGGGGATTTTTTCAACCTCACAGAGAATATCAGCAGGATTTCCACATCGAAATACTGTGCTGCAGTTGCGAAGAGGAGCGCACGCATTTTTTATGATTACAAGGGAAATTATAAAATCTACATTTCTCAGTGCAGTGGATAGAACCTGCGCGTGCATGGATTTGGCACCAGTGACACTAGAACCAACCGCATCTAGACAACTGAGAACGCCCTCTAAAGTTTCTGCAAGTACGTCAAAGAAATCTTCCCTCTTTCTCCACCTCGAGTAACACGTCTCTGGGCTTTCCTCTAACGCCTCCCTGGGCATGTTGAGCAGCCCATCCACTGCCTGTGCCAACTGTCTCTCCAGCTCAGGGTTTGCATCAAAAAACAGCAGCAGGTCTTCAGCCACATTTAGCGTTTTCACCACCGTGGGACAAGGCACGCTTTGCACCAGCCAGTGACTGAGGCCGCACGACTCACTGGGCGTGACAACAGCAAGAGGATAGTTCTGAAGGAAGTTTAGAGACATTTTCTTCAGACTTTGGAAGCCTGCGCCACAATTCATGAAAGCCTGTCCACGACACTGGGCCATGTTCAGTCCCCAGTCCTCACAGAGAACATTTGTCAGGTTGTGTGCCTGTGATTCAACACTGCAGCCCTCCTTAAACTGCAAGAATCCTATTAATTCTACTTTTGGCACAGACTCTCCCACATACCTCACAAACACAGGTAAGTATATCTTGTCACTGATGTGGACTGGCTTATCTATAATTAGTGAGAAGAACGGTGAGTCCTGTATTTCTTTGCGTATAAAATCTCTGACACCTTGGATCACAAGTGCACTCATTTGGGCCTCACCGATATTACATTTGTTCTCACTTTCAAACCAGTGACACATGGACAGCTCCTGAAACACAAGCTCACGATCCTCCTCAGAAATATCAGACAGACTACAGTTCTTTTTTCCTAATGCTGTCGCTAATTTGAAAACTATTGTAAGACTCTGACAGTTGTCTCCACTGTGGCCATTCTCGTCTGCAGCTTTCATCTCCTGGTCTTCAGTCACGTGAGTCGGCTGATCACTCTGGGGATCTTCATGGTCCACTTTTACCATCTCAACTAAAGCAACAAACACAAGATAAAAACACAAACTGCAATTTGCAATTTGGAAGTTTGCAAAGTATTTTGCCTCACCTTCCATTTTAACCTCAACGTTTTTGTTGAAATACTTGGATTCCCGCTCCTGAAAAAAATTAATAACTTTCCTTGAACCGAAAAAGATAATATAATGTTGTAAATGCATGCACTTACCAAACAGATGCCCTCTAAAGCCTGCGGTGTAGCTTTCAGACACTGGGTGACCATGCGATCCAAGTCTCGGCTGAAGTCGGAGCTCACTTGGAGCAGCGCGAGGCACGGAGATCTGTCCTGAGGGTTTGTGTTCCTCAGGTAATCCAGAAACCTCTTGTGACGCATCACAACCCCACAGTCCTCCAGAGCTGTGCTGGGTAACACGGACATGATCTTCAACAGCACATTGATGTTGCCAAAGTACTGCATTAATGGCAGACGTAAAGTCTGAAACAATGAGCCCGGAGTCGTGAGAGAGGCCTTGGTCTTCCATGTAACTCTCCAACAGCACAGCTCTGTGAAGAAATTATCTGCATCAGGAAGATCACTGCTGTACAGCGGCAGTTTGGACTTTAAGCTCTCAAACATGTAGCTCTTTGTGACTGAACTTGGGACAAGGGAAAGAAAATTCAGAGCTTCTTTGTGGTCATCTGAAAAATAGTCCTTTACAGCATTGATGAGGTTATCTACCAGCGGCACACTCAGACTATCTTTGTAGAATCCAACCGGCTTCATCATTCCATCTCTTTGCAAAGCGCTTTCAGGCACTTCAATTTGCACTCGAAGACTTTGAGCGATTGCACAGGACTCATCAAACCAGTTCTGATGAAACACTTTGATATTGGTCTTCACTCTGTTAAGTGTAGCCACAATGCCACCGATGTGGCACAGTTGAGATGCAGCACTGAAGTGATCCTTCTGAAGGCCAGCGCTCAAGTCTTTAGTGAAGGAGGATGTGTTCTTCAACACAACCATGGCAATGATGAAGTCAAAGTCCATCATCTTCTGTAGAAGTGCCAAAGCCTGTTCCGACAAGGCCTTCCATCTCTGCGAGTTGTTTTTGATTTTCCCTAAACATTCAAACAGGGGCTCCAACATCTGCACAAACATCTCATAGGAGTCGTGCTTCTCCTGCCAAACAGAGGAGAACTTTCCTTGTAACTCTTGAACTTTCTCATAGGTCTCTCTGAGACCTTTGGCTATTACTTGGTCGAGCTGTTTTTCTAGAGCGTCGCTGCTTGCAAAAAACATCATGACCTCTTCAAAGGTCTCCAGAGCCCTGGTGATGGCAGGCACTGGGATAGATTTGGACCACCACATGTTGAATGAGTATGAAGAACAATGCGTGCTTATTGCAAGTGGATATTTCTCTTGTATTTTGCAAGCAAATGCTTTTAACTTATAGGAAACATCACCTGAGCCCAAGTAGGCCTGACCTCTGCAGTTTTTTAAGTCAAGATGCCACTTATTTGTAACAATTTCATATAAATGTTTAACCATGGCCTCACAAGAAAGATTTGCCTCAAGAAATCCCAACAATTCCAACCGCATAACATCAAAACTGTCAACAAATCTAAGAAAGAGTGGAAGGTAATTATTTTCTCCCATTTTAACCACTCTGTCGATGAACAAGGAAAAGAATGAGCCTCCGACTTCCATGAGGATTCCCTCTCTGACAGCATTTTCACAGACCACGAGGACTTCTTGCATTTCTGACTTTGTGACATATTCAGTCTCTCCCTCCAGAGCAGGAGGGGCCTCAGTGTCCCTGTTTTGGCTGCTGTACGCCGCCACCACTGCAGACTGCAGCGCGGACTTCAGAGCTTCTCTGTCAGTCTCCGCACACTTCATCTCTACAAGTCTGTCAGCATCCATCTCCAGGTTTATGAGCTGTAATTCCTCTTCAGTGTCTTTTTCAGCATGATTCCCCTGGTTTTCAACTACAAAAAGACAAACATTTAGACTTTTGAGTTTAAAAGTACAAGTAAATGAAAACACATAATAAATAATGACTAGTTACAGAAAGAATACATATTTTTACTAAATTCAAACCAGATGAAGCAACAAAGCAATTAAAACATTTTTGCCTTGTTGTGCCACAGACCCAGTTACACTATTCAGCATCACACGAGAACACATTTTTATAAACATAATTGGTTTAGTAGATCATATGCATAACAGTTTGCATTATTGTAGAGGGCACTGTGCCTACCTTATCACTGATTTGATCTATTGTCCACCTGATGTCAAACTGAGATCAGGTTAGATTTGATTGTTACTTTGGCTGCGGATAGTGCTCCTGATCACTAGAGTTGCACAATATATTGCAATCCAATCAAAATTTGATTAGGAGCAATTAGCAAGATATTGCAATTGTGTGTGTATTATAATACAAAGAAAAGCATATCCTGTTTTATTATTATGTAGAGAATTTTTTTTTACTGTAAGTTGGATTCTTGGATCAGTTTAACCCCTGTGTACACTGACTCCAGTCGGGTTGCGGCCCAGTACCCGCGTGGGTCACTTGCAGATTGCCTGTCACACCAGCTCTGGTTTGCTGCGGACCGTTTTTGACAAGAGTCACGTAGCTTCATGTGGTTTCGTGCAAGAACACTTGTCAAAAACCATGAAAGCCGCACCAGACCACTGCGGCACCTGGCAAAAATTGACTTCTTGCGGATTCTTTGTGCAGACCCGTGGCCGCAGTGCTCCGAGGTCGGTGTGACAGGGCGCTGTGATTTTAAGTATTTTCTAAGTCTTGCGGGTTCCGCACAGGAGCCGTGTCGGAGCTGGACTGAAGTCAGTGTACATCAGACATAACAGTTCAATCTTCTCTCTGTGAAATGACACCCAATTTTATAACTAAACTAAGTTTGACATTTGATTTTTTTTTTTCAAAGAATTGTGCAGCCCCAATAAACATCGACTGAAAACTTTCTCTTCTGAGCTGATCTGTAGATCAGTAGTTAGAATTTCAAGTATGTTGTTTGTTACTGTGATACTTTACTGAGTAAAGATCTAAGAATGTGTTTCTATTTTATTTGAGGTGTTTGCTTGTTTGAAAGTGCATGTAATGTATGCTTGACCTGATAAAAGTATTGCAGTCTTACCTGGTGCAGGCTTTTCTTTTGTGTTGTCATCCTAAATTAGAGCACAAATACACACACAAAAACAACACATTAAAATGTCTTAGTTAACAGTTCACACTCACAAACTAACAGTAAAACAGCCCACCTTTTGCAGCAGGTGCAGTATGTCAGGATGCTTCTGAACATAGGAGTCCACCATTTTCTCTGCGTTGAA
Organism: Rhinogobius similis; assembly: GCA_019453435.1. Classification (NCBI taxonomy): domain Eukaryota; kingdom Metazoa; phylum Chordata; class Actinopteri; order Gobiiformes; family Gobiidae; genus Rhinogobius; species Rhinogobius similis. Next base: position 33,640,835 of record CM033637.1, read on the forward strand.
GTGCACGTCTTGGTTGACGTAGATAAATGCCTTGCTGCATTGTCTTTGGTCCTCGGCTGTGGTGTCCAGGTAGACTTGGCAGCGCTCCTGCACCATATGGTACTGTCCATACACATCTGCCTCAGCGTTTACACAGGGGACAGTGCCCAACACCCTCAGCAGATTCTGCACATTTGGATAGAAGCCGATGTCGGGGATCTTTAGTGTGGCAAACACTGTGGTGGGGAGGATTCGGCGCTTGCTGGCATGTCTCCACTTTACCTCCCAACAGCCCAGTTCTTCATAGAAAGTATCAGGCCTCGCAAGGTTGTTCAGATTGGCATCTGCTACTTTGTCTCTGCGAATGCTGAAATTATGATCAGCCATGTAAGACGGGACTAATGAGAGCCACCGGAGAATGCGAACCATCTCTATGCCTAAAACTCTCTTCACCTCCAGAACGAGATACTGCAGGATGGGCCGGCTCAGAGTCTCTCTGTATAAGTCGTCTAGTGGGGTCTCTGCAGCGTTTCCTTGGTCTGTCTCAGGTTTGATGACTTCCACACCAAGTTTCTTTGCTCTCCCAACAGCATCAGCATACCATTTTCTGTGCAATATTGCAAGCTCTTGTTGGTATTTGCTTAGCAGTTTTAAGGCATTAGAAATGCTATACTGTAAAGTACTGCTGACACTGATGATTCCCCTGAGGCTGGAGTTCAATATGCTCACACAACAAAGTGTGTTTTTCAGAACCACAAGAGTGATGATGAAATTAAAATTCTTCAAAGTTGGCTTGAGCTTGGCCATTTGCTCAGCAGTGTCTTCATCTACCTTTGAAATTATTTCATTGATGCAGTTAAGGAATGGCTCAAGGATGTCCAACATAGTGAGGAAAGCATCAGTGCCATATTCCCAGTTACTACTCAAACACATCTTGATTCGATCCACTTCGCCTTTTATATGGCCATATGTCATCTGAATCTTTCCTTCCAGTCTCTTGAATAGCTCTGGTGTTCTCCTGAGTAATGAGGCCACCTCCTCCACAGTGTCAGCCACATTTTGAATAGAGGCCACTGGCATGCAGCGTATAATCCAAATGTTAAACGCATACGGCTCACTTGGCGAGAGAACTACCTGAGGGAACTCCTGGAGGATTCTGCAGGTCAGGTCTCGGATTTTTTGACACATTTTGCCTTTGACTAGATAACTTATCCCTCTGCAATGCTCCATCCTCAGTCCCCATTTGTTTCTCAACTCCGAGATAAGAATATAAAAAAGATTCTCTGCATCAACATCACATGGAAAAAACCCAATCAAGTGTTTTTGTGGAAGCCCTGCAACTGTGACAGAGCGAATATAAACTGGAATCTGCTCCTTTCCTTCTATAATCGTCACTTCTTGAAGAAGAATGGAAAAGAACCGCGCCAAGCGGAGGCTGATTTGGATTTCCTCACGCATTAGGTCTTCACTAAACTGCAAGATCTCCTTTTTGTCAATCTTCTCCACACAAATACGGTTAAGAGACTGCTGACCCCTTGCACCTCCAATAGGATCATCAGTGGTGTTCGCGCCATTTATGCTGAATCCAGTGAGTGCCAATATTTCTTTAAAATATGCTTTAAGTGTATCTTTTGCTCTACAGGTGGCTATATCTTCCTGTGTTTGAGGTTCATCTTGCAGATCAAGAGCTGTACTGTTTTTATCACATACTTCTGTTGTCTCAGCAACTTCTGGAAAGATAAATTGGGTTTAATGTCATAATGTATACATATATATACAGTACAAAACATTTAAAATGTTCTTAGTGGAAACCCTATACCTTTTGCTTTCTTTGTAGAGGTGTGTTCCTGTTCAGACTGGAAGCAAAAACAGAAGAAATACTTATCTAATATACGTATTTACTCAAGTTAAAACAGCAAAAATGTCATGCATTTAATCTGCGACCTACCGAATCTCCGGCTCGCTTTCTGTTGACTGATTGATTGTTTACTGCCACGGTCAGATCAAATATTGTTGGAACAGCATCTTCTTTAAGAACAGTGTGAGAGTCGTCCTAAAAACAACAGTAATTAATCAAATTTTTCCATTGCCGTTTTTCAGATTCTAGAATACCCTCGGATGGGAGGCAACTCTCTATTGATTTACATTGTTTTTATCATTACAAAAATCTAAAACAGAAGTATATAGGTCAAGGCAAAGGAAGCTCAAATTTATTCTTTAACTTAAGACAGGGATGGGATTTAATAAGTGTTTCTTCTTCCCACTCCTTTTCGAGCTCAGTTAAGGTACACAAATTTTCTTGTTGAATGTGTTGTATGGCGTTTGTTTTGGAGACATTATATGTTATACATACCTTTTTTTTTATTCATTGATTTGCTCGAAATAAATAAATAAATGAAATGAAAATGAAGTTACAATAATGGTCCAATCAAAGAAATGAATCATAACTTTTAACATAGTGTTGGAAATATACACACACACAGATGGTTTACGAGTTTGTAATAAAAAAAAGGAGATGATTAGTTTCCTTACCTGCTGAGAGATCATGGCAGGCTCAAAGTGCTTTGCACAAAGCTTGTAGGTTTTGTGCAGATGGTCTGGAGCTTCTGATGCCAGATCTTGGCGATGACATTTCATCAGCCATAGTTTACAACTGGAAGTACAGAAGAATAACAAATACAATTACACAGGAAGGAAAATTAAGACAAATAGTGGTACAGGCCTAATTGCGTTTTTAATAACTAATGTGGAGTTAAGCATTAATGTATATTCTGAGTTCAGTTTTTCAGACTTTGTTTGTTTTGCAGTAACATTGCAACAGGCTGAATATCCACACCACCTCAGGAAATAAAGCAAAAGCTGCTTTGTCCTCAGATGAATAATTCTACAGGTTGAAGAAGCTTTGATTATCATTTGACAATAAAAACTTCCAGAGTGGCATTTGGGCAGTGACCTGTTGGTTAATCTGACTAATGAATGCGCACATTTGGTCGATAGGTGTCGCGCAGCAATGGAAACACCGCTAAAGTTAGCACTTTGTGAAAAAAAAAACATAATGTACGAACATCAGGGAAGACTAGAAACAGAGCAAGATGCTGTGATGCTCTCGGGATTTGAACCACAAACACTGAGTTTATGATTCCCGAAGACTTTTCCAAAGAGAAACACAGAATGCGCCATTTTCCACTGAATTGGGATGGACACTAGCTGCCAACATGCTGTGATGCTAGTATCGGTGCTAACGTGAAGCTAACACATTTGGTTTCTATCAGTGTGGTAAAATTATTCAATGATTGTCTTTGTACAGAAAGCACAACACGTACCGTTCAGCGTCCAGAGGAAAGCTGAAGAGTGGAGTGCCCTCGTCCTCTCCGGGCTGAGAAACACAGTTGGCTGCAGCGCAGCAGTCAGTCATTTTGGTTTGCAATGTAGCCAGCTAACGAGTTAGCTAGCTTCGCTGGTGGTTGCAAACTGGAAAAGCTACAGTACAAAAACTACATGGGACTCTAAAGAGTCATGCTTTAGGCTGAACCTGCAAAATGCAAGATCAGTCTTAACGTTGCCTTTAGTTAAAGAATCTGGAGAAAACTAAAAGTCGTTCAAATCCATGCTTTCAAACTTGCTATTCGGCGAAAGAGCGAGCCAAACGCGTGAGCTCGAGATGTGTTTAACCAGGAACTGGACTGTGCAGTGCTGCATATTGACCACCAGGGGGAGTGCGACTACTACACCCTTTATTCTACAGTTATATATATTATGTATGGGTGTTCATAAACAAGTCATAAGATGGATAGGAAGAAATCATATAATAAATAATAATTATGGCATATTATAATAAAGTTATAGAAACCGCTGGTTTTAAGAAGTTTGTTCTCTTTTAATCAAAACATTTAAAATCAGTTTATTGAGAGGCAGACTGACAGGTTTACATTTTCCACTTTACAGCTGGAGACCATTACAAAATCATATTCATACAAAAATGAACATGGCATGAAAGTATTTTACAGTTTTGAAAATCACAATTAACAATCTTTAATAAAAGTTCAAACCACAATCACCCTTTTACAACAAGAGGGGTGCCTTTTCATTTAGGATATTTTTTCAGATAGAGTTCAACCACTGAATCCAGATCACACTGAACATGAGAATTGATGTTCATAAATGCAGTACTTTTAGATTTCATTTTATCAGGGACATGTTCCATGTACCTGGTGAAGCGCTCATGAACCACATTGCTTGTTTTGTCAAGAGACAAACAGGGCATGATGCCAAGCAGTCTGAAAACTGCCAACATATTTGGGAAGAATTTCATTTCAGCCAGCTGCAGTGTGTCTTGGATATTTGAGGGAAAACTTTCCTGTTTGCTCTTTTTGCTCCATTTGACCCACCAACAGCTGAGCTCCGCAGAGAAGGTGTCTGTGTTTGGGACGTCATTCTTCAAGCCCTGCACACAATCCTCATCTGGTTTGGCAGATTTCTTTTGCTCAACAGCAGCAGGAACCAGTGCCACACCTTTCAGCATTTGAAGCACATGCTCGCTGAAGACCTCACTCAACTCTTTGTACACGCCACTCACCACAGCAAAAGACACATACTCCTTGTAGTAATTCTCCTGCTGAACTGCAACGGACTCCGAATGTTTTCTCAAGAAGGACCGAGGAACCTTGACTACGACGTCCACCGCAGCTGCAATATTGGCCGCTTCTTCGTACCAGAACTCATGATAAACGTCGATGTTGTCCGCCACCTCCTTTATCGACTGCAGCACCGCCGGAAGAGCGCTCGCGGCACAACTGATATCTACGGCATCCCCCAGCATGTTTTTACCAAAGGCCTGCGTGAGAGCGGTTATATTTTTCAACACAACTAACGTCATGATGAACTCGAAATCCGTCAGGGCTTTTGAAATGACCATCGCTTCGTGCGCAACCTGGTCACTCCACCTCACGTCTTCGTTGTCGTTCACACTGTCCAACCAAAGAAGCAAAGACTCGTAGATTTCAACTCCAGCCTCAAAGACATTGTGGCTGCTTGTCCACTTAGTTTGACAAATGCTCTTCAGTGCGTCGACTTTCTCGGCTCGTTCTTCGTAAAATAAGGAAATTGCCTGCTCAAACTCAGCAATCAACAACGGGGAGCGACTGAAGAAAGCCTCGATCTTCTTCAGCGTAGACATGACAAGCTGGACACCTGACAAAGCCATGCTATTGGCCAGCGAGATGTTTACCGTTTCTGTCGATCTTATCGCGAGAACTGCTGCTGGGAATTTCTCCGTAACTTTAGCAGCGAACTTTTTTATCTTACTATAATGCGTTCCAGAACAGGAGTGGGCCTGGCCTTTGCACTGCTCCATTTTCAAGCCCCATTTCTCAGTAATTTCTGTCAGAACTTGCTCGGCCAAGACGTCTTCATCTCCGCTGAAAGACACCAAGCCAAGAAAGCTTTCCCGCTGACGGTTTGACTTGTCTACAAAACGGACAAACACGGGAAGGAACAATTCTCCGGAGACGATCACCAGCTCGTCCGTAAGCAACGAGAAAGGGCCGTCCTGCGTGATTTCCTCCACCAGTTTACCGCGGACGCTTTGTTCACACGCTTCGATCATGCTGTTGAGCTCGTCGGGAAACCTGTCCTTGTTCTCGTCCCACTTTTTCCTGAGAGTTTCATCGCCGCTGTGTATGCGATATTCTAAAAGAGCTTGAAAGTTGCTTTGTGTCGTGCTGTTCTCGGTGTCATCTGCCTGGTCTGTGGGGCAGATGTTGTGTCGTTCCAACATCAGCACGATTTCAAACAGAGACCTTAGATACTCTCGATTCTCGTCTTCTTCGGACATCGTCGGCGTGTCATTGCCAGGTTCAGACTCGGGCTTTTTCATCTCTGCAGGAGAAAGAAGCAACAGCATTATTCAGAATTTTTATGATGCAGTGGATTTGCAAAACAATCGGGAGAAGGTGCAAACATACTCTTTCTTCCTTTGATCTCCTTCTCATTGACTTTTACCTTTAAATAAAAAACACAAAAAATAGTCAGTGATGGAAAGTAACAAAGTACAAAAGTAAAAGTGCTACTTAAGTAAATATTTCAGGTATCTGTACTTCACTTGAATACATTTTGCAGTGGATACTTTTTTAAAATGCAGTAATTTCATTACATTTGAGAGCAGTATCTGTATTTTTTACTCCACTACATTTTTTAACTGGACTGAAAAGTATACAGTATTTTCATTTTGTTTTTAAAGCACATTTATGATGACGTCTTTGCTGAAGGTTTTGACGTCCCAGCTTTGAGCAAACAAAAATATCTTTTAAAAAATGAATTAATTAAAAATAAAAATAACTGAAACTCAGCACAATTCTTTATCAAGATCACTACATTTAACTAATTTGTAGGTGAAATAAATTTTACTCTAAAAGAACATTTTCAAGAGTATTTCAATATGTGGTACTTTCACTCCGTGGTGAAAGTAGTACTCACTTTTATTACTTAAGGTGTATATGGCAGGTTCATGTTTTATTAAAATTATGACTTAGTTTGGTGGGAGGGCACTTGTGGAAAATATTTAGCATTTGTTATTTTCATTTTTTTTAGCAGTTTTACATTTTTGAAGTTCAAGAAGAAATTTTGATAAATGATGTTTAATGTTTAAAATTACAGGAAGTAGTGCTGAGTTCTAAAATTGAATCCCTCTGTGATGTCATCAAAAGGTGACGTACAGTTGAAAATGAATAGACAGCTAACACAGTTTTCTGACAGTTTAAACCAGGGGTGGGCAATTATTTTGACGCAAGGGCCACATTGGATTTTTACACTTACCTGGGGGCCGGACCATTTTACACACATACTACTACACATAGACTTAATGCCTAAAATACACACAAAATTACTACAGAATAGCAAAAATCATTACCTTTATTTAGTGGGAACAGTGCAGTTGATCACTCCTTTTACCCAATGCATCAAAGTTTGGTGTTATTCTAGTGGTGGCTGTTCTCAAAACTGATTTTTAATGAACAAGCGGCTGCTCAGGAAACTATAAAATGACAAATGCGCCACACCTAACTCATACAATTTTTTATTGAATGCTTTGCGGGCCGGATCAAAATGCCAAAAGGGCCGCATGTGGCCACCGGGCCTTAGTTTGCCCTCCTCTGGTTTAAACGGTCATTTAACCAAATAAAGGTGTTATGAGGTTTTATTATTTGTCAAATCATAACTATTGTGTAATTAACATGCATTTTTGTTTTCAAAATGGTTGCTAGGTAACAGTTGTAGAATCACCTCTGACTATGTCATATTTGCTGCCCATGTTCAACCAGAAGTACAATTATGAAAAATATGAAAACTGTCAAACTTGGGACAAATAGGCAAAATGTTTCATCATCTTCACTACGTTTTAGTTAAACGTGTAGTCTAACAGTGCAGTCTAAAAGTACAGATACACGGGCAAAAAATGACTAAACTTAAAGTAAAAGTAACATATAAATAAAAGTTAAAGTAGAAGTACTTCACATAGATTTTTGATATTTATTCAAGAGTGAAACGTCTCGATCTTGATAAACGATTTGTCCTGATTTTGAAGTTAATCGATTAATCGCAATTAATCGATTATAAAAATGGTTGTCAACTAATTAAATAATTTAGTAATCATTAACTGGTCTATACACAGACTCCAAAACATTGTACGTGCTGAAAGAAGAGATTTATTACTCAGACTGAGCAGGAATGACCCAAAAAACACACAGGAAACATGTAAATTGTGTGTTTTTGATTCAAATACTTCATCTATAAATATCTATAAATATTTTCCACCAGGACGTCGTCAAATGTCTTCACTTCAGCTTTTGTCTGGGTAAAATTGAGTAAAAATCTCATATTCAATGGTCTTTCATGTTCTAAGCTTTCAACGTTCTAATCGATTGATCGAAGGAATAAACGCTAGACTAATCGATTACCAAAATAATCATTAGTTGCAGCCCTAATATTTTCGTTTGCTTAAAACCAGGACTGGACCAGAATGTCGACATGCTAAAAAATAACTCCTAAAACCAAACAGAGTACTTTTCAGTCAAAAATGTAGTAGATTTAAAAGTACAGACACCTGCTCTCAAATGTTGTGAAGTAAAAGTAAAAAGTATCCAGTATTATATGCTCCTGTAAGTACCCAAACTGACCACCACTGATAATACTACTGTAATATAAGATCCACTTACAGCTTCTTTCCTCTTCCCCGCGCTGCTCTGAGGCGTTACTGGCGAATCAAAGATGGTGGGAACAGCATCATCCTTCAGCACCACACCCTGAGCCTCCTGAAACATTTACGATCAATATTTGTGTGATTTTATGTGTCATTTATATGTAGTTTACAACATAACTTACAGCGTCAAGGGCAGATGGTTCAAAATGCTTCCCACAAAGTCTTTCATATTTGTACAATTGCTCTGCAGGTTTGTCAATGAGATCCTCCCGCGGGCATTTCTCCAACCACTGCTTGCACCTGAAATGATCAATTAAAGAAAATTTAACTCCAAAATAAATATAATGGCAGTTAGCAAGTAAACTGTGCTGAAAAAGTGCATATGACAGGTTTGACGACACATTTCACTGAAATGTGGTGAACATGATTATATTTAAGAATTTACTAAACATTTGTCCCCAGTTTGACAGTTATCGTAAATTTTATAAAGTTACTTTCTGGCTGGACATGAGCAGCAGGTATGACATATATAGAGGTAATTCCATAACTGTTACCTAGCAACCATACTGTTGACAAGGACCAAAATCCATATTAAATACACAATAGTTATGGTTTGACAAATAAATAATACTTGATTAACACCTCCTATTTTGTTGAATAATTGTTTAAACTGTCAGAAAAATGTCAGTTGTTGTAAATTGTCCTTGTATTTTCAACGGTAAGTTGACTATTGATGACATCACAGAAGGATACTGTTTTAGAACACAGCACTACTTTCTGTTTTTAAATGTCTTAACAAACTGCAACTTCACGGACGTAAAACTATGAGGCATTTTTACCACAGCTGCTTTCCCACCAAACGAAGGCAGAATTATAGAACCTTCATGTGGACTTTAAGATGCTAGTGGTGCAGATCATAACACTCTAATACTTCCATTGACCATTTAAACATATTGCTGTTGCTGGATTGAGCAGAGTTTCCCCACAGTCTCTCACATGTGAGTGTAATCTTAGCATAGCATCCTCGTCTTGTTGTCTGGAACATTACCTTTCCGCGTCCAGAGGAAACCTGAACAAAGGCTGCGAGTCGGACTTTCCTCCAGTGCAGTTTGGGACAGCACAGTGACCCTGCATTTCTGCTTTATTCCAAACTTTGTTTAAAAAGCTCTGCGTTATTTGGTTTAGGTCAGTCTGACTGAGCGGCTGCGCGCCATTGTAACGACTTCCTGTGTCGCGCTTCAAAATAAAATGAAAAGATAAAGAGGTTTCATTCAAAAATTATTTATCAGTTCTGACTTGATTAGCAGCAGTGGTAATAATACACCACTATCAAGCAGTTTGTTTGTAGAATGAATGTGGGACTGATCCTTGTGCTTTGTATTTACCACCGTGGCAGACAACATGAACAACACACTGACTTGTGTTGTGTGTTTGTGTGGTGTGTATGTTGTGTATGTTGTGAATGTGAACGCTCATCTGAAGCCGCTGCTGACACAGATTGAACTCAGGCTGAACTGGACAGACAGAAACCTCCCAGAGCCGGTACTGGAGGAATTCTATTTGGTTTCAAACCGTTTCAAACATTCAAAAAGCAAACGGAGCACGAGGAGGAGCCTCGCCCCGCGCGCTCTCGTCTGCTCACGTCCCTCGTGTGTTTGAAGCGTCTCCATTGGTCCGTTTCATGCTCTCGCGAGATCCACGGACCAATAGCAGGACTCACTGCGCCAGTGGGCGAGGCTACCGCGCTCAAATTGAGCCGCCGACTGTAGGCTGCCATGTTTGCAATCTGGTGCTGACCGCTAGGGGCTGGCTGCGGAAGTAGAATTATTCAATGCAAGTCAATGGGGAGTTAGACGTTTCAAAACCTACTTTAGAGCCTGGCTCAAAATACGGCTTTGGTCTCAAACGTTAGCTTACGGCTCTGTGACAACGCTGAGGGGGGTGAATTTTTTTGAACCAGGCTGGTTTAGCCGCTGTGATTTTTTAAAGTTCTTGAATATCTAATGAGGAAGGCGGGCTTTACGCGCCGGAAATGTCACGGCGCAGCCAAACACCTACGAGTGGGCGGTAACTATAGAGGCTACGACGGCAGTACGTCAGCAAAAGGCCGCCCCAAAGTCGGCCTCTCCCCGCCTCCCCACCGAGGGGGGAGTGGTGGGGGCTAACCCGCGGCCATTTTGAATTCTCCATGACTGAGCCGCATTTTCATGAATGGGGCGGAGTGACGATCGTCTGTCCATTATTTTTTATGTCTATGCACTGCGCCAAATTCAGACGGATCGTTTTCCCCTGAAGAAATCAGACGTGCTCCAGCTCCAGCTCCAGCCTGAACGTCCTGAGAGAGGATTTCTCCTCATAAGACGCCCATCAGAGTGAGTTTAGTTTGATTTATTTTGAATAAAGTCACGTCAGAGATGCAGAGATAAACTCTGTTGTGTCTTTGAGCTTTGACTGTTGATTTCAAACATTTGACTCGCTGAGTTCACCTCGTCACTGAGGGTTATGAGTTGTTATTGTTATTGTACTGTTATTATTGTGTTATGTTATTGTTGTGTTAAACTGTCACGTAACTATCAGTGTAGAGGATGTAAAGTTATTTATACTATTTATCTCGTCATTACCTCCATCCTCAGATTTTCTGTGGGAAAGGAGGTCGTCAGTTATAAAAGATGGACAGCACTGCAGTTTCGAGACAAAACAACACCATTAAGAAAGTAAGTATCTTAAAGAATTGTAATACTATGTATTTATCAGTTCAGTCTCATTCTTTAAATGTTGTATTTGTTCAGAGAAACAAGGAGAATGTCCAGCCCGTGCCGGTGGTGAAGTCTTTTATTAAACAGAATGTCTTAAAAGCTGCTCCTCCCGTCCAACCAAATGGAAAAACAGGCAAAGTAGCACCTGCCAAACAATCTGAGAGAAGGCAAGTCATTGGTGAACAAACCACGGTAAAGACAGCAGCTCTAAAAACATCTGCAACTTTCAGAAAACCAACTCACAGCCAGGACTTTAAAAAGGAACACGATGCAAAATTCAAAAAGCAAGTTGGAGAAGCGCCAAAACCAACAGCCTCGCAGCCTCCCAGAGCGGCTCCCGGCATGTACAAAGGCAAAATTATTGAGTCAAAGATTGGGTCTATTTGGAAGTCAAGTGTTCCCGCTCGAAGTGAAGATCAGAAATCGACTGCAACAAACACAACAAGCCAAAAATCTGTAAATCTGAGCACATCTGCTGCAGGGCGTGGCTCAAAAACATCGACTTTAAACAGAGCTGTCAAATCCTCAGCCTCCAGCAGTCGTCCCCCAAACGCATTCTACTCTGCTCGCCCCCCGACCAGAAGTGTCCCGACTACAGTGTGCCCCACAAACGCCACGGTGGCTCAGAGCAGAAGGTGTGGGACTTTGATCGCAAAAGTTCCAGTTACAGACAAGAAAGTGAGCAGGCCTCCCGTCAAAAGTACCATTAGTCAATTCAGAACAAATGGAGAGACTGCAGAGGAGAAGAAGTCAGTAATATTCACCACAGACTAGAGCTGCATGATTTGGGAAAAATATCGAATTGCGATTTTTCTGACCAATTTTGCGATTGCGATTAGATTTGCGATTTATGTTTCAATAATTGGATTCTGTTCAAAGTTTTAAAAACAAAAAGAAAATCAAATTATTTTTTGCTTTTTCTCACGTTTTTGTTGCTTTTTGCTGCATTTTTTTGTCTTTTAGTTGTATTTTTGATTTGGTTTTGACGTTTTTGTCGCTTTTAGATATGTTTTTGTCACTTAGCAGCGCTTGTGTTGCTTTTAACCATGTTTTATCGGTTTAGTTGCGTTTTTGTAACTTTTTTTTTTTGAACAAATTTGGACTAATCTAAACTATTGGCAGTTTTTATCCAGAACATTTTATTATTTATGGAATAAATTACTTTGCGATTTGCTAATTGTGTGCATTCAAATTTCGATTCTGATCAATTGTGCAGCCCTACTACATTAATGAACTGTCAGTTACTGTCGCCATATTCTTAACACATTTGTGTGTTCTTTTTTACAGAGCAAAACTCGCAGAATGGCTTGCGTCGAAGGGTAAGACTCTAAAAAGACCAGCAATGGTGCCTACAGCCCAATCCACAAAAGGCAAAATATCTAACAACAAATCTGCTGCCGCTGCTGCTCCTAAATCTAAAGTCACTGCAAAGTCTAAATGTGAACCTGAAGTGAAGGAAGAGCCCAAACCAGCGTCTGTTACACCTGCGCTCACTGCAAACCACCAGGAAACGGTCAAGTCGGAGAAAAGAGTGTCTTTCATAATGAATACCACCCTGGACCTGCTGGAAAACTCTGATTTAGAGCTCCCAGTCGACCCACAGGACGACGGCAGTGACGGGGTTCAAGACGTGAGAACGGACTAGATTTGGTTTATTATCATCTCTATGGTCTGATTCTAATAGTGTTTATCTTTTACCAGATTGTTATAAACCTGTGTGATGCACTGGAAGCCTTGGAGCCGCCGTCTCGATGTGACGACGGTAAGTAGAGCTGCACAATTAATCGAAAACAAATCGAAACTGCAATTTGAAGGGATGCGAGTAGCAAATCGCAAAGGCTACAATTGCATAATTTCCTCCACAAACAAACAAAATGTCCTGTTTTATTCTGCATAAAAACTTCCAGCCCTGTAGTTTAGATTTGTTATAACATGTTCTGAAACAAACGACCAAAATACACCTGAAAGTGACCAAAACGTGTCAAAAACATGACTAAAATCAACAAAAAACGCATCTATCTAAGTCTAAGTATAAAAATGATGACTATAAGCAATAAAAACATGGCTGCAATGACAAAAATGTATCTAAAAGCATCATAAATATGACTCTGAGTGACAAAAACATGACTGGGTATGAGTACAACACTGACAATAATCTCATGATATCAAATATAGCAACAATGAGTAACAAAATGTGCTTATTAAATGTCAGCTTTAGCAGTAATATGGTGGATTTTGACCTATGTTGCAATCACTTTAACTAGAACTAGGTGGGCCCATGCTTAGTGTGCGCGTGTCTGCCCCTGTACGGGTGCACTGACAGTCACATGTAAACAAGGCTGATTGTTCACTAAACGAAACAGCACCTGGAATCAAAATTAAACTTTTGCTGGGAAAGTGCAGGTTATATGTATTGTATTATTAAAACGCAAATCGCAAAACTGGTCAGAAAAATCGCAATTAGATATTTTTCCCAAATCGTGCATCGTTAATGGTTTGTCAAGAGCTGAACATTTTGAAGAAAACAGAATTTTTTATATTATTTTTTTTATGAGTCGATGTAATCCCTCATTCGTCCATCGTAGAGGAGGTTTCAGCTGTTGTCATCCGGACGCTGTTTTGAAAATCAAGATGTTTCGACTCCATCCAGAAATAATTTTCAATCCGTGAATACCACCCTTAAATGAATGAATCTATTGCGATCTTCCTGACCAGTACTGAGATCGCGATTAGATTTGCGATTCTTGTTTTTAATAATAGAATTCTGTTTTACACACAATATATTTAAGTGCATCACAGAGAATTGACCAAAAAACTGAAATGAACTGATGTTTGTACAAATCTAAATATAGACAAGCTACAATATGGGGAAAAAACATCTGCAACATCTTTGTAAACTAAAATAAATAAAACACTTCTGATATTTCCATTACTTGAACCTGTTACCATGAGTCGTTCCACCGGTGGGACGTCAGACTTTTTCTAAAGGTGAGACGCTAAATTTAAAGATAACAATTTTAATTCTTTAGTCTTTGAATAAACTACATTTGACTGAACTATGTCCTAAAAATTCAAATTTTGCCAATTTTTTTTTTAACTTAAAACTTAATAAATCTGTTTTAGAATTAGATATCAAACATCCATCCTGTACATTTCGTCAAAATCTTGTTGAGTCCAACATGAACATACAGTTTGGTGTGGGATCTACTTTAAGGGTTGATCTTTATGTCTTTGTGGGAGAAAAATGCATTTTAAGAAAACGACCTTTGAAGTTACAATGTCCCAGAGAAATCTATGGATGAAGTGGATTAAATGAAACAATAAAACATCTTTAGGAGCAGAATGGACAAGTTTGTTGTTTCCACATGAAAGATGAAATGTTGAGAGTGCAAACTGACCAAAAAAGAAAATAAAAATGTTTTGCCTGGAGTGTCTCACCTTAATTGATTCCTTTTTTGTCCACCATCTGATAAAAGGAAACTAGGTACCCTCTTATAAAATAAATTGCCCCAAATTAAAAATGAGTATTAGTAGTTAGTTAGTAGTAGGTTAGGTAGTTTGTAGGACTTTTATATGGATAAAAAAAAAAAAGAAAGAACTACTGTCAATACCCAACAAATCCCCAAATTAGTGGCAATCAGACCAGACTCCAGCTTTACTCTGACTTCTATTTACCAAAGAAAATCCAGGCGGACATGAAAATCTGATCATCTTTTTAATCTTTTGAGCAGAGCTTGTTCTCACTTATAATTGGAGTAAATCAGAGGCCGAATCTACAGAGTCTCAGCTTCACAAAGAGTCCAGACATCTGTTTTTACTCCAAAAGGTTCAGAAACAGCTTCAGTTTGAATTGAGGCTCATTTTTGTCAGATTTTTTAGGAAAAATAGATTCAGCTACATAAATCTAAGTAACTACAGCAATTACAACAGCATTATTCTGTTTTGTCACAGCGCCCCCACTGGTGAAGGAGTGCACTGACATGAACGATGAAAGAGAATGTAAACAAGAAGATGTAAAGAATGAGACGCCAGACAAAATGATGGTTAAGAGTGAAGACAGCGATGAGCAGGAAGTGTTTGAAGAGTCCGAGGAAAGTGACGACGACGATTGTTACGTGAAGGAGAACAAGCCGCCGACGCCAGAGGCTTCTGTCGTCAAATACAGTGTGAAGACCACACCGTTTTTGCAAAGGTAAACGCACAAAACACTGAGAAGGACCAGAGAGGAGACCACGAATCAAAAACGAAAATTAAAACGGCATGAAACGTTCAAAAGAAATAAATTACAGCACAAACAAATTAACAACAGGTCAAATTTAGTCCAAAGTTTATAGATCCTTTAAAAGTTTGTGAACAAAAACCTTCTAAATTCAGAATGGAGGCAAAAGTGAAGTGCAACATAATGTGATTTCACTGGAGAAACTGGGATTAACCTCAGAATATCACAAAATATGAAAAATGTAGATGATTTTGGAAAATGAAAAGCCTCAGACACATGTGAGTGACATCAGAGCTGCTTTAAACACATTTATTATTGTATTTTACATTATGTTTTAGGAAATTATGATAAACTCAGGAACAATCCAGATTTAGGGGTTTTACTGGAAAAATAATCACTGAAATGTTGAGCCCACAATAATTTTCCATTTTATCTAGAGATATATTAGGAACTATTCCATAAATTAGATTCTTTTGAAGATAAAATACAATTTAAAGACTAAAAAATTGCATTTTGTCCATTGTTTGTTATAGAAAACCAAACTAACTGACCTTTCTATCCTGGAAATTCAAATGTGTGGCTTTTTTCCAACACAAACACTTAAAACCAGTAGAATTTAGATCTAATGTGAACTAATCATTTAAAAATGTACAGTTAACTTCATTTTGCCTCCAGTCGCCTCCATTCTGGAATTTTAATGACGTCACATTTTAAAGGGTCTATTGAAATGGTCCATTTTCAAACTGAGTCCAAAAGTAATTATTTCAATTTGTTTGGATGTCAGGCACAACTGTTACCTAGCAACCATTTTGAAAACAAGGGCCAAAATCCACATAAATTACACAATAGTTATGATTTCACAAATAATTATACCTGATAACACCATTACTTTGTTGAATGACAGTTTAAACTGTCAGAAAATTGTGTCAGTTGTGTGTAAACTGTCCCTGTATTTACAACAGCATGTCACTTTTTGATGACATCACAGAGGGATTCAGTTTTAAAACTCGGCACTACTTCCTGTAACTTAAAAAAAGAAAAAGATTCACAAACTGCATCGTCACGGATGTAAAACTATAATAAATTACTACAGGTGCCCTCCCACTAAACTAAGTCATTATTAGAACATTTTGAGAACCTTCATATGGACTTTAAGTTAAAATAAATTAGGTGAAATTTGAATTTTTATGCCTAGTTTACTCAACAACAAAAAAAGAAATCCAAAACCCCCTCTGTACATATTTAAAAATAACTAATATGTACAAAATTAACCAAAACATTTAACCTAGTCCTGTCAATTTTTCAGATTGAAATGTTCCAGTCTATGGTTTTTACACATAAAATGCCACATTTAACACGAGGAAAATCTAGTGTTTAGTAGAATAAATACAAGATTATTAGATATATATATATATTTTGATATTCTTCCCGAGGTAAACGTTAGTCCAGGCTTTCACTGGCTTGTTCCAAATGTAAATCACGAGTGCATGGTTTGTTTCAGTGTAAAGAAGACAATCGAGGAGGAAGTCTGCAGCAGCACGTCCAAGAAGAAGAGCAACATAAAGGACCTGAAGTTCCTGACCCCGGTGCGTCGCTCCAGCCGTATTCATCGCCAGTCGTCTCGTCTGCCGCTGATGCTCGCCGACCACGACCCCTGCGTCTCGTCTCTGGCCGAGCTGGTGACGCTGGACGACGACCCCAACGCCTACATCTACAGGAAGAACCCAGCGCTTCTGGAGGGTCTGCCGGACCAGCCCAGACTGTAAAGGCCCCGCTCGTCATGGAAAGTGTTGTTCTGAAGAGGTTCTATTATGTTTCCTGAATGTATTTGCACACAAGCTAATTCTTCTGAGATTCTAAATACTGTTTCACAAATATATTGTTATTGTTTGTGTAATTCTTGACTATTAGGGCTGCAGTCGACTACACCAGTGGTTCCCAACCTTTTTTGTCTCGAGAGCCCCCTCGTCTCACACTCAGAGCACTCCTTAACTAGGGCTGCACAATGTATCGATATCGCAATACTGGCTGACGCAATAACGATACCGCAAAAAAACTATATCGCCAAACTATAACACCACAGTCTTTCTTTTGACAAGGGAAAATCCTGAATAAAATCCAGCTTTTTCAAACTAAATTAGCAGAAAAATGGCAAAAAAGAACAGACCATTTCTTATTTTCCTCAGTTATACACTAAATATTCCCTATCTAGAAGCTTCATTCACAATATTTGAACATTTATTTGGTTAAAAATCTTAGTTTATTCAAAGTCTCAATCTACAATAGAAATAATCACTGACCAGTCGACGACTAAAATAATCGTTAGTTTCAGCCTCAAAAAGTGTATTAAATATCACAATAACATCGATATCACAGATCTTAATAACCACATTGCATATCGTTATAATTTCCAATATCGTGCAGCCCTACCCTTAACTTGAGTTTCAGGCAAATAAATGGGTTTAAAAATCACATATTTTCAATTATTTAATTAAATGCAGGAAAACTTCTCACTTAAAACTTTATTCTCTGAAAAAAACATGCTTGAATTATTGTCTTTAGTGAAGTTCAGTCGCTGAATGTTGGAGTATACATTTTTTCATTGTCTTTTTCTCAGACCAAAAATTCAAAATGAAAAGAAAATCACATTTTCTATTATTACTACTATATTTTAGTTTTAATCATGTTTATAGTCCAATATGAATAAATGGGTTTTAGTAGTCGCATATTGCTATACTACTACTATTACTATTACCTTTACTATTATCTATATACTTTTAATTGATGTATGGTCCAATATACTACAAAAATATGCTAAATTTATAACTCGTGACACTTGAGGTCCCCGTACCCCTAGTTGGGAAACACTGGACTAGAGATATGTTCTGCTGATTGATAGGTCCAGTGTTTCCCAACCAGGGGTACGGGGACCCCAAGGGGTACGTGAGCAATTGCCAGGGGGTACTTGGAATGGTGTCAGGTTTAAAAGAAGATGAAATGTACTTTTATCTGAATGAAAAGTGTCATTAGTTGTAAATGTACCATCTTTTTGGAGTATCTTAGACCATAAAAATATATAAATAATAGAAATAATTGACAATATACGACTACTAAACCCAGCTCTGAGTGTGGGGTACGTACGGGGTATGGGGACAAAAAAAGTTGGGAACCACTGGATTACTCGACTAAAGCTCTCAAAACTATTCAATATCTCTATAATTGGTGAGACACTACTGACAAAACCCTTTTTATTTTTTTGGTCAGTTTGCTCTCTCAACATATCGGCTTTCGTGTGGAAACTACAAACTTGTCCAATCTGCTCCTAAAGATGTTTAATTATTCATTTAATCCACTTCATTCATAGCTTTTTCTGGGACATTTTAACTTCAAAGGCCGTTTACTTAAAATGCATT
The DNA here is from genome assembly GCA_019453435.1 of Rhinogobius similis. Classification (NCBI taxonomy): domain Eukaryota; kingdom Metazoa; phylum Chordata; class Actinopteri; order Gobiiformes; family Gobiidae; genus Rhinogobius; species Rhinogobius similis. The sequence goes on from CM033637.1 coordinate 33,659,396, forward strand.
TTTCTCCCACAGAGACGTAAAGATCAGACTAAAAGTAGCTCCGACTATCACCAAACTGTACAATCTTGTACTCAAACAAGATTTTGACGAAACAAAGTGAAGGATTTGTGGATATCTAATTCTAAGCCTGATTTATTAGTTTTAAGCCAGTTTTCAGTCAGGTCTAGTTCCACTCTGATTTGTTTATTTTTATATATATATATATATATATATATATATATATATATTATGTTTCCTGAATGTATGTGTATATATATACATACATACATACATACATACATACATACATACATACAGACATACATACATACATACAGACATACAGACATACAGACATACAGACATACATACATACATACATACATACATACATACATACATACATACATACATACATACATACACACACAAAATGAACCAAGAAAGTAAAATGTCCAATATGTGCAGTGAGAAGTTTAAAAGTGATCTGTTAAATGTAATATTCTTTCCTATTCACCTGTAGCCTTAAGACTACAACAGTCAGGAGTTCTTCCTAAAAAGACTTTTCTTCTTATACTGAAAATACTATAATCGTGTGTATAAATATGTAAAAATGCTCATTAAACTCTGATCCGCTCAAGTCAAAGCTTCCTTTCTGCTGCTGTCCAGAATAAAACCTTAATCTACATAAAATATTTAATTTATTTACTGATTAATAAACTAAAGGTCTACATACAGAAGATAATTTGTTTCAGATTTTTATTTTTAAATGCTAGAAAATGTTTCAATTAGAACTTTATACATGCTTGAATTTGTCGCTGAATGTTGCAGTATACATTTTTTCATTGTTTTTCTCAGTTAAGAAAATCTGTTTAAATATTCAATACATAGAATTTCCTGCTCTAAAATTCAGCGGTTTGAATTCAAAGTGTAAAATTTGCAGCAAATTTAACAAAGCGAGGCATTAATCGAGGGAGTGAATCCTTGAAATGATTGTTGAATTTGACGGCTTGAAATTTTATTCTGAATCTCTGTCATTTAAAAATTAAAACAGATTAAGCATGTTTTTTCAGAGTTAAAAATCCAGAGTAAAAAAAACATGACATGCCTGGGTAATGCTGAATGTTGTTGTGCTTTTCTGCCAAAATAAAATGTTTAAAACAATAAAAAACAAAGCTAAGAGTCTTTCCATATTTTTTTCCATTTTTATTTCACCACATTGTAAAAATCCAGAGCACTTTTATTGAACATTGGTTTGGAAATATCCAACATTTCCAATTAACAGGACGTTTGACACCTGTTCCCTCTGATCCCAGACGAGACTTATTACAAAAGAACAAAATCCACAAAACACTAATCTCTTTAAAGCGTTTCCTTCCCAAACAAAACAAAAAGTATAAAAAAGAATGTATTTTTCATTCATCTGCTGATCAAAGGGGAAGGCTTTCAGTGCTGTGCGATTAAAAAGTGTTCAGCTTCGGTCGGATGGTTCTATGTCCTGGAGAGACCTCGGTTATCCAAGTCTTTCACCTGGAAAAGAGTCAAAGGGTTAAATGTGGAGGAGGATTCGTTCTGTTACATTTTGAATTTTAGATACTGGCGAACTTCTCACTTTGAATTTTTTAACCCTGAAAAACATCTATTTTGAATTACTGTCACATTGTAGCACGTCTTTGTTGTTTTTGTTTTTTCAGTTCAAAATTCCACTTTTAAAGCAAAACTCACTAGCTCCCCCTGCAGGTCTCTTGAGAACACTCCCAGTAAAATTACCTTTTTATTGAAATAAGGAAGTTTAATCACATACAAAAACATTTAATGTCGCTAAATATAAAAAAGAGCCATGGTTTCTCATGAGAGTTGTCTTTGGGTCGGCGTCAGGAAATGTTGCAGCTATTTTTCCGCTCAGAGACAGCAGGGGGCGACGACAGGTGCTTCAAACGGCCGAAAATATATTTACTCCCAACACACGGACTTATGAAGATGTTTAATAAGTTAAAAATGTTACTTAATTCTGATTTAAGCATTCAAGCTCTCAACAGTCAACAGTTTAAATTCAGAGTGTAAAAATAGCAGTGACTTGAGCAAAAAAAAAAACAAAAAAAAAAATTCACAGAGAAAACTCACCGCAATGTTGAATTGAATTAATTTTTTTGCAAAGTAATTTGTTCATTTAGAATTTTTAAACTGAGAAAAACAGCCGGCATTTACAATTCAAACTCTTATGACACAAATTCTTACATACTAAAATCACTGCAGTTTTGACATTCTGAATTTAAACGGTTGAATTTGAGGGCTTAAACATTTAAAAGGGAATTTTGAACTGAGAAAACACAATGAAAACATATTCTACAAAATTCAGCGACAGAAATTCAAAATAGACAAGATTCAAACATGTTTTTTCAGGGTTGAAAAAAAAAAAACACACAAGAAATCTGGCAGTTTTTAAAATTTTAAATCTAATGGAACTAATAATGTTCCATATTAAAACATTTGAAAAATACTCCATTCATATCAGCTTTATGACAGACTGACCTTGTATATCCTGACCAGCCAGTGCTCTGTTGTGTACGCTTCCTCCAAAACATCCAGCTCAAAATCTTTGTTTCCAATCTCTGCGTTTCTCACTCTGTCATAACCAGGAGGACGCTCTGTGGAGAAAGAAACACTTTGATACATTGTCTTTTAATCGATCTCAGGGCTCTCGAGTTCAGGCCTGTTTAACTTTATTTTACTGACGGACAGATTTTTTTGGATTGTTTCATCACATGTCATGCGCTTTTGAAATACGAAGAAAAATATCATGTTTGGTTAGGTCTGTTAATGGTGAATGTTAATGCATTTGCATAAGAAGCTGTGCCTTTTTAGGCCACAAGATGGCACAATAGAATGGACCATCAAAGTGTCAACACAGTAGTGTTTTTGTCACTTGCATAATCACATTTTTGACATTTAGTCACATTTTTGACACTTATTGATAAGAAAGCAACTAAAGGTGACTAGAAATGACAAAAATGTTACTGAAAGTGAAAAAAAAGCAACTGAAGGGTGACTAAAAGTGACAAGACTGTGCCACTTTCAGTCAATGGACACCTTCGGTTGCTTTTTTTTAGCACATTTAGTCATGTTTCTGTCACTATTAGTCACATATTGATAAGAATGCAACTAAATGTGACTTATAGTGACTAAATGTGTTAAAAGGTGTCCAAAAAGTGACAAAAAACATGACTGAAAGTGGAATATTTTAGCCACTTTTAGTAACATTTTTGTCACTTTTAATCACATATTGATAAGAAAGCAACTTAATGTGACTAAATTGACAACTTTAGTAGCAGCCTCCATCCAAGTTTGGTTTTGATTAATTGTGCAGCTCTACACGTTTGCCCCGGCCCTTAAAGTCAGCGGGGGCACTTACTGGCTTCTGTGTAGACCTGTCCGAAGCGGTAGTAGCACATCTTGTACATGAGGCAGTTGAGCAGGACCGGGGAGCCCTCGCGGTCCACTCTGAACTCCCCGGTGGGCGTGTAGTAGTCGTGCTCTTTAATGTGCTTTCCTGTGTCGGTGCTTCCTCCGATACGCACCATCCACAGAAACTTGTTGATGTCTAAATCGTACAAAGAAAAAAAAAATAATAAGCCAATTTCCCTCAGTCATGTTTGTTGATAAAAACAAACGTAAAAGTACTGTACATGAATAAATTTTGTATGTAGCTGTACTTTACTTAAGTAAATTTTACAGTAGATACTTTTTACTCCACTACATTTCAGAGCATGTATCTGTACTTTCTACTCCACTACATTTTTGAACTGGACTGAAAAGTAAATGTATATTTTCTTTCTTTCTTTTCTAGTTCCCTTTCGCAAACAAAAAGCCTCTCTAGAGAAAAATAACCTGGAAAGTTGCCTTTAATGACCAAAACTCAACAGAATAAACATCATGATCACAATTTGATGCTTTAATAGTTCTACAAACCAAAAACAATTACTTTTACTTTTGATTCTTAAAAGTACATAAAGTACTTAAATACTTTTACTTAAGTAGATTTCAAATCAAATGTGATACTTTTACTAGAGTATTTTTTGCTACCGTTTCTGTAATTTTACTTCAGTAACAAAATGGAGATCTTCATCCTTCATTCAACCATAAATTTCCACTCACCGTCGGAGGAATAACCCGTCAGGCCTCCAAAGATGACCAAAACGTAGCTAACATCCAGCTCCCGCATGATCTCATAAGCTCTTTCCTCTGTAGACGCCATTGCCTGTCGATGAAACAGTAAGAAAATGCTTTTATCTAAAGTTTAAAATGTGTAAAAGTGGTGACAAATGATGCTTACCTGCCCGACTCTGGATATATGGGTGTTGTTCCATGTGTTGTTGTCGACTAGAATGGTTCGATTTGCCATAGCAGTGATCTGGTAGCCATAATCCCACCACGACATCACTTTGGCGTCCTGTAAAATGTTTAAAATGTTTAATTCGCTATAAATGTGCATCTAACATAACAATGTTGTATAGGGTTGGACGATACGTCAAAAACTGTATATCAACATTTTCTTAGAGACAGATCATGATTTTGGTACAATTCAGGTACAATTAATGAAATAAAGTAGAGGAAATAAAGTCATCTGCTTCACACTTCATTGTGATTGGTTAGATCCAGTGGTGAAAGAGTAAACTGAGGATGTATGCAAGTACTAACAGATAAAGTACTAAAGTAATAATGTACGCTAGTGATGGGATAAACAAGCTGAGCCGTTGAGACATGTATCAAGATCTGAGAGCGACGCCGGTGTCATGTGACCAACACGTCTACTGTGTGTCTACTGTGTGTCTACTGTGTGTGTCTCCTGTGTGTGTCTCCTGTGTGTGTCTCCTGTGTGTGTCTACTGTGTGTGTCTACTGTGTGTGTCTACTGTGTGTGTCTACTGTGTGTGTCTCCTGTGTGTGTCTCCTGTGTGTGTCTCCTGTGTGTGTCTCCTGTGTGTGTCTCCTGTGTGTGTCTCCTGTGCGTCTCCTGTGCGTCTACTGTGCGTCTACTGTGCGTCTACTGTGCGTCTACTGTGCGTCTACTGTGCGTCTACTGTGCGTCTACTGTGCGTCTACTGTGCGTCTACTGTGCGTCTACTGTGCGTCTACTGTGTGTCTACTGTGTGTCTACTGTGTGTCTACTGTGTGTCCTGTGGTGTCCCTCGTGTCAGAAGCTGAAGCTCCAGGTTCAGAGCTGCTCGTGGCTCAAATCTGTGTCTGTTTATCACTAATGAACCACAAAGAAAAATAAGATTAGCCAATTCCTCTTTGAGGGATCGTTGAACTGTCACAAGAAAACCTACTGCAAGAAGTATATAAATTTTACAGTCACTGTATCACTTTTATTACGGTTGAGTTAACGTCTTACTAAGTTATCTCTGGGCCACCAGATGGCGCAAAAACACAGTATGGGAAATGTGTAGAGACACCTGGAGGCTTCATCTACCCATCACTAAGGTATGTTGTTGTATGCTGTTCTAAATTAAAATGAATGGGTTGTTTTCATTCCCCCGGTTATGAATCAGTGGTCATTGAACGCTGTGCAGTTTGAGTTTGATTGTCCAGCCCTGGTAAAACCGTTATTGTGTGTAACTGACCTCTGGGGTGTTGTGCCGGAGCCAATAGTAAGCCTCCCTGAAATCGTCAAAGATAATGCGGCTCCCGTCTCCTCCTCGAGCCGACAGGACGATGGAGGGAGAGGAGTAGGCCTCGCTCGTGACCCACGTCGAGTGGAAAGTGTAAGTGATGAGGAAGAAAGCCATGACCAGAATCATCCCACTGGCAACCTGAAGAGCACAAGAGCAGTTAATACAGAAACCGGGCAAGTAGAGCTGCACATTTCAGGAAAAATATGTAACTGCGATTTATCGGACCAATATTGTGATTTATGTTTTAATAAAAGGATTCTGTTCAAAGTTTACATTTTAAACACAAGGAAAATTGTCAGTTCATATTTCATTTTTTTGTCAAACGGACAAGATGTTTGTACAAATCTGACCAACCAGGAGTTTTTATGCAGAATAAAACAGGATATTTTGTTTCTGGAGGAAATCATGGCACTTCAAAAGTCTTTGTGATTTGCTAATTGCAACTGAATTTTTAACCCGAGGACACGATGACGCTTCACAACATTTCGACTGGGTTCGACTCCCAGGTGGCGGTTTCCCCTACGACTAAAAACACGTACAATGGTATGTGGTGCGTAAATGAGAGTGAGTTGTAAGAGTGAATACAGCACAACAGATACCATTCTGGCATGTTTACAGCTGAGTATCATGTATGTTCATTAGCATGCACCGTCCCAACACATAAATAAACAAAAAACCTGTTTCAGTAATTTTCATTATGAATATTAGATGCAGAATTTTCATTGCATGTGTATTTAAAAAAAAAAAAGATTTTCAATCCTTTTCAAAATTTCACAAAGATTCAAGATGCTAACATTCAATCATTTGGAACGATTGTTAAAGTCTTGCTGCGTCGAATTCAGTGCAAATTTTACACTTTGAATAGTTAAAAGGCTATTTATTCACAAAAAAGAAATTAAAAACATGCTTGAATTGTTTCTAGAGAAATGTACCAGACTTTTCAAATTGAAAATCTGATGAGACAAATATCTTCCACAGCAGCTCTAAATGCAAGTCCTTTAAACGAGATGGTGCGGCTGATACCTCATTTTTGATGGGATATGTGGCGTCCTGTTGCTTCTTGGACTTCTTGTCTGGGCGGCTGACGTCGAGGTTCTTCATGTAAGTCGTCAAAACCTGGGAGACGCCGATGCCAGAAAGAATGCACATGACTGGAGCCAAAACCAGCATCAGACGCACCTGAGGAACACAACACTGTCAGCGGACAGTCTACAACAGGGCTATTCAACTACAGGCCCGGGGGCCACATCAGGCCCTCCAAGGGACATGATCCGGCCTCGACACATCTTCCAAAATATAGAGGTCTGCTGTTAGTGGTTTAGTCCTGGTTTAGTCCAGATTTGGACCTGGTTTAGTCATGGTTTAGTCTAGATTTGGACCTGTTTTAGTCATGGTTTGGACCTAGTTTAGTACTGGTTCGGTCCTGGATCGGTTCTGCAGATGTTGTTAAAGCCTTTCATTTTACATGTTTTTCGTATTTCTAAAGTGTTAGACACGTTTTTGACCACAAGGACAAAACCATCCGAAAAATCTGTCGGTAAAATAAAGTTGAGTAATCCTGATCTACAAAGACAAAGTCCATTTATGAACCAGAAGAGGACTTTACCATGACGGCTGAGAAGTACATGCTGGTCACTCCATACATGATGATGAAAATCCGAGCGTCCGACAAGTTGTTGAAGCAGTAATACAGGCCAACTGAGGGAACAGAAAGACGCCATTAGTCAAACCAACCAAGTTGTGCCAGTAAAAGGTGTTACTCATGAAAAATAATCATAAAAATTGCATTGATGATGAATTGACACATGAAATCCATCAGTTTACACACATGGACAAGCGCAGATCACTCAGCGGTTGATGTTTACAAGCGCAGAACGATGGTGAGCGATACAACTTTGCTCCGCGTCACAAAACAAACCAACGCTCGCTCTGTGAGAAAAATAGAACTAGTGTGTGAACGAGTAATACGGGCCAAATATTTCGATAGAATAGAATGTAAAAGTAAAATCTGTTTAGCTCCAGCACAGATTTATTTTTAAAAACGGGCGAAATGGGACCACAGCACTTTCTCTGCATCTATTTATACTGTCTTTCATTCTACGAGAAGCAGGAAATGTGCTGTTAGCGTGCTAATGTTTGTTAGCTCTAGCCATGACGACTCGACCCGTCACAATAATTACTTCATAGACTTATCTTATCTAGTTGATAGAAAGAACAATATTTTGGGGGGTCAGTTTATCTTGTGTACCTTTTATGCGCACTCTGGAAACATTTTTGTTATTTTTGACGAGATTTGTATTCCAGAGTGTGAAATAAGTAACTTTTAGGACTCATACAGGACACCAAATTACTAAAAGGTGTTTCATTCTGTTAATTATTTATTTTAGCTCAGGTTTTTAACAATATTTCACATTTAGAATGACTATGTATGGGATTTTCCAGATTTGTCAGTGGCATAAAGTAGTTTCAGTGATATCCCAGTTTAGCTATTTTTTTAGTTTTTCTATTTCAATCACACTGGGAAATTATCAAGAAACCATCCTGTACACTGGGCCAAAACTCTTCTAATGTCACAGATTTTTTTATCTGACAAAGAAAAAACACATGTAAACATCTTTTTATTTTGTTGAATCAATGTTTAAAGGGCCAAAAAAGTAGTTTATTTTGTGTAAATTATGCATAATCGTTGGCTCCTTAGTGTGATGTCATCAATTTGTTTACTTCCTGTAATTTAACATTTTTTTCAACTTTTCTCCACAAACAGCAACCTGATTGGTGTAAAACTATAATATATATTAAAAGAGGGGTATTAATACACTGAATAAAGTCAAAATTAGAAAATCATACGCACTTTAAGCTATATATATATATATCTCAATATTGCACTTGCCTGGAAACATAAACACCAACAGCTGCAGATCAAAGTAGTATGAGGACCAAGTCGTGGGCTGATGCTCAGAGACCGAGGCGATGATGGGGATGTTGTTCTTGGCATAAGACGGATCGAGCAAAGAGTAGAAACGGCCCGTCCATGGAGAGATTTTTCCTGAAGATTCGAAGTGAAACAGTCAAGTACGCCAACAGGTTTGCAGTTATTTCATTCAAAGACAATTCTCACCCGTCAGCATCAAGACCGTTCCGACAGAGAGCAGGATGAAGCCGACCAGAGAGATAACGCTCTTGAAAAGCACCTCGAACTGTTGGGCGTTGAGTTTACTGCGCAGGTAATCCACAAAGGCATGAATCTGGCACAGGCCGAACACTCCGAAGGCGGCCATGTGTTCTGACGACTGCACTGGCTGGTCGCAGATAAGACAGAGAGTTTGAAAGAGTAACGTGCGAAGGGACATGTCGATAAAACAATACTCTTCAGTGCAACTCATACCTGGAAGCCGACAAAAGAAATCTGCATGGAGAGAATGGTGCCCAGACAGTAGACGGTGCAGTAAGCCACATAGATGCGGTGAGAGAATCGTCCGGTCAGCATCAAAACCAGGACGTGGAGGGGAATCAGGTTGATCAGAAATACATAGCCACCCCACGAGGAAACCTACAGATAAAACGTAAACGCAAAATGAAAGTCTATATGACAGGTTCAGTGACACATTTCACCAAAATGAAGTGATTTTACTAAACATATTGTGTATTTGTGCCCAGTTTGACAGTTTTGTACAGTTTTTAATGTTACTTCCTGGTTGAACTTGAGCAGCAGATGTGACATAGTTAGAGGTAGTTCTACAAGTGTTACCTGGCAACCACTGAAAACAAGGGCCAAAATCCACATAAATTACACAACAGTTACGATTTGACAAATGATTATACCTGATAACACCTTTATTTTGTTGAATGAACGTTTAAACTGTCAAAAAATCAGTCCGTTGTGTGTGTAAATTGTCTCTATATTTACAACGGTATGTCGCTTTTTGATGACATCACAGAGGGATTCAGTTTTAGAACTCAGCACTACTTCCTGTCATTTTAAACTTTTAATTTATCAAAATGTCTTCATCTTAACGGATGTAAAAGAAATATTTACCACAGGTGCTATCCACCAAACTAAGACATAATTAGAAAAACATGAGAACCTTCATATAGACTTTAATGCTCATGAAACTCTTAAAGTCCTCATGTTTTTCAAATTATTATTTCGTTTTGTGGGAAGTCCTGATGGAAAATATTTATCATAGTTTATTATCCGTGAGGTTGCAGTTCGTGAAGAAACTCTAATAAATAACATCCCACTGTGATCATCAAAAGCTGACGAACCATTGAAAATTTAAGGAGAATTTACAGAAACATTATTCTGGCAGTTTAACCCATCATTCAACAAAATAAAGGTGTTATCAGGCATTATTAATTGCCAGTACCCAACTACTGTGTAATTTCTATGGGTTTTGGTCCTTGTGGAACACTTGTGGAATTACTTCTATGTCACATCTGCTGCTCATGTTCGAACAGGAAGTAACATGAACAGCAAAATGTTCAGTGAACTTTTAAATATAATCATGTTCACCACGTTTTAGTGAGATATCGAGTCTAACCTGTCAAACACTTTTAAAAACTACACTAGATGTGCCGTAGATACTCACCATGTAGAAGTACGCTAGAGCACACATGGACGACCAGTACAGAGATCCAGTTTTGACCGCCTTGATCCACATGTAGTAGGTCAACAGCATGCAGAAGATGGCAATACCTGAAGTACAAGAGAAACAGAGTTTAACAGAAAACGTTGTGTTTTTGTATTCATTATCAACAAGGGACGGGACAAGACCATGTGCCACAACGTCACAAGATAAAACTGTCACTTTTCCTGTTGATTTCCCTGTTGCTTGGGCTAAATCATCGGAAATAATCATTAAAGGACACATTCTGCTACAGTGACCTTTTCTCTCTTTTAACCATGTTCTAACAATGTTCCGTCATCAAAAACACACCTGGAGTTGCATTCAGTTGCATTCACACTGTTTTGAGGAATGTTTATTAGAAAATTCTCCCCCTGAGCCTCAAACACACTTCCTGCTGAACTTCCTTGATGAGTGACGTATTTTCAGATCATCTACGTCACTTATCCAAGAATATACTGTTCTTTTAAGTCCTTAAATCATCACCAGATTTGTTCTGAGCATTTCTCCTGTCTAAACGCGATAACTGCTGTTGCTAGCTTGATAATAGCATGTAGCACATTCTCTTAAAAAGATAATGTAGCTAAATTGATGGCACCATCTATTGAGCTGGATGCACTAAGTAAGTGTCATTCCAGACTGCTGAGAAAAACTTTATATAATAAACAGTTTTTTGTCGGTTTCAAAACATGAGATGGAAAATTAAAAAGGTACTCAAGAGCATGTTTAAAGGCTCAAAACAATACAACAAATGCATATTATTTTTCCTTTGTGTTACAGTATCGTGTTGTTTTTCTCACAATAATCGCAACACTAAAATTTTATATCATGGCAGCCCAAGCTACAATGTTAGCAAAAATATGAAATAAATTGAATAAAAAATTGTGAGGCCAAAACTGTGAACCGAACTGCAAAAAAAAGGTCAAAATCTCGTCTCGTTTTTCTGGACCCAATCCTGTTTTGTAGGGATTATGCCTTGTTTAATCTCTGTTCTGCATTTTTAGTTGCCTTTACCTTCATTATCGTAGGATCCAGCAACAGAACGCGAGATATAACCAGGCACCACAGCAATCATGGCTGCTGCAAGAAGTCCAGCTCCTGCATCCTGAACAGAGACAAAGAGGAGAGCACTTTTTGACTTTCAATCACAGTGAGGCCGATGAAGCTCCTGCAGTTCTCGCAACAAACAAACTTTAATCAGCGTTTCAGAAATTGTGGGTTATTTTTGCGCACCGAGATGTACAAATGATCAGGGCAGAAGAAAACTATTTTTATTTATTTACTTTCTATAGTTTTACATTCTGTTTTATGCACCTTACTTTTATTTAGTATTTTTATTTAGTATTTAGTATTTTACTACTATTTATGCTTCTATACAACTTATAATTTTTATTCTATTAGTACGATTTAGGAGGTTTAGGTTTCTTAAAACAACCTTGTGCAGACAGTCGGTCGGCTGTGTTTATGACTGAGAAAATTTTATATCCATCTTTTGGGTTTTTACTGATTTTAATGTCATTAATTATAATTAATTATAAAGTAACTTTTGAAAGCATTCTTATCGCTTTTGGTCGTGCTTTTGTTGTTTGTTTCAGACAAATCCAAAGTACGGTGTTGGCAGTTTTTATTCAAATCAAAGCAAGACATTTTGTTGTTTGTGGAAGGAATTATTGCACTTAAACAGTGACGTCCATTAAAATTGAGATTTTGTGTCGATTTTGTTTTATTGTGCAGCACGAGCCTTTAAGATGTAAATAAAATCATCTGTTCAGAGGCGATAAGACGATTTCACAAAAATAGCAGAATATCCACGGACGAGCTCACGATTAGACTTTTATCACCGTATCACCCAGTCCTGTTCTGAACAGTTAAAATAGTTCCCCGTACCTTTAGCTCCTTGGTCAAATGGTACGTGACAATTGCAGTGAAGGAGGAAAACAAAGGAGCGAGGAAGACACAGACGTTACGGATGTCGATGGTGATGTGGAAAAAGTGTAGAACGTGGTACAGGAGAGCAGAAGTGATCATCAATCCTGTCAAACAAAAGAACAAGTAAATGTGAAAAATAAATAAAGTGCCTCTAGACGGTGTATTATTGTGACTTTGATGAGAGGAGGTTTGTGCCTGGATAGATAGTTCCACCGATGATCCTTCCGAGAGGATACCAGGCCCGGTCGTCGAACCAGTTGTGGAACTTATAAAATCCTTCTTCTGCCAGGAAGCGGGTGGTACGGTAGTTGAAATACCTGATATTAAAAGAGTTAAATGATACTCAGGCCACGATAACTACTACATCAACAAAAGATAGATGTTCTCAGAATATTCTTTGCAATCTCAAGATTCTGTGTTACTTTCTGTATCAAGTGTTTGCCATTTCAATAATCTGCTCCCTTAAAGTCTACATGACAGGTTCTCAAAATGTTCTAATTATGACTTAGTTTGGAGGGAGGGCGCCTGTGGCAATTATACATTATAGTTTTACATTTGCAAAGTTGCAGTGTGTGAAGAAATTTAGAAAAATAAATGTTTAAATGTTTAAAAGTAGTGCTGAGTTCTAAAAGTTTGGAAGTTTAAAGGGCTGATTCAATAGTTCAGTTTAAATCTATATTGAAAGGTTTGGAAAGGAGATTTATGGTTTGTGATTATTTATAGGGAATATTTTTTATGTGATTGTCTAAATGTATGTTGATGTTATAATCTGTGCTGCGTCTTGGCCAGGACTGCCTTGAAAAATAAAAAAAATTTGTATTCTCAATTGGACTTTCCTGGTTAAATAAAGTTTTTTTAAAAAAGGTTTAAAAAAATCTACTTATTGTTCAATAAATTATATAAAAACTATGTATGTGGAGCTCAATACTTATTGCTCGGACATTTCGTGTGCACTTTGGGGAACTTTTTCTTTGTTTTTTGAGAACAATTGAATCTCAAAGAGTAAAATAATAACTTTTATAACACATTTTCAGCATCAACGAACTAAAAAAAGGGTTTAATTCTGCTATTTCTTCATTGTAGCTTGTGTTTTTAACTATGTTTCACATTTAATAGTAGTTTTCTCTTGATATTTTCTCTTACAATATATCACATTTCAAAATGTTTTATAGTGACAAGAATAAAATCAAATAATGCTAGCTGGAACAATATTTTTTGGGGCTCAGTATTGATCTTGGGGGGAAAAAAGATTTGCGCTGTAGAGGGACAAATACATAACTTCTATGACTAACTATAGATACTAAATAAGCACTTAAGTGTTTCATTCTGATATTTATTTATTTATTTATTTATTGCAGTTCCTATTTTATTTTAACAATTTTATGCATTTAGAAAAGGGTTTACAGTGATTATGTGGCTTTGGAGTTATTGAGTCGATGACATAAAGTTATATTTTATGGTTAAATATAATATCATGGAGTAGTTAGGGTTGTCACTAAAGATTATTTTAGTAGTGAACTAGTCAAACAATTATTTCTATTGTATATTTAAACTTTGTAAACACATTTTCAACCAAATTAACACTGAAATACAGTGACTGAAGGCTGCTAGATAGAGACCATTTATAAATTAAGTGAGGTTACTGATGAAAACCAGCGATAATCTTTTCTTTTTTGACATTTTGACATGTGTTTTAGAGTCTGTATAGTCCAGTTAACGACTACCATTATCAATTTTTATATCCGATGATTTTTTATAGTTCACTAGTCACACGTCGATTAACCGTTGCAGCCCTAGGAGAAGTAAAAGAAGACAACTGATGAAAAAAAAAGTAACTTACGGATCAAACTCATGAATAACACTTTCAAATCTCAACACAGAGAAAAGTCTGGTGGAGAATGCTGCAGAAAAACAAGAGGAACAAGAAAATGTTGCTTATTTTTTACATTTCAAGGTGAAACCACAGCAGAATGTGACTGTGAGGGACTTACACAGGACAGCAGCCATAGAGAGAATGAGCAGCTTCAACAGAGTGTCCTGCTTCTCATAGGACAAACGTAAGAAGCCTAGTTTGGTCATTTTGGCGAGGTTATAAACAGCTCACCGTACTACCTGAGGACGACAAAAACAAACAATATTAGACACATCGATAGAACAGCAAAATGGACAGGTTTTGAGCTAATTTTGATAATACTGACAACAGAGGTGGGAAGTTAGATTTATTTGAGTACGTTTTTGAAGAAATGTTGCGTCTACTAAGGTAACATTTAGTTTGAAGTAAAAGTCTTGTACTAGGGCAACTGTAGTAAATCTACAAATGACAAGAGCTTTATGTCGACAATATCAAATGATATGACCATGTGTTTCTTGTGTTGTTCCTTCAGATATTTAGTTTTTAAGACTAGAAATGGGAGTGCATCAATGGGTCGTTGTAGTGAAAAATCAGGTGCTTTCAAGTACAAGTAGCAACATAATGCTGCCATAGAAAAGCCTCTCATTTAGAGCAGCAACAAATTATTATTTTGGTAATCTGTGGCACTCTGATTATCGATTAAAAGTTCTTTAATAGCGAGTTCATCTATAAAGCAGAACTTATCCTATAAAGGACTCTAAATTGGATGAGCTTTTTTTTCAGTAATTTTTTTTTTGCATAATTTCTTTTAGTAAAAAAAAAGTATGCAAAATAAAAATGACAAAAAGTTATGTTGTAAACATAAGTATATAAGGTGATATTTCTGAACTTTTGTGATGAATTTTATGGACATTTCACAGTAGCAGATAAATAAACCTCAACTAATGCATTTCAGACATGTTTGAACACATGAACTGACATATCGTTTGAATAGCGTTATCGGAATTCCGTAAAAAAAACAGAAATTGTGATATTACATTTTTGTCAATATCCCCTAATTATAATGATTTTGTCTATTCTCCAGTTTTTGTGCATTGCTTAATGTTTTTACATTCACTTCAAATTATAAAATCAGATGTTAAGTCCAATTACTCTAAGTACTAGTTTCCCAAATACTTTTTACTCTTGAGTCATTTTTGGACCACTACTTTGTACTTTTTCTTGACTAATATTGTGTATAACTTTACTCTTACTTGAATACAATTTCTGGCTGATTGACACTGATCTTTGCATTCTCAAACCAACATCAATTAGACACAATAGAGCGTTTTCTAAAGATGTGTGAAGGAACTAGTTTGTCCAACCCAACCAGATAAGGCCACGCAGCAAAGTGGCCTCAGGAAACCAGGAAGAAGCTGCAACTTTGGCAAACCACACACAGCAGTGATTTACACCTCATACCTCATAATCTAATCACAGATAACTCAAAAGATTAAAGATGAAATGCACATGAGAGGATGCAGATTAGACACGCTTTTAACAGCTCATTCATGGCAGGATTGACAGTTAAAGCAAGTCGTGCAATCTAAGATACAAATCATACAGTTATCATACTGTGCAAGCTTTATTATGTAGAATGCAATGAAACGAACCAGTTATAATAATAATAACGATAAAAACAATCAGGAGGCCGGTGTTAATAGTGTATGTATGAGAAGCTAGCCATGCTAACAGGATAGCTTACGTGTGATGTGCATTTCTACAGCACTCGCGCGGAATTTTAGACAGAAAACCACTAAACTGCCAAAGAAATAAAGTGCATAGTGTCTGAACTTTGCTCGTAAATATGATATTCACGCTCAGAAACACTCACCCGCTCCTCCGCTCCTGTTTTTCATACACTTTTCACACACAACCTGTGCTGTCCTCTAGTCCCGCCCCAACTACTCTATGCTGGACGCTCATTGGTGTGACGTCGCCCCGCGCAGACCGTACGTGCATTTCATTGGTCGCCGATTTGCCCGTCAAACTCACTTCCGTGTGTTGCCGCGTCGATGTAGTGACGTGTCCTTACGCCGGGCAAGTTCATCTGGACCGGGAGTATCTATTCTTTTAGAAATATATCGAATAAAAATACAATAAAAAACGTTAGATATCGCAATGAAATATAACTTTAAGTCATCACCTATTATCTGCGTTTATCTGTGTTTTTAAATGTATTGTTTTTCTGTACATAATGCTCTTTGCCTCAGTGAAACATTGGAACTTTTTTATCCAGTATTTATTCGATTTGTTCTATTATTGTAATCGATTTTTTTGGCTATTAATTGAAGAAAAAATGGACAGAGGGTATCTTTGCGAACAAAAAACTTTTCCAATGAAGAAAATTTTATCAATTGCTTTAATTTTCAAACCAGAAACCTTCACTCCCTTTTGTCCTCTGATATAAATTATTTCAATTGCACTAACCTAAAAGCTGTGAAGACCAAAAATATATGTACCGAATTTTTATTTTTGTATTATTTATGTTTTGTTTATATTAAAACTGCAAATGTCTTAATGCATTAAGCCTTCAGCAATATTTGAAAAAAACAAACAAAATCTCGACCACGATTAGTCAACACTTTCCTGAAATGATTTACAATACTATAAACAATCCATCTGCAACTCAAATCTAAAGCAGCAAAAACCTACAATCTCGTTGAAAAATTCAAACTGTAATCCAAAAAAACCCTGGCACATTTTATTTTGTAATTTAGTTATTTTTTAGTTGTCATGTTATTGTTTCTTTGCTTTACTTTCTAGTATTTTCCTCACAAGTTTACTTCAGTTATACAGTTGCACAATTTGGAAAAAATACACGCGATTGTTCTGACCAGTTTGCGATTACAACTAGATTTGCAATTTATATTTTTATTGATGGGATTCTGTTCGGAGATCACATTTTAAACACAACCAGGACATTTAACAAAAAGACTGAAGTACGGATTGACAAACTAATAAAAGGATCAAGTGTTGCTTTTTGTCACTTTTTAGTTGCATTTTTGCCACTTTTAGTGGCATTTTCGCCACTTTGTCACCTTTCTGTCGGTTTTAGTCATGTGTTTGGTGCTTTCAGTCATGTTTTTGTCAGCTTAAATCACAGTTTGTTTCTTTTAGTCACGTTGTTCTTGCTTTTTGTCGTGTGTTTGTCGCATTTTTGTTACTTTTAGTCATATTTTTGTCACGTTTGTCGCTTTTAGTCACGTTAGTTGCGTTTGTCACATTTTTGTCATATTTAGCTGTATTTTTGTTGCTTTTAGTAGCACTTTTTTCACTTTTAGTCATGTTTGTCGCATTTAGTCGCATTTTTGTTGCATTTAGCGCTATTTTTGTCACTTTTGGGAGCAATTTTGTTGCTCTTAGTCACATTTGTTGCATTTAGTCGCAATTTTGTCGCTTTTATTTGCATTTTTGTTGCTTTTATAGTCACGCGTTTTTTGTCGCGTAGTTGCTTTTAGTCAAATTTTTGTTTCAGAACATGTTTTAACAAATCTAAACTACAGGGTTAGCGGTTTTTATGCTGAATAAAACAGGATAATTTGTCATTTGGAGGAAATTATTGCACTTTCAAAAATTGCAGCCTTTGTGATTTGCCAATAGTGTCCATTCAAATTGTGATTTCAAGTAATTGTGCAGCTCTACAGTAACTTCTGAAACCTTGTATGTTTAATTTTTCAGTTTTCTTCAGTAATATAAAGAAAATGCCAACAACCAACCCTAAACCACCACTGTTCCATCCAGTCCACATCTGCACAGTGACCACAGAGTTCAACGCTCTTGTTTTATTGAAATGAAACTTACTAGAACTTTACAAAATCTCACAAACATCTCCAGCCTCCACGTGCATCTGTACTCGTTATAATCTCACAGGAGCCTCGACCGCTCAAAATCTCAGTAGCTTTGGGTGTCACTTCAACCATTGCATTTGTATTACAGCAAATCCACAGCAAACGGCGCTAACATTGTGCATTGAAGCGTTTGTGTTGAGCTCGGATGGAAAGACAGGCGTGTTAAGGCGACCCATCCGTTATTAGGACGGGCTTTCTCAGTGTCGTCCTCTACAGCCATAAAAAAAACAAAAAACTATGATGTACTAAGAACTCAGTATGTTTAGGGGTCAAACTGAACAAAAAGCTGAAATTTGGCAGTGTCTTTGCGTTTTTGAACAATACACAGACTGAAATGTGTCTTTGCTGGTGTCAATTTAGTTGATTTTATGTTTAATCTCAATCATGCAAGTAGTGTTGACAAGATACTAAATGTTTAACTTGATTTTGATACTAAGGAATAAACTTGATTCTCAATACCATGACTTTTTAGGTCAAGGTTTTAGATGACAGACTGTCATTTAATACAAAATGATAGTAAAGATCATTCTAAAACTGTTCAGAAAAGGCAAACATTTGTCCTGTTTGTGAATTTTTGTACCGATACTTGAGTGTCCAATTTCAAAACTAGTTTTAGTATCTGACTTTTGATACTTTTGACAACACTACATGCAAGGCTTCTATGTGTGATGAGATTTAAAAAAACTTTTTTTCTCCACACTTTTAAGATATTATTTGGTGAATTCCTCTAAATAACTCGACTGGTGGTAATAGTTTCACCCAGAGGAAACGGGGAAACAAAAATGTGTGTGCAAGAAAGCATTCACTCAAAAGAATGCAATAAAGACTGTGAAAGACCCTCAAATGTAAAATGCTTTTTTTTGTGATTTTTAAAACATAATCAACCTCTGTGGTTTCTTGTGCTGTAATTTATTAAAGGAGAGTCACTCAAATGGCACATTATACAAAAGATAAAACAAAGTTCACCAAAGAAAGTTAAAAACAGAACATATAATGTGTTTTTGAGTGTGAGGCACAGGGCAGTCGATTGTTGTGTCACACTACTGTATTTTGATGCTGCAAATGAAACTCCACAGGGCCTTGAGGGAGTTAAAGCATCTTAACCCCTGTTTTCCCACACAATCCTTCAGACATGACCTCGTTTTCACAGTTTGTGAGTGGCGTGCGCAGTGTGTCCTTCAGATCCCTCACTGGGCGGGCGGGAGGCGCTGACGGGACGGAGACGTGTGCGGCGTCAGTCGCTCTGAAGAGGCAGACGACGTCATGGACGATGTCATGGATGACGTCATGGACGACGTCATGGACGACTGCAGGTGCACCGTCTTGTGAAAAAGCTTGTTGCTGATCAACACGACGAGGGAGAAGAGACGCAGCTGGAAGTGGCTGCAAAACACAAATGCATTTACATTAGAGCACATTTGTATTGACCCTTTAAAATAATATCTCATCAGAATTTCACCAATTCCTAAAGGAGCGACTGGAGACAAAATTAAGTCAACGATAATACAATGATTAACCAACATCAGATTAAAAAGTAATGATTTGAAGTTTTTTATAACAAAAAATAAGCAACAATTTAGAATTTCTAGGTGAGAAATATATAGTTATACACAGAATATATCATTTTTTAGCTTCAAATTGGATTTAAGCAAGCAAGTATAATTTGTGGTAAAGTTGGCAATATATCTGTAGACAAAGTGAAAACTATTGCGGACTAGGGCTGCAAGATATGGAAAATTAGTGCGATGTGAGTGTCATGTGCTGCAATAATGTTATTATCACGAAATAGTTTCCAAATTTGTATATATTTTTTCAAACAATTAAGTACTCTCTTAAGTCTGATTGGTCAAAGGTAACAACAACCATTTGAAATTGTCACACATCTTTGCCATATGCATATTGCAATAATGATATTTTTTCGATATATTGTGCAGCCCATTTACATAGTCAACATTTCTGTGAATATTTGTCCAGTAAAACATAAAAATGAAGACATTGTCTTAATCAAAAATGTCTCTCATAATCTCCTGTTAAATGGACAAACAATGTAAACTACAATGGTAAATGTGTTCAAACCAGGCTCTGGCGTCACTCACACTTGTTTGAGTGTTTTCATTTACCAAAACCAACTGGATTTTTCATATTTTGTGATATTCTCAGGTTAATCCCTGTTCCTCCATTCTGCAATTTAGAATGTTTTAGTTTACAAACTTTTAAAGGGTCTCTACTCACTACAGCTGTGTTGGTGTCTTGGCTTCGTTTGCGCTGATGATGAAGAGGGGGAAGAGAATGGAGAACAAGCAGCCACTGGAAAGGTACAAAGGTTACGTTTAATTAAAATAAACAACATCGAAATAATAAATTAACTATTACTGAACAACAGAGTTGCACAATTTGGGAAAAATATCTAATTGTGATTATGTTTTAATGATGGGATTCTGTTCAAAGTTCACATTTTAAACGCGTCCAGGAGACTGAAATATGTAATAACTAATAAACAAATAAAATAATCATATTTATCTCAGAACATGTTTGTACAAATCTAATCTACAGTTAGCAGTTTTTATGCAGAATAAAACATTTATATTTTGTTGTTTGTGGAGAAAATTATGGCACTTAAAAAATTGCAGCTTTTGCCATTTACTAATTGTGTCCAATAAAATTGCAATTTTTATTCAGTTTCGGTTAATTGTGCAGCCCGATTGAACAAAAGCTGAACAAAATCTTTAAATTATTATATAATAATATAATATTATAATTATGTCCTTTACAGGCACAGCACAAATCTGATCATTATCTGATTTCTGAATTTATCAGATTATTGAAATGACATGTAAACGCTTGGATTCAACGTGAGCGATGGGATTTCTTTCTGTTGCATGTGACAAGAGGTACACTCAAAGGGGCTGGACCGGACTTTTACTGTTTTGAAAAGTGAAAAATAGAACTAGCTCTATAGTTTCTGTTTCTGTTTTAATGGATGTAAAAAAGTAAAATCTGTTGTCCAAGTACAGATATACTGTAAAAAACTCGATTTAGGAAAAACATCTATTTGTGATTTTCTGATCAGCGTGATTGTGATTAGATTTGCGATTTATGTTATAATAATTGGATTCTGTTCAAATTTTAAATTCACATTTTAAAACACAATTTTGCCACTTTTAGTCACGTTTTGTTGCATTGAGTCACGTTTGTTGTTTGTTGGTGCCTTTGTGCTGGCCATCACTGCACCCAGTGATTAACTAACTCCAGTTTTATGGTAAAAAGATGTACACATTCCAAATTAATCTAACCTTATAATGTACGAAGAGGGCAGCGCGGTCAACAGAGCCATGGGCAAACCAAAACCGAAGTAATAAGGCCAGTTTCTTTCAATGTTGGAAAGGCGCTGGTGCATTTCAATCCCTTTTATAGATAAAACACAAGGCCACATCGTTAGACAGGAGATACGCTGGATTAAAAGAGAAGAAACAACTGAGAAAAAGTCCTACCGTGATTGAACCAGCGATACTCAAAGCAGTAGAGCGAGTAGAGCAGAGACATGTGCAGCAGACTCACGATCTGTCCAATGGCGTCGATGGGGAAGAGACTAACAATCATACCCTGCAAGAGAAAACAACAAGAACGATGGAGAAAAGGGTGGAAGATAATTAGTTTCATAGGATTTTGAATGTTAAATGCTGGTGAATTTCTAAAATCTTCTGCTGACAAGAGGATTTTTTCCCCCCGATTTTAAGCCAAATTTGCCTCTTCATGAGTTCAGGGAGTCGTGGTCTGAGCAGCACGCACAAATAACGAAATCTAATTGAAATTCTAATTTGAATGGAGCAATTACCAAATTTCAAAGGTTGCCATTTTTGAAGAGTAATGATTTCTTCCACAAACAACAAATATATACTGTGCTATTCTGTATAAAAGCTGCTAATTCTGTAGTTTAGATTTAAAACATGTTCTGAAACAAGTGACAAAAACGCAACTAAAAGCAACAAAAATACGTTTAAAAGTAATAAAAATGTGTGTAAGTGCTTCAAAGGTGTGTATAAAAGTGGCAAAAATGCAACGAAAAACGTGACTGTAAGCGACAAAAATGTGACTAAAAACTATTTTTGTGTCACAGCTTAAAACCACGGACAATTTTAAAAATGCAGCCAGCTTTACTCTGAAATTTAACCCTGAAAAAACACGTTAGAATAGTTTTTATTCAAAATTTCAGTTGCAGAATTTTGCAGTGTACATTTCTTTTTTCTTTTTCTCCTGAGAAAAGCACAATAAAAAATATATACACTACAACCTTTTCTGGGTAAAAAAAATGAGAAATTCGCCAGTATTTAAATTTTAAAATGAATTAGTCTGATGAGACATATTATCTGCCATAGTTATGCTTTTGACTCTGAGACAAATCAGAATAAAAGGGTATTCCTGAAAACTCACCTGAATGAGAAACAGTGCCTGGAGCAGGAGGTTAAAAAGCATGTCTGCGATGATCTTACTAACACTGGGAAACGGCTGAGCTTTACAACCGGACACTTCAAAGGCCAGATCCGCTATATCCTGCAGCAGAAGCAAACAGTATCAGTCATAAATGTGTTATTACAACCAAGAACAGCAGAGGTTATGAACCGACATTCTCAACTCAACTTCCTGAGTGAGTGAATTATGGGCAGAACAACTGGCTTATCTTTTGTCTGTGGAGCTGACTGTAACTGTAAGTAGTTTCCCTGTTGTTTCTTTGACTGTGCATAGCTTTGCAAGCTTGTTTACTAACTCTATGGGGTGATAAAGGATACTTCAACAGCTGTACAACAATAGGCTCTATGCACAGCAGCAGTTGGCTAAGATAGCCAGTCCTCACTGCTAATGCTAACTTTTATAGAACGTTAAACTGCAACGTAAAGACCACCTGATTTATTTATAGACTACTTCTGTTTTTCTTTATTGTAATGTGTTTTATTTTTATCTTCATTATGGTACAAAATTAGCATTAGCTTTGCCATTGACCCACAAACCCCTCCATTTATCTCCACAGAAGTGTCTCTGGGGAAGTGTTCATCTCAGGTGTAAAGTCTGTAACATGTTGTCAGTGACATCCACCTGCAGCTCACTGTTCTCTGTGATCTTTAAGGATTTATTCATTTTAGTGAGTCTGCAAAAACCTCACATTGAATTGGGCAGGAAGTGCTCAGTCGTAAAATGAGTGAGCCATTTAAAAAAAATAAACAGCCCAAATGAAATCCTGTGTACAGAGCCCATTAATTTCTTCAACACTTTGACTCAGAAATATTTTATTTAAGGATACAAAGGTGATGAGTTCATCTGTGTGTGATCCCAAAGTCTGCATCAATGATAAATGTGAGCGTAGCTGCAGTGTTCCTGTTGTTTACCATGATTGTCTTTGATAAATATTTAGTTTGTACCTGACATTTAAAAGAGCTGTGCACTTTTATATTTGTCATTAGCTTGTAGCAGCTTTTTGACATTTTAGTTGTGTTTTGAGCTTTTACAGGAGAAAATATCACTACCCACCATTGACTCTCGTACAGTTTTTCCACTCAGTTTAAATTCATAATGCTGTGATGTCGTCTGCATAATCCACTACTGAGAAGAAAAGGAACAGACCTGGAACCAAATGGCGTTGACAATTTTGCTGAGGACAAACAGAGGGAGGACCCAGAGAGCGCTGAACACCGACGTGAGGATGAACTCCAACCAGGACCAAACACTACCATGAAGCGAGGGGTCACCTGGGAAAAAAATAATATTCAAATGTGTTTTTCTTCACAAGAGAGAAAGGATGTCAAGATTATTCTGCTAATTCATAATTGTGACAACTGTTTGAAAAAAAAAAAGGTAAGCGTGGTGACTGTTCAGGCCACTATTTGGTTCTGTAAATGACAATGGTAGCCGTTTTACTTTCTTCTTTTGGTGCAGAAATATGTTGAGGACAAAAAATATACCAAACCAATATTGGACATTTTGTTCATGGGGTGCACAATATGTTGAATTTGAGATAATATTGTGAATGCTGTTTTGAAGATATCCACAAATGGCACATTGAGGAGAATATTTATGGTTAAAAAAAAAGCTGATTAAAGATAAAAATGAAAGTGATAGTGTAAACTTTCAAATACAGCTTTAAAGTGATATTTCTGCACTTTTGTGATTAATTTCACAGACATTTCACATTTGTCTGATAATTAAACCTCAACTAACACGTTTAAAGACAACTGTAAACAAAACTGTAAACTCCAAAACGTTCTCGAGATATTAATTTTTGTAAATGCCGTCCAACCTGTCGGCACACTGGTTGAAAATCAAGGGCTCGGGAATATGAGATTTTTACTAAATTTGACAAATAAAGCTAAAGTGATGACGCGTGAGGACGTCTTAATAACAGTATCTTTAAAATTCACATGTTTCCTTTGTCTTTTTTAAGTCATTCTTGCTATGTCTGAATCATAAAACCTCTTCTCTCGACACACAGCATTGTTTTACAGTCTGTGTATAGTCCAGATAGTGATTATTCGATTACTAAATTAGTTGTCAATTATCTCAATAATTGATTAGTTGAGTTGTTTTGTTGTTGTTTGTTGTTTCTAGGGCAGTAATCCTTTAGTTGTCTAGTCGATTAATTGGTTGATGGAGTCTTAGTCGATCAACTTTTTTTTTTTTTTATTAAATTGATTTATATGGCAAAAAAAAAGATATGGAGTGAGCTAGCAGAAGATTTTGGAGTCAAACATATAAATACTATGTTTCCTAGTACTTTTGTAAATAAATAAATAGTTGTTTTTCTGTTTTTCCTGTGCAGTTTTGGTCTTTTGAGTGCAGTTTGAACCAGATACATGAAGATACTGCAGAGTTTTATATATTTTTGCCGTACACTCTTTTAGTCGACTATTCGATCGATGGGGCATTTAGTCGATCAAGAATTTCTTTGGTCGACTGCAGCCCTACCCGTGTCAGCCCTTTAACATACCGATGATTTTTGCGGTCAGTGTCTGCAGCAGTGGGATAAACACCCGATAGAAGAGAAACAGACTGAGCTGCAGAGAAAAAAATGTTTCAGTACAAGCAACATTTATGGATCAGATGAAGTTGATAATGAAGTGCCATCTTACCCAAAACACTCCCCCGTTCCAGGCACAACACTGAAAGATTCTGCTGGCCACTTTTGGTTCACTAATGGAACAGGATCATTTGTTAAGAGATCTTATTCTGCACATTATTTCATTAAAATGTTTTGTTTCTATCTTACTTATCAGGTTTCCGCTCCTCACTCTGTGCTCGTCTCTGTGCCAACGCTCCGCTGGCCCTTCTCCTCCGCTGCTCTTCTCTTTTCTGCTGAATGCGGGCATCCAGCTTGGAGATCGTGCCAATCCCCAGTATGGAGTCCTTGATCCCCTTAAAACCCCAGAGGAAGAGATAAACACAAGTAAGATGTTGTTCTGAAAACATTATATCAGTAGTCTCTGTTGTGGAATTTAATGTAATAAGTCCAAGGAAAAAGAGCACTGTCTCTCTCAAAAAGGTGGATTCTTTATTCTATGATGCATCAAAGAATACTTTCCCAGACAGATGTTGCCTGACAAACCTGTGAGAAACAGGTTTGTCAGGCAGTCACAAGGTAGGGGGTACATTACAATACACATTAGAGTGGTTACATGCAGGGGGGTCCAGATGATCAAATTAGAATGCAAGTGGTGTCTCTCTGAGTGGGGGGACTGGTTAACCATAGGGGGTCCAGGTGGTTAAATAAGAATGAAAAAGGTGTTTCTTGGAGTGGAGTGGCCAAATGGGAGCTTTTGTTTAGCTGGCCTAGGAAGGACCAGAGAAACAAAGACCCCAGGTGCCCCTCTTGACACTTGTAGCTCCAGGGTTGGGTGCAGACAATTCATACAGACACTGCTGACAAATGGTTAACGACCGGTACAAAGCATCTGATTTAATTCACAGAGCGGTGGAAAAGGGCGGGGCCAGTAAAAAGAGCACAAAATTAATAATGAATGAAGTCTTATTGGTCATATTTTCTGTTTCTCAGATGACAGAAGGTCATCAGGTCACAAGCTAATTTAAGCACATTAAAACCCCTGGAGAGTCTGTACAAACAGTCCATCAAAGTTTTAGATAAAAAACCAAGACAATATCACCATTGTGGACTTTTAAAAAAGTATTGTTTTTTAAGCTGGACAGATCTCCCCAAATTTGCTAATTTGTGCCTCATTTACAAAGCCCTACATGATTTGGCCCCTGCTCCTCTAGCCGCTCTCATCACCCAAAGAAACATCTCAGGTCGTGTCACTCGAGGCTCAATGAGAGGTGACTGTGTAATCCCTCTGAGAAAGAGCAGCTTCAGTCAGGCGGCCTGGTCTGTGAGAGCTGCCAGAGAGTGGAACTGTGTAGCCGACGCCATTAAACACTTATCCTCTTACAAAACATTTAAGAAACATTCGCAAGAGTGGCTGGTGAACACATATACATGCACACACTAAAATCTATTTGGCCGCTCTCTGTACATTTCTGTAAATATTGTATTATATTTTGTGTTGATGTTGTGTTTTATTAACCATGTCTGTTTTTGTCCATTTTATTGCCATTTTGACATCATGGCCGGGGGACTACAGATGAAAAATAGCCTCTTTGGCTAATTCTGGCTTTTTTACTCATGTTTTATCCATGTGTTTTATGAAATTGCACTGTCCCCTTTTGGAAATAAACTAAACTCAAACTCAAACTTCCAGATCTAGATCCACTTAAGCCTAATTTGCTGTCTCTATTGTAAGACGGTCGGTTTCAATGAAATCAAGTCTTGGATGAAAGTCAATTTTCTTTGTCTGAACAACTGTGACAGAGACAATGGCCCACTGGACTGACAGTGGACAGTGACTTTAGATTTGATAAACACATACATTGATGTGACTGACTGTTACAACTGACAGGGACCAATAA
The DNA here is from genome assembly GCA_019453435.1 of Rhinogobius similis. Taxonomy (NCBI): domain Eukaryota; kingdom Metazoa; phylum Chordata; class Actinopteri; order Gobiiformes; family Gobiidae; genus Rhinogobius; species Rhinogobius similis. Next base: position 33,686,291 of record CM033637.1, read on the forward strand.
CATTACACATAACCCCTGCCCATGCCCTTCATTGGCTCCCAGTCCACTTTATAATTTATTTTGTTTTGATGATTTTGGTTTTGATTATTTCGTTTAAATGTCTGATTGACACTGCCTCATTGTACTTTTCTGAACTGCTCCATCCTCATGCACCTGCTAGAGCCATGAAGTCTGCACCTGCCAGAGCCATCAAGTCTGCACCTGCCTGAACCCTGGAGTCTGCACCTGTCAGAGCCCTGAGCTCTGCACCTGCCAGAGCCCTGAGCTCTGCCGACAGCTGCTGCTGGACATGCCTCGCTCCTGGCTTGTGAGCAGAGGGAACAGAGCATTCTTAGTTGCAGCTCCCAAACTGTGAAACAATCTCCACATTAGAGCTGCACAATTAAGCATTTTAAAATATTACATATTGCTTTTTCACTGTGGCATTTAACACTGCTTGAGCAGACACTATGGTCTATATCTGAACCTTAATAATTTTTACTATTTAAACTAAACCTGTGAAGGACGTTGGTCAACCGTGGTTGTTTTTAAAATGTGCTATATAAATAAATGTGATTGATTGAATTACCCTATATTTTCACAGTAACCCACACAGGAAGACAGCAGTAGCATTAGCATAACTAAATTATATATTGTTATTATCTATTATCACACTGACAAACACATTTAGTGTATGTAGAAATGTGTAGATTCTGTATGTTTATATAAAACACAAATCAAGACTAACACCAAATACTGTCCAAATAAAACCCAGTCTTTCACAGAAGCTTCATTGTCTCTGGACCTGCAGACAAAGAATAAATGTATACCGTCGCAACATAGCGGAGGAAAGCCCTGACGCTGTCTGTCATCTCTGGGCCAGCTGCAGATCCATCAACTGCACAAGGAATGGGGGCTCAGGACCTGGAGGTCAGCGCTCATGGCAGAAAGAGACTCACCCAGCAACCTGTGAAACAACAGCACAATAACACAATAACAACAGCCACACACCACTGGAGGCACTGTTAGGGCTTGTCTCCACATGAAATACTATTGTTTGCAGACAGATTAATGTGTAAGTTGTCTGTGAGGTTAGATAAGAATATGGCTAATTAATTTTACACGTCTTCTGTCTGTAAACGTGAGCGAGCTGACTCATTACATGGAGCTGCTGTTCTATTGCTTTGCTATTAATGACCAGTAACGTTATGTCTTACCTTTCTGATGCCAGTAACAAATAAAATACACCGCAAGATCTGTATGCATACTTAAACTGTAGATAAAAATAGTCTGTCCGTCAGAGACACTTCAGCAGTGGTTTGTTCAGTCACAGCTCGTCTGTCTGTGTTGCTAGCTAACGCCAAACAAGAAACTTAGCTTCCCTGTAGCCTTTAAGTGTTACAGTCAGCTATCGAAATAAATGTTCCAGCCCATAAGACTACAGACAGTATCGTATTTGTCCTATTTACCTCATGCGACAGGTTTACAGGGCCAATGCTGTCGTTTTCCTTTTATTTGCGCTCCTTAACGTTACAACAACAAGCAAACAGTCCAAGAGCCAGGGCCGAGAAAAACACATTGCGCAAGCTCCGAACTGGAGGATCATGGGAAATGTAGTTCAATAATGTAAGTCACTATGAGAGCAGGTAATACATTGTAAATTTGTTTAGATAGATGATTTTTTATTTGATTAATGTACGAGATTAGACATAATCTGTAGTCTCTGGTTTAATTCTTCCACGAGCGCAATTCGGCTAAATTTAAATGTCATAAATACAGAGCATTATTGTTGCTGCTACTTAAAGTCTACATGATAGGTTCTTATGTGTTTCGCGGGAGGGCACTTGTGGTAAATATTTATCATAGTTTTTACATCCGTTATGTTGCAGTTTGTAAAGAAATGTTAAACAATAGAAATCTAAAATGACAGGAAGTAAAGAGTTCTAAAATGGAATCCTTCTGCTTATGTCATCAAAAAGCGACATACCGTTGAAAATAAAGAGGTGGTTAACACTCTTTGTTTAACAGTTTAAACAGTCATTCAATAAAATAAAGATGTTTTCAGGTATTATTATTTTTCATAACTATTGTGTATTTTAAATGGATTTTGGCCCTTGTTTTCAAAATGGTTGCTGTGTAAAAGTGGAATTACCTCTGTCGATGTTTTCTTTGTTGCCCATGTCCAACCAGGAAGTACAGTTATAAACATTACAAAAACTGGGGACAAATAGGCAAAATGTATAGTCAGATCTTAAATATAATCATGTTCACTATATTTTAGTGAAATGTGTTGTCTAACCTGTCATTTAGACTTTAAATAAAATATCTTATATCAAAGAAGCGGACTAAAGAAAGCACACTTTGTGTAAGGTGTGTTCTATTTCCATGGGGGCATCCCAAGAGGCGGTGCATGTTCAGCTCAGCATCAAGCTCAGCGTCAGATGAACTACACTCACTACTTTTACCAAGAGAGAGACCTCTCCACATTCATGGTTGTGTTTAGGATCAGAAATATTCATAAAAGGAAATATGCACTTGTATGTGTCTTCATTGTTGGGTTCATCATGTACAGATACCTCGGGTAAGTCAAGTATTATATGTCCATTTTAAGAAGATTGTTTATAATTATATGTGCTAAATATTGCTGACAAATGCTGATTTCTAGTTTTGTTTGGAAATTATTACTCTAATACAGGCTATAGTACAGTATTTAGGCTAATATGCTATATTATTGTAGTAAATGCAGTATTAAATATTTCATAATCATAATGCAGTGGATTATGTGCCAGGATCATAAGATATATTTTAGAATTGCCCTTTTAGAATTGCAATTACAGTGTATTCAGCTGGATAACAAAATAACTCTTTATAAATACTGAAAGCTAGTCTGCACTTTCCTGCACATTGCTATCAACCGTGTCATGTGGTCAGTAGCAGCACAATGGTCTGTGTGAGGACTCTGTGTGCATGACACAAATAAAGTAACTCACTTCTTCTCAGTGTCAGCGTGTCTACAGGGCGACGGAGGATGAGCCGGCGAGTGGGACTGAACGCCAACACATCACAGTTCACTTTGGAGGGAGAGCCTTTCCGCATCATTGGGGGTGCCTTGCATTATTTCCGCATTCCAAGGGCCTATTGGAGAGACCGACTGCTGAAGATGAAGGCTTGTGGCATCAACACAGTCGCCACGTACGAAATCTAAAATAATTATTGACAGTAAAACCTAGGGCTGGGCGATGTGGTGATAAAAATCAAATCATAAACTCGTCTCTGTGACAATCTGCTGTTTTTGTGAAATCATCGTATCGTGATTCACTGTTTGTCTCTTTAATGCAGCTGTCTGTTCAAACACACTTTTTCTCCTGTTGTTTAGCCGCTGAAGCCTCTGAGCAGTTGATGTTATAACTCTTATAGGCCAGAGCTGCACAATTCAGCAAAATTTTAATGGATGCCAGCAAATCACAAAGGCTGCAATTTTTGAAGAAACAACAAAATGTCTTTGATTTGAATAAAAAAGCGTCAAAAATGCAATAACAAATGCGACACAATGCACCAAAACACGACTAGAAGCGAAAAAAATGTGACAACAAGCGACAAAAACATGACTACAAGTGCCAAAGTTGAGTTTAAAATGTGAATTTGAACAGAATCCTACTATTAAAACATAAATCGCAAATCTAATCGCAATCGCACTGGTCAGAAAAATCACAATTAGATATTTTTCCTAAATCATGGGGGTCTATTATAGGCAATAGAATAAATACAAAGTGAACATGAATTGTGATGAAGTCGAAATCATGATCTGGCTCCAAGAAAATCGTGATGATAATTTTTTGCCACATCGCCCAGACCTAGCAAAACCTTTCAGAAACCTAAATCTGCATTCATTTTTCTAGATATGTGCCATGGAGTCTACACCAGCCACAGAAAGAGCTCTTCAATTTCCAAACACAACTTGATTTGGAGTAAGACAGTTGCATTTACCTCAGCTCTCTTACTGGGAAGATCATAGTTTTTCTAATAATCACAGGCGCACTGCTCCAGGGACAAAGCCTCAAACTCCCACATGACAACAGTATCTTCACAACACCTTTCAAGCTCAACAACACAGCAACAGTGAGAAGAACGCAACACACCTGTTCTGACAAGCAGTGACGGACTTACCATTTGGCAACAGGCCACTATTATATTGGGCCTCCAACCTGAAGGGGCCCCAAATAAGATGCCATACCCGATCATCAAAGATCCAAGGCTCTGAAACAGTTGCATTTCTCTCAACATCACAGTATAGTAGTGCAGTGTACTTTTAAACAAGAAAAAGACCAACACAATAGTCTGGGATTGTCAAATTAATTTTGCCCAAGTCACGACCTCCCCCCTCCCTAAATAGTAAATGAAATATAAGGTTATAAAATTATGAATGAATATCATGTTTTTAAATTAGCTGGAAAATACAGGAAATATGGTCAGATTTCTTAAAGTCTATGAGACAGGTTAGACTACACTTTTCACTAAAATGTAGTGAACATGATTATATTTTAGAGTTTACTAAACATTTTGCCCATTTGTCCCAAGTTTATAATGTTACTTCCTGGTTGGACATGAGCAGTTACCTAGCAACCATTTTGAAAACAGGGCCAAAAGCCACATAAATTACACAATAAATTGTACGTTTTTGATAACATCACAGAGGGATTCCATTTTAGAACACGGTACTACTTCCTGTAATTTTAAACTTTTGTTTATCAAGCTTTCTTCACAAACTGCAACATCACAAATATAAAACTATACTAAATATTTACCGCAGGTGCTGTCCCGACAAATGTCAAAAAGTCTATAGTCTAATATCATTAGAACCTGGCTCTAGACAATCAGAATCAGAATCAGAAACGGTTTATTGCCATTGTCAGTGATCAAAAATTCACAAACATAGGAACTTGCTTCTGCGTAAGGTGCAACATAAAACAATGAGTAAAATATAATAAAATATATAAAAGCGGCATGCATAAAATTAAGAATAAAATAGACTAAGATAGATAGACTAAGACTATATACAGAATGTATACATGTGTAGACAGACAGTGCCATGTGCAAATGTGGCAGTGCAAATAGATTGTTCTTGTATAATATATTGTTAAAGTGTCAGGTGTTACAAAGTGTTCATGAGTCCAACAGCAGAGGGAAAGAAACTGTTCTTGTGGCGGGAGGTTCTGGTCCGGATGGACCGTAGCCTCCTACCCGAGGGGAGAGGCTCAAATAGTCCATGTCCAGGGTGAGAAGGGTCAGCTGTGATCCGACCTGCTCGTCCCCGAGTCCTGGAGACGTACAGGTCCTGGACAGATGGAAGGCTGCAGCCGATCACCTTCTCAGCAGAGGCACAATGCGCTGTAGTCTCTGTTTGTCCCTGGCTGTGGCTCCAGCACCACACAGTGATGGAGGAGGTGAGGATGGACTCGATGATGGCCGTGTAGAACTGCACCATCATTTGCGCTGGCAGCTTGGCTTTCCTCAGCTGCCGCAGGAAGTACATCCTCTGCTGGGCCTTCTTGATGATGGAGCTGATGGTCGGCTCCCACTTGAGTGATGGTGGTGCCGAGGAAGCGGAAAGAGTCCACGGTGGTGATGGGAGAGTCTGTCAGGGCGAGGAGGGGCAGGGGGTCTGAGACTTTCCTGAAGTCCACGATCATCTCCACTGTCTTCTGGGCGTTGAGCTCCAGGTTGTTGTCGCTGCACCAGGACACCAGCCGGTCCACCTCCCTCCTGTGGACAGACTCATCGCCGTCCGAGATTAGTCCGATGAGGCTGGTGTCGTCTGCAAACTTGATCAGTTTTACAGAGTCGTGGCTGGAGGTGCAGCAGTTGGTGTCACAGGGAGAAGAGCAGAGGAGAAAGTACACAGCCCTGTGGAGTTCCTGTGCTGATAGTCCGAGTCTCTGAGACATTCTTCCCCAGCCACACGCACTGCCTCCGTCCGACAGGAGGTCAGTGATCCACCTGCAGATGGAGTGAGGCACGTGGAGCTGAGAGAGCTTGTCCTGGAGCAGAGCAGGGAGGATGGTGTTGAATGTAGAGCTGAAGTCCACAAACAGGACCCTGGAGTAGGTTCCCGGGGAGTCCAGATGCTGCAGGATGAAGTGGAGGGCCAGGTTGATGGCATCGTCTACAGATCTGTGGCTCTGTAGGCGAACTGCAGTGGGTCCAGGGCGAAGGAGGTGAAGGACTTGAGATGGGGAAGGACCAGGCGCTCAAAGGACTTCATGACGACAGGCGTCAGCGCCACAGGCCTGAAGTCTTTAAGTCCAGTGATCCGGGGCTTCTTGGGGACAGGGACGATGATGGACGACTTGAAGCAGGCTGGGACATGGCATGACTCCAGGGAGGTGTTAAAAATGTCTGTGAAGACAGGAGTCAGCTCGTCCGCACAGTGTCTCAGGGTGGCGGGGGAGACACCATCTGGTCCAGCAGCTTTTCGGGGGTTGGACTTCCGAAACTGTTTTCTTACATTGTCCCTGTGTAGTGAAAGGCCGGTGGGGGAGGTGGGGGGACCCGGGGTGGGATTGGCAGAAATGTCCATTGTAGTGAGATGGGTGGGGGAGGGGGTTGAAATTTCGAACCGTGAATAGAAGGAGGCTAGCTAACAACTAAAGCATAATATTTGTCATTTAAATATTCTTCTGGGGAAGGACCTCCAAAACCCCCTGTTTAGAGCTGTTTAGAACATGTAGCTGTTGCATTTGAATTATCCAATCGTTCACTTCCCACCTGAAATGTATGAACCTGTCCAGTCACCACATGTGAAAAACAACAAAAAAACAAAAGCTTCCTTTCAAGAACAATTCAAGAGACATGTCAGAATGTGAAGAGGGGCCTGCACTTAATTTTGCCTTGGGCCCCCATATTACCAGGTCCGCCACTGCTGACAAGGTTTTAGTCGTAAACACACTGGGGTCTCGTTTGGAAGCAGGATCTGTGTTGTGTTTTTGCTGATTTTACTCTTTGTTTGGATTTCAGAGCATTTTTAAACCTTGCGTCTGAACTGGAAATGTGGGTGATTTTGTGTCCAGGGCCTTACATTTCATCTGAACTGGATCTCGGAGGACTGCCAAGGTAATAATAGCTAATCCGTCCATCAAATTAAAATCCATTAAAGGTACAAATTACATTGTACAAGCCCACTGGAAAATATTACTTGTTGAAGGTTATCGTATTCTTTAAGATTAACCAGTTGTCAACTGGTTATACTATTATTTCTATTGTACAATGAGACTTTCTAAATACATTATCAACCAAATAAAGGTTGAAATGTGGTGGTTTAAGGCTTCTAAATTGAGAATATTTATGAATTAAGGCAAGACATTACAGACAAAACTAATTTTTTTCAATCTTTTTTTTTTGTTTGCTCTTTCAACATATCGGCTTTCATGTGGAAACAACAAACTTGTCCAATCTGCTCTTAAAGATGTTTTATTCTTCTATTATTCATCCATTTCATCCATAGATTTCTCTAAAATGCATTTTTCTCCCACAAAGACATAAAGATGAGCCTTAAAGTAGCTCCTACACCAAACTGTACAATCTTGAACTCAACAAGATTTGACAAAACGTACAGAAGGATTTTTTTTTTTTAAATATCTAATTCTAAAACTGTTTTATTGTAGTTTTAAGTAAAACAAAAATAGGCGACATTTGAATTTTTAGGACAAATTTCAGTCCAATCTTTACTTAAAAACTAAATAAGAAATACAAAATCCCCTTCGTAAATTTTTTTGTAAAAATTGTAAAATTGGTTCTGTCCATTTTTCAGATTGAAATGTCCCAAAAATGTTTATTTTTGGCTGTTTTTACACATGAAATGCTCTATTTTTACATGAAAACATGACATGATGAAAAATTGAATTTATATTATATATTATATATATACATTAAGTGTATTATGGATGAAAATCAAGTTTTTTTCTTGACATTTTGATTTATTCCTGCCATTGTCTTTATTATACATTGCAAAAAAAATCTGTTTATAGCTTAGTGAAAATGTCTTGATCTCTGGATATTATTCTTAATTCCAGGTTTTGACCAGTTAACTGTAGTAAGACTATTTATTTGATAGAACTATGGTTTTACTTGTTTCCAAGTGTTTCAATACATTACTTCTTTCTTCAAGACAAATTATCTGACAATAGGTTTAAATCATTTTACTTTCCCCACTGGCAAATTTATTTCCTTATTTTAAGCTCATTTGTCGCAGCCAGAAATACCTTTAAACCAGTGAAATATTCTGCACCACTTCAGCAATTAAATCTCATTAAGCCCAAATTACTCAAATCCTGCTAAAAATTATGAATTCAAGTTATTTTAAGTGAGACTAGATATGTTTTAGGGTCTGCAGTCTATATAACTATTATCAAACTACAAGTATGATTAGGACTAGTTACAGTTAGTGGATTAGCCATTGCCATGGTCCTTTCACGGCTAATTGTTGATTTCATTTCAGACACAAAGGAGTGTTCTTGTATTAAATGTAGCGCTGTTAGGCTATTTCTGAAATAGTTATCTCGTTGCGGATGTTCAGTGCAAATTGAATTAACTTTTAAACCAATTTAAATCACACCAAATTTAATCAGTCATTTGAATGTTTGGGTAAAAATGTCACTTTTTGCCACAAATGGACTGAATATGTGTTTTACTGTTGCTCTGTTGACTTTTTGTCTGAAGGAAAATCACAAAGTACAAAAGTAACAGTACAGGGTTTAAGAAACAATTTTAGGTGTCTGTACGTTACTTATGTCATTTTTACAGTGGCTACTTTTTACTTTCACTTCATTACATTTGAGAGCAGTATCTGTGCTTTCTACTGCTCTACATTTGAACTGGACTGAAAAGTAGAAAGTCGTATAAAGTTAGAGATTGTTTTTAGCTCGTTAACGGTGACAGCTATAAGCTTATCATTTACCAGAAAAAATCAGAAATTGAGGCTGCTTGCTCTTGTTGTCCAAAAATCAGCACAATTCTTTAAATCTGTGTAAAATACTTTCAGTTTTTACTCTCAGAGGACATTTTAAATGGGCACTTCAACTGTACTTTACTTTACTTTTTTACTTTACTTTTTACTTTACTTTACTTTTTTAACTTTTTACTTTACTTTACGTTACTTTTTTTAACTTAACTTTTTACTTTACTATACTTTTTATTTTACCTTTTTACTTTATTTACTTTTACTTCTACTTTCTTTTTCTATACTTTATGTTAAGGTTTTGTTTTTGTTTTTTTTTTACTATTCTTTACATTTTGACAGCAGTTTTTTTTTTACTATACTTACTTTACGTTAGTTCTTTTTTTTAACTTTGCTTTGCTTTTTACTTGACTTTTTTTTACTTTTCTTAACTTTTTTTTTTTTTTTTTACTATACTTTACTTAACTTTTTTTTTAACTTAACTTTTTTTTTTTTAAACTTAACTTTCCTTTAGTTTTTTACTTTTTTGCTCCTGCATCTGTACTTTTACTTCGAGCGGTGCTTGTGAACATCTCGATTCTTCTTCTTTTACAGTTGGCTCCTCAGAGACGACAAGATGAAACTCCGAACAACATACACCGGTTTTTCTGAAGCTGTCAATGTTTATTTCAACAAACTTATTCCCAAATTAGTTCCACTGCAGGTATTTGCTTGATTGAATATGTTAAATGTACTCAATATTTAGTCAAAACTTTAGTATTTAAACCAGGAAATAACTCACAATACATAATATTCGTTCTTAAATCTACTGTAAATCAGTTTTATCACAACAAAAACATTACTTTCTTTTTCTATTTACTTTGTTGAATTACAGACTCACAAACTAAATAATCAAATCAAACCCAAAAATAATGTTTTCTTTTCTTTTTTTATTCTTTACAGTTCAAAAAAGGAGGTCCTATCATTGCAGTGCAGGTTGAAAATGCGTACGGATCATTTGCCAAAGACGATAATTATTTGAATTTTATTAAAGAGGTGACTGCTACGCAATGTTTTTTTTTTTTTTTTTTTTAGCATACAAATGACTTATAATATTGTTTTTGTTTGTGTATTTAGGCTTTACAAACTCGAGGAATAACGGAGCTGTTACTTACATCTGACTCTCACAACACTTTAAAGTCTGGAAGTGTGAATGGAGGTACAGCATTCTTATCCTTCATTAAAGAAGACAGATTACATTCTGAAGAAATGACACAATAAACGGTAATATTGAAAGTATTTTATGCCTCTGACACAATAAATCTAAAGCCACAGAATGCCAGTAAATACTTGTTTGAATGTACGATATCTTTGAAAAACATGCTGCAACAAAAATAAAGCAGAAAAAAACAGTTTGTATCTATAATCTGTCGTAAAAGTTATGTTCGACTCTCTAAAGGTTATAATTGTGTTGACCCGTTAAAATGAGATGTCATCATAGTTCCAGAGGCAAAATAAAATTGATTGTAAATTTTTCAATAATTTGCTCACAATAAATCTAAATTCTACTGGTTTTAAGTGTTTGTGTTGGAAAAAAGCAACACATTTGAATTTCTAGGTTAGAAAGGTCAGTTACTTTGCTTTTCTGTAACAAACGATGGACAAAATATAATTTTCTAGCCTAAAAATTATATTTAAGCTTCAAAATAATCTAATCTATGGAATAGTATCTAATATATCTCTGGATAAAATAAAAATTATTGTGGGCTCAACATTTCTGTGAGTATTTTTCCAGATTTAACCCATAAATTGTTCCTTCATCAAAAATGTGTTTATCATAATTTCCAAAAGCGTAATGTAAAATACAATAATAAACGTCTTTAAAGCAGCTCTGATGTCACTCACATGTGTCTGAGTGATTTTCATTTTCCAAAATCATCTAATTTTTTTCACATTTGTTTGTATTAGGAATCATTTTGTTTACAAATTTTTAAAGGGTCTATTGTTCAGCATCAAAGTAACAAAAGAATTCTCACTAACTAACTACACTAAGAAAGTGTACACACAATATTTTGAGCCCCAAAAAATATTGTTCCAGTTATTATTTTACGTTATAGTAATTACTGTGATGTTTCCTCATCATTTGTTGTATTTATTTGTATTTTCTCATGCATGTTTGAGTAATCTTTTATTGTCCTGTATTGAATGCTCAGAGAATGTCTGTTTTCACCTACCCCCTATCCTGCCCCGCCCACTGCTTTGCATTTACTTACATTTATTAAAAAGAAAAATTAGACTCCAGGGCAAACTTGTAGGGCTCAAAACTACTTACCACTTCTATTACTAGCCATTTTTCAACAATATAAAACATAACATTGTAAACAAGAATTAGTTTTTAATGTTTTTCCTGGTGAAATATGGCTACATAAGTAAATATAATATAAAAATCTGCTGCTTGCTTCAGTGAAATGCTGTTATGACGAGGCGAGGCTTCTTAGTTCTGAATTTTAGATAAATATTGCGGTTCACAATGGAAGAAAAAAAGGAAAATAATGATTTATGGTTTTTTTTTTAGAGTTTATTATTAAATACTTTGTACAAAAAAAACATAATAGCATATGTCTCCTTTAATATGTAAGTTTTATTGTACATTTTGACTCTGATCTTGGTGTTGTAGCTTTAAGGACATTAAAGTTACAGAAGCTGAACCAGAAAGATATTCAGGACTTGGTTTCTTTACAGGTTTGTGTCATTATTAATTGTATTTTATATTCCCCGAGCCTTTTGGTTTGTCTGAATGCTGTTTTCCTGTTTGTCCTCTTCAGCCCAACAGTCCTGCGATGATCATGGACTACTGGAGCGGCTGGTACGACGCCTGGGGAGAGCTGCACCATGTTCTTCCACCAGAGGGTAAGAAATGGACACCCTGCGTGGATAAATGTGGATGAATGTTAGAAGAACTTGTGTGGAAGATCATTCGGAAATGTATTTCCAAAGACATTGCCTTTAAAGACAATTTAAAGTGCGTACGACATATTTTTGATTTGATTTTTGATGATTTTCTCATTTTTACTTTATTTGGTGTATTAATACCTCTTGTAAATATAAATAATAGTTTTACACCTATCAAGCAGCCATTAGTAGAGAAAAGTGTAAAAATCTGTTGAAAATTACAGTAAGTAAAAACAAATTGATAACATCACACTGGGGACTCTCAGACTCATTACAGATAATTTACACAAAATAAACAACTTTTTTTTTGACCCTTTAAACATTAATTCAACAAAATAAAGGTGTTGCATATATTTTTATTTGTTCAATAAAATGCTATGGTAATTTCCTAGGAAGTAAAACCAGGAAGTAAAATTACAAAGGTAAAATAAATTGCAGAATTGGGTATAATTTGTATATTTTTAGCCAAATTTCAAATATAATTATCTTACCTGCATTCTAGTTACATGAGTGATTAAACCTTTCATGGACACTTTAAACTGTTTAATTTGAAAATCTCTGCATTCAATATTTAAACTGTAACTTTTGAGAAAAATACAATGAAAAATGTATACCGCAAAATTTAGAATAACAATTCAAACACGTTTTTTCAGAGATAGAAATAGAGATAAATAATCACCAGCATTTAAAAATCAAAATGAGATGAAACAAATGATCTTCCACCTCGACACAAAGAATGGGACAGACTCATTGAGCCGTCAAAGCCATCATACAAACACATTCAAATCAGGGTTGTTTAAATTTAGTCTGAAGAAGCCGGCGCAGCTGTTATTATGGTCTTTTTCCAACCTCAGTTTTGTTTTGAAAATATTCTATGCAAAGTTTGTAGAATGCAAATATAGTTTTGCTCGCAGAAGCTTTGAACACTTATTATTTTAGTCTGAAATATGAACAAGTACTCAGTGGCGTAACTAGGAATTCGGGGGCCTAAGGCAAAATTAAGTCCAGGCCCCTCTTTATCAATTGTGATTTTCTGTTTTCTGTCTTGTCTCTTGAAGGAAAGTTTTGGTTTTTTGTTGTTTTGGTTTTGTTTGTTTGTTTTTAACATGTGGTGACAGGTTCATAAATTTGGGTGGAAAGTGAACTATTGGAAAATTCAAATTCATGAATGCAATAACTACATGTTCTAAACAGCTTTTAACAGGGAATGTTTAAACATTTCTTGTTTGTTGGTGCATTTTAACACAAGTTGTGGCTGATTTTTAAGGAAAAATATTCAGCATTTTTCATATTGCTGTTAGCCTTTAAACATGCTCTTGAGTGCCTTAAATTTGCCATCTCATGTTTTAAAACAAAACAAAAATGTTCATTCTATGACCTGTGTTATCAGCCAGAATGAAATGACACTAACTGAGTGCATCCAGCCAGCAGATGGCACAAGCGCAATATACAATCTAGTGAAGTTAGCGCTGAAAAGAAGTTGTGATGCGGATCTGCTGCAGCAGTTATCGTGTTTAGAGGCAGAAATGTTCAGAACTAGTTTAGCGTTGATTTAAGGACTTGAAACAGTGGAATATTCTCTGATAAGTGACTACGAAGTTTAAAAATACATCCGAAAATCCCGGAAGTTCAGCAGGAAGTGTGTTTGACGCTCAGAAGGGGAGGATTTTATAAATGAACATTCCTCAAAACAGTGTGAATGCAACTGAATGATACTTCAGGTGTGTTTTTGGTGACGGAACATTGTTAGAATATGGTTTAAAACTCAAAAAAGTCACTTTAGCAGAATATGTGTCCTTGAAATGTAAGGTTTTCATTCGTAATTTTAAAGCTGGAATACTTAATTTTCACACAGCAAAACCAGAAGTCGGTATTTAAATTTGTCAAACTGGTCCGTCACTTTCAGAAACGCTGTGATTGTGATCCTGAGAGAAAAAGCATCTGTTTCAGAGCCGTACGTCTATAATAATCAAGAAGGGCATCTTTTTGGGGGCCCCTTCAGGTTAGGGGCCCAAGGCAATTGTGACCAAATGTTTAGTCCACCACTGCAAGTAGTGAGTATTTTCCTAATTTTTATAGATATGGTGTCAACGGTGAGGGAGATTTTAAGGCGGGGCATGTCTGTCAGCCTGTACATGTTCCACGGAGGATCTAGCTTTGGTTTTATGAGTGGAGCGCTCGCTGATCCCACGTACCGCGCTCTGGTGCCCAGCTACGGTGAGTTATAGTCACTACTGTTGTGTGTCATGTGAAATAAGATACTCTTTCAGTTTCTGGATTTTGCAGTGTATGTTTTCATAGTTTTTCTCTCAGTTTTAAAAATTCAAACTGAAAAATGTATCACCTTTTAAATATTCAGGGCATAGTTTTTTAAGCCCTCAAATTCAGTTGTAAACCGTAAAAGCTTTTGTGAAGCTTTTAAACTTTTGAATTTGAAAATAAAAATGTGCATTGAATATTTACAGCTGAAATGTTTTTTCAAGGCAAAGAAAAAATAGATATAATAAATCAGAGTTAGTAATTTGCCAGTGTTTAAAATTCAAAATCTGATGAGACCTTCACAGAGGCTGCGTTCACACTGCAGGTTGACTCAGATTTTTTTCCTCAAATGTGACCTGGATCAAATTTTTTTATGACAATGTGAACAGACTCTCACTTTCACATGTGGCACTAAATCTGATTTGAATCTTTTCCAGCGTGACTGGAGTCTGGACACGCAGGTCACAATGATCTGGCTTCACTGAAATGAAACAGGAGCTGCTTTTTTAAAATGAGAAAAGATGGGAATTAAACAGATTAAACCTTCAAACCCCCGCAGACAACAACAACAAAGATAGAATGAAAAACAGTGACGTTTTAAATTTACAATGTCCCAGAGAAATCTATGGATGAAGTGGATTAAATTAAATTATAAATCTCTTTAGGAGCAGATTGGACAAGTTTGTTGTTTCTATATGAAAGTCGATATGTTGAGAGAGCAAACTGACCAAAAAACTAAAATTTAAAGAATTTGGCCTGTAGTGCCTTAATAGTGCATCAAAGACCTATGTTGCCAATTTAGGACAAAAAATAAAGATGACAAGGCTGTTTAAATAGTACTTCCTCATTATGGTCTCTTAGTTTTGTTTTTTTTGCACCTCAAATACTTCAGAGCTGCTGAAAACTGATCTGAGTCACATTTTATCTCCAGAAAAATCAGATTTGGGGAAAAAAAGATCTGGATTGAGCGACAAAACCCGCAGCGTGGACATAGACTCTTATTCCAGTTCTCAAAGATGCAATACCCTTTACGCACTGTAGGTGGCGGAGTCTCACTGTCAATGATGTTTTTCAGACTATGACGCGCCTTTGTCTGAATCTGGAGAGTACACGCCAAAGTACCATCTACTCAGGGATCTATTTTCTCGATACAGCAGTAAGTTAATCAAAACCAACTTCACTGTACACACTAGAGCTACACAATTAATTGAAAACAAATCGAAATGGACAAAATTAGCAAATTGCAAAGGCTGCCCATTTTGAAGTGCAATAGCAACATATCTTGTTTTAGTCTGTGTAAAAACGGCTAATCCTGTAGTTTAGATTTACACAAACATGTTCTGAAACAAATCTGATTCTTTTATTAGTTTGTCTGTTCATATTTCAGTCAAATCGCCTGTTTAAAATGTGAAAAGTGAACAGAATAATACAATTAAAACATAAATTGCAAAGCTAATATTGGTCAGAAAAATATATTCAACCCATTGATTAGATATTTTTCTCAAGTCGTTCAGCCCTAATACACACATTTTAGTATTATTTGCAGTATATTAATTAATTAAGGTTCTCCACTAAGTTTCTACTTTTCCCCCCACTTTTCTTTGTGATTTTTTTTTCCTTGGCGAAAATGAGGCTCTGCGGACAGGGGACGCTGTGGGGCTGTTATCCATTTGACAAGTCTATATGACAGGTTCTCAAAATTTTCTAATGATACCTTAGTTTGGTGGGAGGGCACCTGTGGTAAATATTTATGATAATTTTATCTGTGAAGATGCAGTTTGTAATACAAGTTTAAAATTACAGAAAGTAGTGCTGATTACAAGGATAAAATCAAGAAAGAAGGACAAGAAAATTACAAGGATAAAATCATAACATTTACATAAAAGACCATTATTTACTTGAGGCCAAGAGGTTTACAAGGCAGATCAAGTCAGTGTAACAAACAAAATAAATCGCAAATTCAAACATCAACATTTCATTTGGTATTTTTAAATTATATTTTGTGTCTTTAATTTGTGATGTTTTTTACTGCGTCGAGGTATCTGTTTATTTTTGTTATTTAAATTGAGACTTGAGATTATTAGAATATCATGCTTTATGAATATGATAATTACCAAATTAGTTATATAGGTTTACAATATTGTACAGGAAGTAGTGCTGAATTCTAAAATGGAATCCCTCTGATGTCATCAAAAACTGACGTGCCATTGAAAATACAGAGATAATTTACACACAACCTCTTGGAACCAGCCTTTTTCTAAAATTGCTCATTATAATTGCAGACAGGACTGAATTATTATCGGTATTTAAATAAAATAGAAGGAAATGTTCTTTTCTACCGTTTCTAAAATCACCGAAATTACCGTTTTTATATGAAGTGGGGGATTGTCGTCACGTGGCGCCCTAAAGCAAAGATGGCAGCCTCAGTTTCAGGAAGTAAAACAAAGATGGCAGCCATCGTATCAGGAAGTAAAACAAAGATGTCAGCCTTCGTATCAGGAAGTAAATGCGGAAGTAAGAAACTTTTTTGGGGTCATGCGCCAATGAGCACTCTCCATAGGGATAAACAGGACGGCCATCTTGGATTCATCTTCCAGGTTTTATTATAGTTCTATGCACACAACTGACACTATTTTCTGACAGTTTAATCATTAATCAGTCATTAATCAGTCATTCAACAAAATAAAGTTGTTATCAGGTATTATTATTTGTCAAATCATAACTATTGTGTAATGTATATGAATTTTGACCCGTAGTTTCTAAATGGTTGCTAGGTAACAGTTTTCTGCTCAAGTTCAACCAGGAATTAATATGATAAACTTTACAAAAACTGTCAAACTGGGGACAAACAGGCAAAATGTTTAGTAACATCTTAAATATAATCATGTTCACAATGTTTTAGTGAACTGTGTCGTCTAAACTGTCATAGACTTTAATTCTTGTGAACGTTGCTTAATCTGCTCCTCTTTCGTAATTTGATTTTCTAACTTTCTTCTGGTTGAATCAACTCTTTTAGAAAGCCCTGCCAAACAACTGCTTTTTGGAAGTTAGATTTTGGGCTTTGCAAAAATAAATTGAATTAAAATTGATTTTCTTTTTGCCGTTTAAGCAGATGGCGAGCCTTTTCCAGACATGCCCACCTTACATTACAGAGAGGCGTATGAACCTGCCATCATGTACCAGCACCTGTCACTGTGGGACGCTCTGAGCTTCACCCAAGAAGTACGTTTATGTTGTATTCTCTGTGCAGTGGGGGAAAGTAGCACAAGTGCAAAAGTATTGTACGTTTTTTTGGCTGTACCATTGAATTACTTTTTATAGTAAATACATTTTACTTTAACGTCTCTAAATTTGTGAGCAAGAATCTGTACTTTGTACTCCACTACATTTTTGTTGAAAGTTGAAAGTTACTTTTCATATGGTTTGAGGGATTATTTTAGGTTGTTTATGGTGATATTCTGCGTAAACAGGGTTTCTG
Source organism: Rhinogobius similis (assembly GCA_019453435.1). Lineage (NCBI taxonomy): Eukaryota > Metazoa > Chordata > Actinopteri > Gobiiformes > Gobiidae > Rhinogobius > Rhinogobius similis. The sequence continues at coordinate 33,703,891 of CM033637.1, forward strand.
CAGGGCATTAAAAAGCATTCAAAGTCATTAAATGAATTTTGGCCAAAATAAGGCCTTAAAATGCCTTAAAACATTAAATTCAGTTCCCACATACATTCAATCTTAAATCCATTTTGGAAAAAGATTTCTCCTTCAGGTTTTCAGTGTCAGGTTTTCCTTTTCAGTGTTTTCTTTTAATTTTAACAACAGAACATTTCTATCAGGTGGAAGACTTTGGTGTGACTGTGATATATTTTGTTTGTTGCGATATCGTTATTACTTCAGCCAATATTGCAATATTGATAATTTTGTGATATATTGTGCAGCCCTAAACAATAAGGTTTAATTTGTTTTTGTCTAAAGCCGTTTAAGTCGCACAGGCCGGTGAGCATGGAGAATCTGCCGGTGAACAGTAACAGTGGACAGTCGTATGGCTACACTTTGTATGAAACCACAATCACCAGCGGAGGATCCCTGAAGTCTGGAGACAACGTCAGAGACAGGGCACTGGTAAGACCTCTGCTGTTTATTATGTTTGTCTTGATCAAAGGAAGCATCGTTAAAGATAATTTGTCTCATCAGATTTTTAAATACTGATGAATTTCTCCCTTAGAACATTTTACTCTGAAAAAACATGCTTGAATCTTTTGCTGAATTTTGCAGTGTGCATTTTTTCATTGCTTTTCTCTGTTTAAAAATTTCAAATGAAAAATGTACCTTTTAAATATTCAATGTATAGCAATTCAAGCCCTCAAATTTAACTGTTTAAATTCAGTGTAAAATGTACAGTTAATTTAACACAGTGAGGTTTTAAAGGGCCTGTACCTGATTTTGAACCACGAGACAGAAACATGTTTTTGTTTGAACCGTTAGCCCTGCCCTTTAAGATTTCTTGACTCACTTTTGTAAAAATGTACATGGTGATCACACAAAAAATATTAAAATCTGTCATTTTAGATCACTTTCAACTACATTTTTGCATTAATTAATCATGCTCTTTGTTTCTTTACTTCAAGATATTTGTGGACAGAATCTACATCGGTCTTTTCAAGCGTCAAACTCTGGAGCTGGCAGTTCCTGATGCTAAGGTTTGAAATCAAGACAATCTATTCCTTCTATTCTGCGTTAATTCTGAGGCAAAATCTGCAAATAACTTAAAAAGCCGCTGGTCCGTGCAGGGCAAACGAACTCTGAGTTTCTTGGTGGAAAACTGTGGCCGTGTTCACCAGGGACGAGACCTGGACAAACAACATAAAGGTGACGGACAGACAATATGCAGTGTATTGTTACTGATATTAAATCACTCTCAGCCTCTGATGCCGCGAGTCAACATTGATTTGTGTTTCTTCCAGGTCTTGTGGGGGACATTTTATTAAACAATATTCCCCTGAGGGACTTCACAATATACAGCCTGGATATGAAGCCCGGGTTTATTGATAGGTTTGTGCGCTTTATTGTTTTCAGAATGAGCACGATCGCATTTATTTATTTATTTGTTTGTGATTGTAAATTGATTCGTTTTAGTCTCTATCAGGCGCCTTGGAAAACTCTGTCCAAAAACCCCAGCTTCCCGGGGTTTTTCATGGGGAAGCTGTTTGCGTACGGATACCCAAGTGACACTTTTGTGAAATTACAGGTAAGTCAAAAATACAGACCCTTTCAGCAAATCAGAAACATGTTTAGTAAAATCTTCAATATAATCATGTTCACTACGTTTTAGTGAAATGTGCAGTCAAACCTGTCATAAAATAAACAAAAAACTACTTGTTACTTTTCACCGCTAAAGTGCATTATCACAAATCAATAACTGTCCTTTAATGATATGACTTCGGTAAGATCAGAACAGTACATTTCATTTAACATTTTTGTATTTTCAGGGCTGGGAAAAGGGCGTGGTCTTTATCAATGGGCTGAATCTTGGCCGCTATTGGTCGATTGGTCCTCAGCAGGCTCTGTATCTCCCAGGGCCATTTCTAAACAGTGGGATCAACCAGGTAACCAGCTAAAATAAATATTCTAAAACTATAGACGCTTTAAAAAGTTGTAAACAAAAACATTCAAAATTTGAAATGGAGGCAAAAGTCAAGGGCAATATAATGTGATTTCACTGAAGAAACTAGGATTTAACCTCAGAATATCACAAAATCTGATGATTTGATGTTTTTAAAAAAGGAAACAGACACATATGAGTGACATCAGAGCTGCTTTATACTCATTTATTATTGTATTTTACATTATGTTTAAGGAAATTATGATAAACTCTTTGCATTTTTGATGAAGGGACAATCCAGATTTATGGGTTAAATCTGGAAAAATACTCACAGAAATGTTGAGCCCACAATAATTTCTCATTTTATCTAGAGATATATTAGATACTATTCCATGAATTAGATTCTTTTGAAACTAAAATACAATTTTAAGGCTAGAAAATTGTATTTTGTCCATCGTTTGTTACAGAAAAGCAAACTAACTGACCTTTCAACCCTGGAACACAAACACTTAAAACCAGTAGAATTTAGATCTAATGTGAGAAAATCATTGAAAAACAACTTTTTCCTCCAATTGCCTCCATTCTTTAATTTTGATCACATTACATTTTAAAGGGTCTATATTGTGTAGGAATATTTATTTGTGTGCACTTTATACTTTATATTGTATTTTATTACCATGTTTAGAAATTATTTATCCTACTTTTATTGCATGCGCCTATTTCATTCATTCCTGTTCTGTGTGTTGCAACATTGAAATTTCCCCATTGTGGGACAAATAAAGGATCTCTTATCTTATCTTATTTATTCTTGTACATTTTATTCTACAGGTGATTGTATTTGAAGAGCAAGAAAGCGACTACAAGGTTCAGTTTGAAGACACACCTGATCTGGGAATGGCAGCAGAAATCCAGTGACAGCCACGCCATTAAAAGACAGACAGGCAACTTTATTCATTTTATTTACACATTTACATACAGTACCTGCATTTACACAGAAATCCATTCCCCGTTGTCGCTCGGTCTCGCAAAATAAAGCCACACTATGTAAGATTTACCATAAAAAAAACAAACAGAAATCTGAAATTCTAATGCAATTTTTACTTGTACAGAGATGAAATACAGAAATGTTTGAATAATAAAGTTGTTTTTATGTCTGATTTAAACATGAATATTTAAGATTACTGTAAAATTGCTACAAGATTTCAAGTTACACAGTGTTGCTTTAAAATATTTCCCTGTTTATTGAGTGATAAAGTGTGAAAATGTATCTGTAAATATCTTCAATAAGAAAAAGTGATAGAATTTTGGGGAAATTGAAAATAAACACTTGATAACACTTAATTAAAAACAAAGAATGTGTAAAAGTCTGAACATTTGTATCTGTGAGCGCTGCTAGTGTGAGTCAACGGGCTTTGAAATCATTACTTGCTCGACAGCCGGGCATGATGGGAATAATTGCCCTTCAAACACCTACTATTTGAGAAGGATCCAGAACTAATCCAGTGCTTTGACTATTTTAAATCTTAAAGGGGATATACTGTATTGTGCTACTGTAGCGAGCTTTTAACCAGTGTTTCCTCATCATTAATTTACTAAACGTTGTATTTTGGTTGATTTCTGTTCCTGTTAGTGAATGTTCCTATGTTGTTCTGCAGCTGAGGCTTGAGTGCTGCGTTCAGGTGGTCCTCAGGAACTCAGGAAAATGTTATTCCGAGTTGAAAAATGCACATGAACGTCAGAAAAACAACTCGGGAAATCGGGTCAAAAGCTGCGTCCCAAATTCCACACTTGACACCCTCTGCTCAATTCGTTTTTGTATCGTGATTGACTCTTTGCCTCTATAATGCCTCTGAGCAGATGACTTTATTTACCTCTTATTGGCCAGAGCTGCACAAGAAAACAAAATCGTCAATCGCAATTTAAATGGATGCAATTAGCAAATCTCAAAGACTGTCTTGACTTAACGACTGACCTGTGGTGCGGTGTGGTTGGCCATGTCTAACGCGTGCTGCCACAGATAACGGTCTTGGCTCTTCCCTTATCTGGTTTCTTCGTTGGCTGATTAACAGGCCCAATAGCTTTAGTTAGGTAGCTTAGTTAAACACTATCGCTTCACTATCACTACCAACCACCAACCAAAAGCGATAAAATGCGTTGAAAAGCAACAAAAATGCCTACAACAAACACAACACAATGCACCAAAATGTGACTAAAAGCGACAAAAACACGACTAAAAACAACAAAGACACAACACGTTTAAATGTGACAAGCACAACTGAACATGACAAAACCACAACTAAAAGCCATAAAATTGTGTTTAATATGTGAATTTGAGCTGAATCCTATAATTAAAACATAAATCACAAATCTAATCGCAATTGCACTGGTCAGAAAAATCACAATTCAATATTTTTCCTAAATCATGCAGCTCTATTAAAGGAAATCATGATCATGATCTGACCTCAAGAAAATCATGATAATAATTCTCTGTCATGTCGCCCAGCCCTAGGTTTACTGTAGTTGTCCATAAATAAGACCCAACATTACTGTTTAATTAAGATGCAATGTTGCAGATGCAAGGAAAAATAGCAAAAATCACTGGTTACCTTTAGTAAACACTGTTAAAAACTAACTCTGTGATTTTATTACTGGTCACATTAAAATCCACACTTTTCGTGATAAAAATAATCAAAAATCGACTTCTAATCTCTAAAACACAAACACCGGAGGACCACATGAACGCAGAATTTTAAATTTTTTTAAAATTAAGACTCGGAGTGATAAATGTCAGATTCTAAAATGTTTCATAGCCACTTTTCTAAACTAAAAACACGTAAATGACAATCTGCTGCTTGTTACAGTGAAATTCCACCGTGAAGAGGCGGGGCTTAACAGTTCTGCAGTTTTGAACAGGAAGTCAATGAACCTGCTTCTATTATTAAGCCGTTTAAGATCAATATTGTGGACAAAATGTAAAATGACACTCTACATATGTTACACTGCATGGCTATTCAACTTTATTTTACAGAGGGACAGATTTTTTAGATGGTTTTGTTCTCAGGAACGAAAACGTGTCCAACGCTTTTGTTACACAAACTGCATCTGCAGAACTGAACTAGGACTAACCCAGGATTAAACCAGGTCTAAACCAGGACTAAACCAAGATTAAACCAAGGCTAATCCAGGACCTAACCAGGGTTAAACCAGGTCTATACCAGGTCGTAAACCAGGTCTAAACCAGAACTAAACCAGGACTAAACCAAGATTAAACCAAGGCTAATCCAGGACCTAACCAGGGTTAAACCAGGTCTATACCAGGTCGTAAACCATGTCTAAGCCAGCACTAAACCTGGTCTAAACCAGGTCTATACCAGGTCTTAAATCAGGTTTTAACCAGCAATAAACCAGGTCTAAACTAGCACTAAACCAGGACTAAACCCGGACTAAACTAGACTCAAAACCAGGACTAAACCAGGTCTAACCCCAGGGCCAAACTAGGTCTAAACTAGATCTAGACCAGGACAAAACCTTTAAATGGACTCCCACAGGTTCAGACATTTGCGTAAGAGATCCATAAACACTAGTGATGATCTTCAGAGTGTATGCTGTAATAAAAAACACAGACATTAACTGAATATCCTAACTCGCCGTCCGCGCAGATGAAAACTGTTTGCGAGTGCGTGGTGTGTGTAGCAGCTGCACATGTGAATACGGACGTGCGAGGGCTCTAGTACAGCGCGTCTCGTTTGCCTGTCAGTAATAAGCTCCGCGTCATACAGTCGACCGCTTCAGACCCCTGAGACAAGGCGCCCTTCTTCTGCCTGTGCCGCCCCGCGCTGCTCCCGGCACCACAAAAGCCCGGTCTGTGCTGCGCTCCGGTGTCTCGCCCGGCGCCGTCCGCACTCCCATGGCGCATTATTGCTGGCGGCAGTTAAAGCTAGTCACGACCTCGGTCTCGGGACGCAGAGGAGATGTTCACTTTAGCGGCTGGAGTGCTGGGACGAGACGTGGCTCCGGCGTCCGCAGGTGGACAGGCGCGTTTCTGGGCACGTGCAAATACAACCGCTGCTGCATTCGTCCCCCGTCCGTTAATCCGGAGCTCGGCCGATCACGTTCTGAGGTGTTCTCGCTGTAACACAAATAAGAATGTCAAGATTGTTTGGTTAATTGTGAGTATTCAAGTCACAATGTAATCGGAAGAACTCAAAAATGATAGTAGTTTTTGGACATAACACAAAATAACAGAGCAGAAACAAGACACAGAAAGAGAAACAGGTAAATACAAAAACACATGCACGTAGATAGTCCTAAATGTGTAGTCCGGCGTGATTGTTCTGTTCCATCTGGTCCAACGTTTTTTACATTTGTCCATTTGCAAATTGAGTCAGAATGTAATTTTTCCCATTGTCAGTTTTAATTTGGAACCAGTCCTTGATCGTTAGTTCAGTTTGTGTCATCCATTTATAAAATTAAGTGATTTCTAGTCAGTCTGCACGCTTAAAAATGTTAAACTTGATCATAAAGTTTTATTTCTTAAAGTTGATCACATACTAAAGAATCTTTTGGTAAAGATGAGGATTAGATATTAGGTATTAGATATTAAATGGAAATGAACAACATCAAGGATATCAGTTGTTTGTTCATGAACATCGTGAACAAATGTGGAATTGTAGTATACATTCTTCACACAATAATCATAACTCCATTGTGACATCTCAAAACACAAATCATATTTTTGTCAAGACAGTTGAATATATGCACAGCACCTCGGCACCTTAAATAATAATAATAATAATACGGTAGACTTGTAATGTGCTTTACTGACTTGATGAAGTCCCTCAGCCCTGTCCCGGGGCAGACCGATGAATATGAGGCTGTCAATCTGCACCATCGGTCCCTTCGACCACCACCAATCATTCATGCACACACTGTTTTCATACTAGGACATTTCCTCCAGCGCCCCCTTGTGGCACCTGGTGTTCCCGCGGTCTCCCATTCAAGATCTGACAGGATCGAGCCTTGACAAGCAGGTGTGGCCATACCATTTATTTTTCCAGTCAGCTCAATCATTCTGGGATAATTCAGGCTCAGTTTGTTCTCCAAACCCACAAATAATAATTCAAAAAGATTTAATAGGCTTTTTATATGGATTTCATCTGAACTTTTTTTATTTATTATAAATCCATAAATCTCATCTGACTTACATATTACAAAGTAAATCTATAGGCGGATTTGGAATTCTGATATATTTGTGCAGAGATTGTTCCCACTCAATCTACAGAGTCTCAGCTTCACAAAGAGTCCAGACATTTGTGTCTACTCTAAAGGGTTCTGAAACAGTTTGAATTGGGGCTTATGTTATTCATTTTAGGAAAAATCAGCCCTAAACTTAAGGGGTTCCGAGCAGCTAAATCCTGCTTGTATAATTGAATTTGTGACTTTCTTTATGGCTCAGCACCTAAAATAACTGGTTTGCTCTTGGCTCTTGTCTGTGTTAAGTGCTTTCTTAAGGTCAGACTGTGACATTGTGCCCATATCTTTTGTGGTTCATCTTCCAAAATAACAGCAGTAATTTGCATTTGTGAATCACCTCGCACCTGAGTCAGATGAAGGATGTCATATCTCCACGTTCACATCAGTAAATCCTTTCTTGCCCTCATTTACCAGCACCGGCTTCTCTGTCCGTGTGTGCCATACTAATATCTGCAGAGACACATTCAAGAGAGACAAATTATATTTAAACCATGCTATATTTATAGGTTTAACATATACAATCGGTTGCATAAAGCTTTTAAGTGCAGATGACAGGTGACACGACACATATTTCATTAAAAAGTAGTGAACATGATAATATACAAGATTTTAGTAAACATTTGACCTATTTTTTACCAGTTGATTTGTTAAAGGACAAATATTATGCATTTTTCATGTTGTTATAAGCCTTTAAACAGGGTCTTTAATACCTTAAATTTGCCATCTCATGTTTTGAAACGAAAAAAAGTTTAGTATGAAATAATAAACGTTTTTCTCGGCTCTCTCCAATGACACTTACTGAGAGCATCCAGCCTAGTGCTATACACAATTTAGTTATGTTATCATTTTAAGAGAATATTCGACACGCTATTGTCAGGCTGGCATGAGCAGTGAACAGAAGAAATGCTCAGAACAAGTCTGGTGATGATTTAAGAACTTGAAACAGCTGAAGATTTTTGGACAAGTGACAGATGAACAAATGTTTGGGATCGAGGGAGTTCAGTAGGAAGTGTTTCTGACACTCGGAGAGGAGAGGATTTTCTAACTAGCATTCCTCAAAACAGAGTGAATGCAACTGAATGCTACTTCAGGTGTGTTTTTGATGACAGAACATTGTTAGAACTTTTTTGGTTAAAGCTCAAAAAAGTCACTGTAGCAGAATATGTGTCCTTTAAGACAGCACCGCTCAAAATTCCTGGTAGTTTGGATCAATTTGGACTATTGAAGGTAAAGTAAGAAAATCTCCATGGAGACTAGAAGGCGCCGGATCTTCTACTAGAAAAATCCAATTTGTGGAGAGACAAGTGTTGGCTACAGGTGGACGTTAGCAAATTATGCTGTAAACTGGAACATCTTTCCTTTTTTGGGTCAATGTTTATTGTACACTGTCCCTGTATATATGAAAATATACCATATACCAAGCCAAGCCAACCCTTAAAGCAAGGGAGCATGTTTTTGAAGATATTTTACTACTTTAAAAACACCCGTAATTAAATAAATGTTTCATTTTAGTCATTTTACTTAAATCTACTGCTGCGGGGCATAGAATAATATGCAACAACTTTATTTTGTTAACCAGGGGTCCCTAAACTATGGCCCTCAGATCAATTTTTGTGGGTTTCCTGCTGAATTGGCCCAATTAACCAGGTTTAGAAGAAAAATGTGTCAGATGCTTGTAAATTGTCCTTGCATTTTTGATGGATTATCATTTACAAAAATAGCAAGATTCTGTTTTAGAACTCAGCACTACTAATTTTCAACTTTTATTTTTCAGTTTTTGTTCCCAAATACAACTTGAGTGATGTAGCAAATTACGTCATAACTAGAAAAACATAAGCCCCTGTCATATGCACTTTAAGTTCACATAAAGGCTCAAATATCAAAATAACCAGGTGAAAGTCAGTGTTAAGTATTGCACTCTCTTACCTTGGTGCAGTTGGCAGCTTTAGGCTCCAGGTCGCTCAGGGTAACCAGCTCTTTTAATAAACTGCTCTCCTGATAACCTCCCTTCACTCCTCGCAGTTTGAAATACGCCTGAGGTTTGGACAGAATGAGGCGCAGGTTCACGGCAAAGCCTGCCATGTCGATGGCAAAGGGCCGGTGCGGGTCGAAGACAGTCCTCCAGCCAAACACTTTACCCAGAGTGTTCACTTTAGGGGACTCATAACGGAGACCCCCCACGAATGCCACAGGCCAGACCGACACCTTCTGAGTGGAGCGCATCTGAGGACACAAACAGAAGCTTTTAGGCGGACACAGTATTTATACATGCAAATACATACATATACATACTGGTATAAAACAGTAAAAATCTGGTGGACCACAGCACCTTTAAAAACTGTTGTATAAAAGCAGCTCATGTTACGTCTGTGCCTCTCCTTACACTCACGTCTGTGCCTCTCCTTACACTCACGTCTGTGCCTCTCCTTACACTCACGTCTGTGCCTCTCCTTACACTCACGTCTGTGCCTCTCCTTACACTCACATCTATGCCTCTCCTTACACGTCTGTGCCTCTCCTTACACTCACGTCTGTGCCTCTCCTTACACTCACGTCTGTGCCTCTCCTTACACTCACGTCTGTGCCTCTCCTTACACTCACGTCTGTGCCTCTCCTTACACTCACGCCTGTGCCTCTCCTTACACTCACGCCTGTGCCTCTCCTTACACGTCTGTGCCTCTCCTTACACTCACGTCTGTGCCTCTCCTTACACTCACGCCTGAGCCTCTCCTTACACGTCTGTGCCTCTCCTTACACGTCTGTGCCTCTCCTTACACTCACGTCTGTGCCTCTCCTTACACTCACGTCTGTGCCTCTCCTTACACTCACATCTGTGCCTCTCCTTACACGCCTGTGCCTCTCCTTACACTCACGCCTGTGCCTCTCCTTACACGTCTGTGCCTCTCCTTACACTCACGTCTGTGCCTCTCCTTACACGTCTATGCCTCTCCTTACATGCCTGTGCCTCTCCTTACACTCACGCCTGTGCCTCTCCTTACACGTCTGTGCCTCTCCTTACACTCACGTCTGTGCTTCTCCTTACACGTCTGTGCCTCTCCTTACACGTCTATGCCTCTCCTTACACTCACGTCTGTGCCTCTCCTTACACGTCTGTGCTTCTCCTTACACATCTGTGCCTCTCCTTACACTCACGTCTGTGCCTCTCCTTACACTCACGTCTGTGCCTCTCCTTACACTCACGTCTGTGCCTCTCTCCTTACACTCACGCCTGTGCCTCTCCTTACACGTCTGTGCCTCTCCTTACACGTCTGTGCCTCTCCTTACACTCACGTCTGTGCTTCTCCTTACACGTCTGTGCCTCTCCTTACACGTCTATGCCTCTCCTTACACTCACGTCTGTGCCTCTCCTTACACATCTGTGCCTCTCCTTACACTCTCGTCTGTGCCTCTCCTTACACTCACGCCTGTGCCTCTCCTTACACTCACGTCTGTGCCTCTCCTTACACTCACGTCTGTGCCTCTCCTTACACTCACGCCTGTGCCTCTCCTTACACGTCTGTGCCTCTCCTTACACGTCTGTGCCTCTCCTTACACTCACGTCTGTGCCTCTCCTTACACTCACGTCTGTGCCTCTCCTTACACTCACGTCTGTGCCTCACCTTACACTCACGTCTGTGCCTCTCCTTACACGTCTGTGCCTCTCCTTACACGCCTGTACCTCTCCTTACACTCACGCCTGTGCCTCTCCTTACACTCACGTCTGTGCCTCTCCTTACACTCACGTCTGTGCCTCTCCTTACACTCACGTCTGTGCTTCTCCTTACACTCACGTCTGTGCCTCTCCTTACACTCACGCCTGTGCCTCTCCTTACACTCACGACTGTGCCTCTCCTTACACTCACGTCTGTGCCTCTCCTTACACTCACGCCTGTGCCTCTCCTTACACTCACGTCTGTGCCTCTCCTTACACTCACGTCTGTGCCTCTCCTTACACTCACGTCTGTGCCTCTCCTTACACTCACGTCTGTGCCTCTCCTTACACTCACATCTGTGCCTCTCCTTACATGTCTGTGCCTCTCCTTACACTCACGTCTGTGCCTCTCCTTACACTCACATCTGTGCCTCTCCTTACACTCTCGTCTGTGCCTCTCCTTACACTCACGCCTGTGCCTCTCCTTACACTCACGTCTGTGCCTCTCCTTACACTCACGTCTGTGCCTCTCCTTACACTCTCGTCTGTGCCTCTCCTTACACTCACGTCTGTGCCTCTCCTTACACTCTCGTCTGTGCCTCTCCTTACATGTCTGTGCCTCTCCTTACACTCACGTCTGTGCCTCTCCTTACACTCACGCCTGTGCCTCTCCTTACACTCACGTCTGTGCTTCTCCTTACACGTCTGTGCCTCTCCTTACACTCTCGTCTGTGCCTCTCCTTACACTCACGTCTGTGCCTCTCCTTACACTCACGTCTGTGCCTCTCCTTACACTCACGTCTGTGCCTCTCCTTACACTCACGCCTGTGCCTCTCCTTACACTCACGTCTGTGCCTCTCCTTACACTCACGTCTGTGCCTCTCCTTACACTCACGCCTGTGCCTCTCCTTACACTCACGTCTGTGCCTCTCCTTACACTCACGTCTGTGCCTCTCCTTACACTCACGTCTGTGCCTCTCCTTACACTCACATCTGTGCCTCTCCTTACATGTCTGTGCCTCTCCTTACACTCACGTCTGTGCCTCTCCTTACACTCACATCTGTGCCTCTCCTTACACTCTCGTCTGTGCCTCTCCTTACACTCACGCCTGTGCCTCTCCTTACACTCACGACTGTGCCTCTCCTTACACTCACGTCTGTGCCTCTCCTTACACTCTCGTCTGTGCCTCTCCTTACACTCACGTCTGTGCCTCTCCTTACACTCTCGTCTGTGCCTCTCCTTACATGTCTGTGCCTCTCCTTACACTCACGTCTGTGCCTCTCCTTACACTCACGCCTGTGCCTCTCCTTACACTCACGTCTGTGCTTCTCCTTACACGTCTGTGCCTCTCCTTACACTCTCGTCTGTGCCTCTCCTTACACTCACGTCTGTGCCTCTCCTTACACTCACGTCTGTGCCTCTCCTTACACTCTCGTCTGTGCCTCTCCTTACACTCACGTCTGTGCCTCTCCTTACACTCTCGTCTGTGCCTCTCCTTACACTCACGTCTGTGCCTCTCCTTACACTCACGTCTGTGCCTCTCCTTACATGTCTGTGCCTCTCCTTACACTCACGTCTGTGCCTCTCCTTACACTCACGCCTGTGCCTCTCCTTACACTCACGTCTGTGCTTCTCCTTACACGTCTGTGCCTCTCCTTACACTCTCGTCTGTGCCTCTCCTTACACTCACGCCTGTGCCTCTCCATACACTCTCGTCTGTGCCTCTCCATACACACACGTCTGTCCCAATCCTTACACTCACGTCTGTGCCTCTCCTTACACTCTCGTCTGTGCCTCTCCTTACACTCACGTCTGTGCCTCTCCTTACACTCACGTCTGTGCCTCTCCTTACACTCACGTCTGTGCCTCTCCTTACACTCTCGTCTGTGCCTCTCCTTACATGTCTGTGCCTCTCCTTACACTCACGTCTGTGCCTCTCCTTACACTCACGCCTGTGCCTCTCCTTACACTCACGTCTGTGCTTCTCCTTACACGTCTGTGCCTCTCCTTACACTCTCGTCTGTGCCTCTCCTTACACTCACGCCTGTGCCTCTCCTTACACATCTGCCCCTCTCCTTACACTCACGTCTGTGCCTCTCCTTACGCTCACGTCTGTGCTTCTCTTTACACTCACGTCTGTGCCTCTCCTTACACTCACGTCTGTGCTTCTCCTTGCGCTCACGTCTGTGCCTCACCTCCTCAAAGAGCTCCAGGCTGTACGTGTTGTCATCGTCTGCAAAGTACACCACCCCGGGCTGAGTGCTGTTCACGTTCAAGGTCTCGCGGAGCCAGCGGAGCGCCAGGTTCCTCTGGATGGTTCCACGGGGAATGCGGGGGTCCCTGGTGTCCCCCCGCACCTTGTAGTTCCGGGGCGTCTCCACATTCAGATGGGTGTAGTTCAGCCCCGTCTCCTGCAGGAAGCGCCCCACCAGTTTAGTCCGCTTTGGGGCGTCCTCCACCAGGATCCAGTGCAGGTTGGGGACGTGGAGCAGGGTGCTGGCGAGGCGCGTGAGCTCGGCCTTCTGCACGGGGCGGCTGTAGGTGGGGGTGACCACGTGGAGAGCGGGGAGGGCGTGGGACCAGGGCGGGGGCCGAGAATACACATACTCCGTGCGCACCACCTCCACCATGCCCCGGCCCTGAGACGAGCAGTCCTTGTAGACGAAGGTGTTCCTGGTGTGACCGCTGAGTCTGTCGTCTGTAGAACATATAAAAAGTATCATTTGTTTCATGACTGGAAGGTTCCACGGTTTGGTATAAAGTCATCTATGCTTCATTTATCCACTTTCTCTGAATTGCTTCCTTTTTTTATAAACCATCTGATAAAAGGAAACTATTAAGCTGCTGAACATATTATACATGAAAAGAAAGCTTATTGGCTCTGTGCACATGGTGGCAGTTGGTTTGTTTATTTTTTTTTAATGGCTAGCTCAGTACTTCCGGTCTAATTTATTTCTATGGGGTTTTTGCCCAGTCAGACTAAAATGAATAAATCAGATCCTGCAGTGAACAGTGAGTTGTGCTGGACGTCTCTGAAACACGACTTTACAAAACAAGTGAGTACTTCACCAAAGGACACAGTGTGTATTTATAAAGGTACGTGTTTGTGTCTCAATGCTAACACTAATGCAGAACAGTTTAAAAGTAAACAACCCAACTGATGCTCTGTGCACAGAGTCAATTCGTTGTCAAATCAACCATTCTGGGATGAATTTGAGCCAGTTTGTACTCCGAAAGTAAATATCAGGATTCCACCTGGACTTATTTATTTTTTTTTTGCTTTATTACAAGTCACTAAACTCAGTTATAGTCAAGTTAGCTAGAATTTTAGAAGAATTGTCAAAAACCAACAAATGTCCAGTGACACTAATCACTAGACACATGAACACGTCTGGCCACCACATGTTAAAAAACGATAGAAAAGTTTTTTGTTTTTTTAAAAATTACACTTAATGAGGAAAGACCTTAATTAATTTTGCCTTGGGCCCCCAAATTCCTAGGTTCGCCTTGGACCTTAATAAAGTAGTTACTAATCTGAATCATGCTTGATATACTATAGTACCGTCTTTTCAGAACGGTGCTGTTTCTGTTTGCAGTGGAGTGGGTATTTTGTTCAGCGCAAAGTTGGACACATTTCTTCAAAGGAGGAGGTGCAGCATTATGAATAATTTTTAATAAGGTTCTTAGATTTGAAAATCAAATCAAATGGTCAAAACAGAGCATTTTGGATTTACTGAGAATGTCACAGTGATGATAAAGTGTTTTTTGTCAAGTGCCTTCAATGCTCCTTGAGTAATTTTACTCAAGAAGTGACTTTACTTTAACTTGAACACAGCTTTGTCCACTCTACGCCCTCTGGATATAATGAACAGTGTCTGGTCCAAATGCTGTGTCGTAAATGCATGAAAAACGCTGTGTTACATTCTCCACCATGTGACGTGTCGCCCGCGGCCGTGGCCTACACTTCACGCTCGCTCAGCTGTGCTGGACATAAACATCGTGCAGAATGAGGCTGAGTTGATTACTCTTGCGAGCCGAGAGCAGCGGAGTGATGGCGTTCTGGTGCCAAACGGTGATGAGCAGTGTCCATGGCAACACAATCAACACGATGGCCACGATGTCACGTCTCTTCGGCATCTCCCGAGTCAGAGCACTACCTGCAGGGCACACACAGGTACTGCAGTCAGGAGAGGGAGACTGTGCACTTTAGTTTTAGTTGACTTTATTGACCCTTTGTAGTTTAAAACCCCATTCGAAAAAAGCATGTGCTAAAAAAAAAAAGTGTAGAGCAAAACACACAGGTTGGACTACTCATTTAAGTAAAATGCAGTTAAGATAAATATGTTTCAAATTCAGCTAAAATCTTTTCTAATTTTACCCCAGTTTAGCCTAATTTTTTTAGGTTTTGAATTTTACTTCCTGGTTGTAAATGATGACGTCATACTGGGAAATTACAAAGAAACAATCCTGTACTGTGCCCCAAAACTCATCTAATGTCACATTTTTTTTAATTTGACAAATAAAAAAACATGCAAACACCTTTATTTTGTTGAATCAATGTTTAAAGGATAAAAACAAAAAAAAGTAGTTTTGTGTAAATTATGCACAACCACACCAGTGTGGTGTCATCAAATTGTTTACTTCAGTAATTTTCAACATATTTTTCAACTTTTCTCCACAAACAGCGACTGTAATTTATATTTACAACAGGTTAATTAAAAAGTCAAAATGTAAAAAAAAAAAATCATTAAAATCTTAACAAGTCAATACGTCTGATATTAAGATAAATATTCTGAGGGATTTTTCGATTTCCTTTGTCATTTTTGAGTAAATTAGACTGAAAATTGGCCTAAAAATTCCTATTTCACTTAATTTTTCAGATATAAAACTTTAATAAATCAGGTTTAGAATTAGGCTGATCTTTATGTCTCTGTGGGAGAAAAATACAATTTAAGAAATCGGTCTTCGAAGTTACAATGTCCCAGAGAAATCTATGGAAGAAGTGGATTAAATGAAGTAATAAAACATCTTTAGGAGCAGATTGGACAAGTTTGTTGTTTCCACATTAAAGTCTATCTGCTTAGAGAGCAAAGTGAACCAAAAAAAAAAAGTTTGGCCTGTAGTGTCTCACCTTAAAAGCAACCGCTTCAACTAAAAAATTACCAAAACAAACTAGTATCAAAAAGCATTTTGTCACTGTAGAATAAGCAAGCCAAAATAATATTAAGTTACTAAAAAAAAACAAAAGCTCAAACACCTCAAGAACAAGAAGGTCACAATTGTTGTTGTTTTTTAGCTGAGTGGACCACATCATTTAGAGCTTTTCTCTTTTTAATTGTAATATTACCAAACCACACAGTAATACAGCCAATAAGAAGACTTCCAATGATGCTTTGAATGATTTAAAGTTTTGTTCAGAGTCTAACAAAAGCCTCATGATTCCTGTGAATACTTTAAAGTCTGATGACAAAGGCCGGTCCCAGCGTGGCTCTGAGTGAATACAGTGGATGGAAAGAGCAACTGTGACCAATCATTTCAGAAAGACCCTTTGTATAATCCCCAAACTTACTCCAAACGCCTCAGCCACATGTTGTTTAATTAATGTCCTTGCACTTCTGCATCTTACACTGTGCACTACCAAAGCAAATGAAATCTTATTTTGAGGAAAGTGCATTGTAATTACTGTATTTGCCAGTGTTGTTCAACCTTTTTGAGCTCCTTTTTGGGGTTCAAATCTAACATGACACACCACCTGCCACTTAAACATTACAAAATCAAACCATTTGGTGAAAAAATGTGTAATATAATGAGGCAAATCATGTCTATGCCACTTAACGGTTCTTTAGATTGGACAATCGTGATGGTTTTACGTTGTTATTGGTGCAGAAATAGCACAGGATACTCCAGAAATAGTCAATTACATCCACATCTGTGAATCTGACACTTTTTCAAGGCACACCAGTGCTCCCCGGCACACTGGTTGAAAATTAAGGACATATGCTTCTATTATTGACGACGAGACATCCCTTTTTTGATTTTTGAAAGTATTTTATGTTGGAAAGTTAGTGATATACTGGAAATACATATTCAGTGAATAATTTTGAGTAACTGTATTCTGGTACAGCTCATCTTTCTTTTGGTTGTGCTAATGTTCTAAAATTAAAGAAATATATAGTGATGTTTGGTAATGAAATTTAGGCTTCAAACTGCACTGAATCAGTGACAGAAATAGAAAACACAGCTCTTAGCAAAAGCATGTGCAATTTTGCCTTCTCTAATTTGTGACAAAGGTTCCCTTATCTTAAATAAACACAACACACCGAGAAACAAAAAGCACACTATAATATAACTCAAAGTGAAGGTATTTTACGTGTTCAGAATATAGTACACTGAGATGTAGCAGCAAGTTCTGGGCCCTGGGTACAATCTTTCTCTGTGGGCCCCCAATACATAATTTTGTATATGATTTATTTATTTATCCCCACAAATTTGGTTATTGCTGTTTTTTTTCATTCACTTTTGCTAGAGTATACACAATGGTTTCTACACTTAACAATAGCTAGCTAATTTATAAACGTCCTGTGTAGCTACCGGCTACTATTAAGATGCAGGACTGTTTGTTTACACAAACCAGACCAATTTCACAAATATCTCAAAATGTACTATTACAATAAGAAAATATACTAACTGCAACATATAATCGCTATATAGGTTTATTTGTTAACAACTTGGCTAATTTGTGAGCAATGATTTCCTTTTTTTTTTTTTTTTTTTTTAAGTGATGGGCCCCCCCCGATCTTATGCATCATCTTCTCTCAACCAAAAGGCACTTTATTGCAACAAAAACAGATTAAAGCGTAGAAAAATGCAACTGAGAAAAAAACTTTCATGCTTTTGTTGGACCTTCCCTGCTCTGGGCCCCGGTGAAACAAACACCCTTTACCCCCTCAGTCCTACGCCCCTGTGTGATAGAAGTTCTCTTATCTTATGAATACAGGCATAAAAATATGAAACAAAAGCAATCACACGATAATATAATGCAACTCAATGTAAAAGTATTCTAAGTATTAAGAAGTATTACATTTTCTGATTAGAACTGAACAGAATACTTTTTAAAGCAGGTATTCTGTGTTCTCTGTCTAAATAATTTAATAAGTATTCTTCCCAACGGTGTATTTAGAGCAGTGCTGTAGGTTATGAATGATAAAACAGTCTGACTAATGGGTTTTCTCTGTGTTTAAAGTGCGTTGAAAGGAGATGCACGCTGCAGATCGTCTGACCAGAGCTGAAAGGTCTGTGAGGCTGAAGAGGCATTTACTGAAGAAAGAGCTCAAGCTTGACACAGCCGCTTCACTACAAAAAATAGGTCACAAAGTGCTCCCAGCTTTTGCCTTGTCTTGTCCACTTGTGTGAAAGGCTATTAGGGTCAAGCTAGTCACAGTAAACAAGGCCACCGAGATTATGATTAGGTCTGGGAATCACAGGCTCACGATACACGACACACCACACATCAGGACAATTCAACTTTATTATATCGAAGGCCAGATTTTTCTGATGGTTTTGTCTTCGGGTCCAAATATATGAAAAACATGTGATACAGAACTAAAACCAGGACTAAACCAGGGCTGATTCAGGACTGAACCAGGACTGAACCAGAATTTACTGAACCTGGACTAAACCAGGTTTAAACCAGTTCGAAACCAGAACTAAACCAGGTTGAAACCAAGTTAAAACCAGAGTCAAAACTAAACCAGGTCTAGATCAGGTCTAAACCAAGTCTAACCCAGGAGTAAACCAGGTCTAAACCAGGACTAAAACCAGTTCTAAGCCAGGAGTAAAGCAGGTCTAGATCAGGTCAAAACCAGGTCTAAACCAGAAATAAACCAGGTCTAAACCAGGACTAAATCAGGTCTAAACCAGGTCAAAACCAGGACTAAACCAGGTCAAAACCAGGACTAAACCAGGTCAAAACCAGGACTAAACCAGGTCTAAACCAGGACTAAACCAGGAATAAAACAAGAGTAAACCAGAAGTAAACCAGGTCTAAACCAGGACCACAATGGAATATTTAGCTGACTAATAAAAATGGTGGACTAAGACACCATCGGCAGATTACAGCTGGGATACCTGTTTAGGTGTAAATTTGTAAATTTTGTGTTTTCCATCACAGAGTATCTTGTAAAAGCAGCACTTTCTGAAAAAAAATGAGACCTCTGTGTGCTGTCTGCATATAATAATAAAGTATTCTGTCTCGAAGTAAAAGCTATAAGCAGCGCTCTGATTGGCTGTACTTGGGTGGTCCTCCCCGGTTTCACTTTGTCACTTGAAAAATGCTGTTTTAAAGCTGTGCACAGGACTGAAAATGAATGTATGTGAATTTTAACAACGTGTCAAAGGGTTTGTGAGAGCGAGGGACGAGTTAAATAGATTTACAAACCTACTTCTGTTTCCTGTGTGAAAATCAGGTGACCCATCTTTAATTGACTGAAGGATTATGGCTCTAATTTCTCATGATATTACACAATATACATCACTATTT
Source organism: Rhinogobius similis (assembly GCA_019453435.1). Classification (NCBI taxonomy): domain Eukaryota; kingdom Metazoa; phylum Chordata; class Actinopteri; order Gobiiformes; family Gobiidae; genus Rhinogobius; species Rhinogobius similis. The sequence continues at coordinate 33,723,305 of CM033637.1, forward strand.
TTTTAAAGAACCCAATACATTTTTTGACGTTTTTTTCTTTGTTAAACCATAACCCGCACACATTTAAAAAAAACAAACACCTATTTTAAGAACAAAAACAGTGATAATGTTTTGCATAAACAAGTTTACTTTCTCTAAACAAAGTGTCACAAAACAATTTGGTAAATTACACCAAAAGTTATCAAGTTATCAATATATGAATACAGCAACCCATGATAACGATACTGTATCAACATCGACGTTATGAAATTTTGTCTTCCACCAATAGAGGTTATGCACCATTATTTTAATCGAAAAATATTCCTCTACATTATGTCAGAACTAAAGGCAGCTGATAAAATGTGTTTCTTTGCTTTTTTTGGCTTAATTTCTGTCTGTAGTGCGTTTGTTTTAGCTCAAATAAACTTTAAACGTAAAACGCAAACTGAAAGTAGTTTCTTGTTGTTGCTTCGACTGTGCAGAGCTACATAGCTTGTTTTCTAACGGTGGTTGAAGATAAAGGACACTTCAACTGACGCACAACATTTACTTTCTTCAACACTTGGACTCAGAAACATTTTCTTTAAGGAGAGAAAGGTAATGAGTTCAACTGTGTGTGATCCCAAAGTGTCAGTGATAAATGTGAGCTGTAGCTTCTGTGTTCCTGATGTTTATCTGGTTTTGTACAACTGTTTACTTGATTTTCTTCTTTTAGATGTCAGATACAAACAAAATATTTTGCAGAGTAGTAGATCTTTATATTTGTTATCAGACTTTATCAGCTCTTCCACATTTTAGTTTAATTTTGAGCTTTTACAGGAGAATTTATCATTACTCACCACTGGCTCTCATACATTTTTGACACTATTGTTTACCCTACAGTTAAAAAGTGATTTTGTTTGTCTGTTTAATTGAAACCTATACGAGGCGGTTGGTTTAGACTCGAGACATTGAGCTACTGGAAATAAAACCGACTACTAAAACATAATTCGCTTACCTTTGCTTGTGGCTCATGGTCCTGAATTCAGCGAGTCCCACTGAGAGCTCCATCGGTGACAGGACTGTTACTGGGGCCTGTGGGAAACATAAACAACACTGAGATATAACAATCACAAAACAAAACTTCTCTTTTTCTCACCACATCATCCCTGTGCTAGACACCTCCGCTGAGTATTTAGACATAATTAGTCCTTGATTAAAAGCACCGGAGCCGGTCTGAGATCAAAGTTGGCGGAGGCTAATCAACACACTGGGAATGGTCTAATAGGGTCATGTCCTACGACTGCACCGCTGGAATCCACAATGAGGTGACGTATGGAGCTGATTGTGGCTTTAAAAATGCTCTGTTGTGGTTATGAAATTAAAGTGCATATGGCAGGTTAGACGACACTTTTCATTAAAACGCGATTCTATTCAAGGTTTCTAAACAATTTTGCGTATTTGTCCCCAGTTAATAAAGTTACTTCCCGGTTCAACATGAGCAGCAAATGTGATCTAGTTAGAGGTAATTCCAAGCGACCAAACTGTAAACAATCCATATAAATTACACAACAGTTAGGAACTGACAGTAAAGAATCCCTGCTAACACCTTTACTTATCGTGAATCATTGAATGATGGTTTAAAGGAAAAATATTCAGTATTTTTCATATTGTTATTAGCTTTTAAACATGCGCTTGAGTGCCTTAAATTTGCCATCTCATGTTTAAAATATATATATTATTCATTCTATGACCTGTGTTATCTGTCAGTATGAAATTACACTTACTGAGTGCCTCCAGCCAGCACAGCCCTGAAAAGACGTTATTGTGCGGATTTGCAGCAGTTATCGTGTTTAGAGGCAGAAATGCTCAGAACGAGTTTAACGATGATTTAAGGACTTAAAACAGCAGAATGTTCTCTGATAAGTGACGTAGATGATCGTAAAATATGACCGAAAACCCCAGAAGTTCAGCAGGATGTGTTTGACGCTCGAAGGGGGAAGAATTTTCTAATAAACATTCCTCAAAGCAGCGTGAATGGAACTGAATGCTACTTTAGGTATGTTTTTGAAAAGCAGAATGTGTCCTTGAAACTGTCAGAAAAATGTGTCAGTTGCTGTACATTGTCCCTGGCTGTGTCCAAATGTTCTGACTCAGTCACTGCATGGTCCTACACTATTGATCAGACTAAATAGTGCACTCATTCACAGAGCGATTCGGACATGCAGCTCACTACGTTGTCCTCACTGCAGGTCACGTGAACATCTATGAGAAAAAAAGTCTGGAAAATTACGTTAAACATGGATTTTCGTAATGAATATTGGTCAAATCCACTGGACATGCACATATTTATGGGCTAATAATCATCATATACGTTTTATTAATAATGGATTGACCGTAAAACATCAAACAGACTGGATCATATAACCTTTTGCCTGAGATTTTTGATCTATCCACAGCTCAAGCTAAGGTTAGCAGGTTGTGTTGTGTTTGTTCACAATCTCGGCTCAACAGTTCGTTTAAACGGCTCCTCTTTCTGCTCAGTCTGTTGTGACCAGTCAAAGACCTGTCACTGTACGCTGTTGTTTTTCCAACTTTTGCAATGCACTGTGGTCAATATTGACACTACTTCTCAAGGTGCATTGTGGGAAATTTTGAGTGCGCTACTTTTTCACCTGCTGGACATTCGGACCGCACTAAAAAGGAGTGACCTGTGTAGTGAGGGAATAGTGTGGACATTCAGACACAGCCCCTGAGTTTTCGATGGTACTCTCAGCACTGCCTCCTGCCAATTTAAGCTTTTATTTTTCAACATTTCTTCACAAATTGCACCATGACTAATGTAAAACGATAATAAACATTTACCACAAGCACCCTCCCACCGAACTAAGTCATAAGTATAAAAACTTGTTACTAGCTTACTAGCTTGTTATAGACTTTAAATAAGAGATCTTATGATGCTCTGGGACACTTTTGTTTTTTTTACTTTGTAGGTGATACGCACTTTAGAGCACACAGACTACTATTAAAGTGTACACAAAGAATGCATTTCAGTGCACTCTGGGAGAAGAACTTGTGCACAACATTTAAAAAAAAAAACTAAAGTCAAATGTAGAATGTAGAACGTAAAAAGGTTATATGTATCTATGGAGATCAATCAGTGCATCATAGTACTCTACAAACTGATTCAAAACACAAAGTTAAAATGTCTTGATTACAGGATATTAATCTTAATTTCAGAACTAGATTAAGTAGAACTAGATTGTTATTTATTTCAGACATTTTCTTACTTGCTTCAATACATTACTTTAAGCCAAATTATCCAAATGGGTTAAGGTTTACTTAGTGGCAAATTTATTTTCTCATTTTGAGATAAATTATCACATGATCCGTCAGAAAAACCTTAAACAAGTGAAATATTTTGTATCCTATAAGCAATTAAATCTCATTGAGTCAACACAACTCAAATCCAAATAAAAAATGATAAATTCAAGTATACATTTTAGCAGTGTAGGTCTAAAGCTGCATCACAACAGTTTATAAATAACAAATTACATTAATTTTATTCCTAGCTTCAGTGCTTGCCCATAAAACCTATACTTTTAAGTGCTGTCGGTCACTTCACAGACTTTGCTGAACAGTGCACTCTCTCATGAAACAAAACAACAGCGAGCGTTGCAGAGACAGACACAGCAGTGTGGAGGACAGGCTGGACTAATTAATGATGAAAACAAACGCTGGCTGCCTTCCTGACAGGAGGACCCAAGCAATTATCCCTGTCAATCAAACTGAAGCTTCTGGAAGTGAAGTGTGCGGTCACATGAGGCAGAGGTGCGTCAAGGCTTTCTGATGAGAGGAGTTAATGGTTATTGACTGAAGCAGATCCTCTTTGAATATAAATACCCCAGATATAAAAGGAGTGTTTTTAATAGACACTGTTTTATTTATTTGTTGGGTCGTCTGTTTTGTTGCTGGCAAGACACTAATGGCTGAACTCTGTGATGTTCCTCACTCTGCAGGGCTAATTGGCCGTTAAAATGGATACCTCACTGTACTCCTGAGTACCACTGCTAACTCCATGAGGTTTTTGCAGAGTCACACAAAAATTAATAAATAAATACTAAAAGATTTAGTAATTTTAGAGCACAGTGAGCTTCAAGTGGATGTGACTAACAACATGTTAAAGACTTTGAGATGAGATGAATACTGCCCCGGCGACACTTCTGATAAATGGAGGTTTTGTGAGTTACTGCAAACGCTAATGCTAATTTTGAACCAGAGATACTGTCGGCATCCGAGGGAACGCCCACTTTTGGACCTCTGTGGGGGAAACAGTACATTCATTCTAATGTGTCAGAGCTGCTCTTTCACCCACTGTTCAAAATCTACAAGAGCAAACACCGAGTTATGAATTATATTGTACCAAACACAGACACGAAGACATGGAGAAGAACAACGTGGTGGAACAGGGCCAAATTTGTCTCGTTATCCAAGACTGCTAAAAGTAGCTACAGGCTAAATGCTACTGCGATGTTAGCGTCGCCTGCTGTATTCTAACATGGTCCATGGCCCAGACGTGTTTACGGCATGTATTCACCTTATTCCGCCCACTTTTGCCTCTTTCTGCCACATATCTGCACTCCTGTAGTAAAGGCACTTCCGGTTTGATGATAATCCAGTTCACGCAAACAGTGAACGAGGGTAAAGTCTGCACTAAAATATTTTATTAAATAGATTGAGTTGTGTAAAATGTTTTATGTACATGTGCAACAACAAGTCTGCAATGCACCGATTGCCTGAAAACGGCTTTTAGTCTGTATAAAAACTTATTTCCTGTTGAGCTCGCCTGTCCCTTGTAAATTAATACAACGGAAAAAAGATGGCGGTGCCCACAGCTACATCCGGAATAAGGTGAACATCATGCATGTTCATTAACATGCTCTGTCCTCCCATATTAATAAAATAAAACAAATAAACAACGTCTGTTGACGGTCAGTTGTGGCCCGACGATGTGCTTGAAATAGACATAATTTGTTCGAAAACGTTTTTGAAGAGACAAAAAGCTGCGTTTCATATTCGATCAACTGACTTTCCCCCCCACAGCAGACCACGCCCCCAAATATGACGCATTGCTGAATTATACAGTCTATGTGGCCGACTGTATCTATACTAAAGAAAAAAATATCAAAACATTAAAATAAAAACAGAAGCCATTTATGTATAAAAACAATCAGGTAGTCTTTACTTCACATTTTATATAATTGGTTGTTTCTTTATATTTTACATTTTAATAAAAGTTAGCAATTCTGTGAGAAATTGTTAGCTTAGCCAACTGCTGCTGTGCACATGAGCCCATTTGGCTGTAAACTTTGCAATTGCATTCTCTAAAAGCAATGAAAAAGTAAGTAATTTCAGTGTTCAATAATACACCAACACAATCCCTTTGAGGCAGAATAAAAGACGCTATTTTTGAAGAATATAAAATAGCATTTCTCTTTTTCCACTGATAATTGTATAAAGCAATAAAGCTACTAACGATGCTTACCAGAGCTTTGTGATCATGAACTGTTACAGCCTCAAAGCACCACGAATGGAAATCAGACAGGAGTCGTATTTATAAAGGTCTCCGGTGCCGATCTGCTGCAACATTAGTAATAATAATAATAATACAAATTTGAACAGGCCACTTCCAAACTTACTTTCTGCAGAACCTGAGAAGTTGTTACGCTGCATTTCTTGAGGCCTGTCATGCTCATCCACGACAGGCTAATTAGAGTCTGCTGACATAAAAGTTTTATCTGAGTTTTGTCAGCAAATTCACAAAATTGTCGAAGCAATGAATGACTGTCAACGCGCCAGAAAAAAAAACGCGCACACTTTGAAACTCTCAGCAATGTCACCTCAAACAGAGACTAAAGCATTGCCTACAGACTCAAAGATAACAGCTGACAGCTCGCAGAAGCACCTGGCCCTCGCGGGAATGTGAGTGCAGTTATTGTAATTTGCAATGTCATATATTCAAGTTAATAAGTAATGGTGGTATGTAGTGTGGTGGGGCAATATCACTGTACTCGTAATTATATCAATTCCCGTAAAAAGGAAACTGATAGAGTTGGCATCCGAGAGAGCGCCAACTAAAGGGCCTCTGTGGGGGAAACTATCTACTCGTTTTAATGAGTCAGAGCTGTTCTTTTACCCACCGTTCAAACACTACAAGAGCAAATGCCAAGTTTAGGAGTTTTATTGTGCCAAACACAGACACAAAGACATAGAGAAGCATAACAAAGAACAAAGGAAAATGCTAAAATATTATATTCACCTTATTCCACCTCGCCCACTTTTGCCTCTTTTTGCCACAGATACGTGGTTTGGTTGTAAATGCACTTCTGGTTTGACAAAAACTCTGTTAAAGCTAATGGTGACGAGGGAAAAGTCTTGCCGCTAAAATGTTATATAAAGTAGATTGATTTGCGTAAAATGTTTAATGAACACGTGCAGTAACAAGTCAACAACGCACCGATTTCCTGGGCGGCCTGAAAACATTTTTTTAGTCTGTGTAGAACTTATTCTCTGTTGAGCTCGTCTGCTCCGTGTGAACAACATAAAAAAGATGGCGGCGCCCATGGCAACTTCCAGAAAAAGGTGAATAAAGTAGATTGATTTGTGTAAAATGTTTAATCAACATGTACAACAGCAAGTTAGCAATGCATTGATTTCCTGAGCCCTGAAAACACCTTTTTAGTCCATGTAGAACTTTTTTTCTGTTGAGCTTGTCTGCCCCATGTAAACTAATACAACGGAAACAAGATGGCGGCGCGTACGGCAACTTCCCGTTAGGGTCGTGGGTGACTGGAGCCTATCCCAGTGACTTTGGGCGTTAGGCGGGTACACACTGGACAGTTGCCAACTCGTCGCAGGGCTTTTATTGTTCATTGTAAACTTCAATATTGATCTAAAATAGTTAAGTAAAACAAACAGGTCCATTGACTTCCTGTTCAAAACTGCAAAACGGACTCCTCCGCATAATTTCACCGTCACAATTGTCATTTACATGTTTTTCGTTTTTAAAAGTGTCCACATGACATTTTAGAATCCTACATGTGTCACTCTAAGTCTTGATTTTTCAAATGATTACAGCTATGTTCAGAGATGTGGGCGGGGATTGGGGGTAGGTGAAAACAGAACTTTTCTGAGCGCTCAAGCCTCAGTTGCTGGACAGTACAGGATTAACAAACATGCTACTTTTCTTTCTGAATTTAAACTGTTGAATCTGAAGGCGTGAAAATCTATGCATTGATTTTTTATTTTTCCTTTTGACTTTTTAAACCGAGAAAAACTCAACTGAAACATACACTGCAAAATTCTGTGGATGAATTTTTTGAAGAAAACCAATTCAAACGTGTAAAAGATTCAGAGTTAGACAGTCATCAACGCTTAAAATTATAAACAAATATCTTCCATACACGACTGACTAAACCTCTTAATGGTATCTGATATTTACGGTTGTGGATTGTGGCCCGGCCCCCTTTAGCCGATTGTATTCATGCCTGTTCACACTAAACATCTCCTTGTATCAACATCCTCAGTGCGCCGAAGCCACACCGCTGTGCTCCGGCGCTCACTGTAAGAGTTGGAGGATTAGATAGAAAGGTTGAGCGAGGTCTTGAATACATTACAGGTGCTCAGGGGTTTAGGGATAAAACTCTTTCACACTTGACTTCCTCTGCTCCTTTTCCTGTCTCTGCTTCACACTCGAGACGTGCAATGCAGCTGTTTGGAAGAGAGTCAGTTCTTCAGCAAAATGTAAGCTTGCGTTAATTGTGTTTCTAGTTACAAATAGCAGTGTTTCTCAACATTTTTGGAGCCGTGGCATGTTTTTTTGGTTGAAGTGAAACGGCACAACCAGGTAAAACATTAAATCAGATCCTTGAGTAAAATGTGGCATTTAATGTAGCGAGTAATGTCTGATCTGGGTTTCAGTTTGACAGTGGTGATTGTTTTGCTGTCTTTTTTGGTACAGAATTACACCCTGTACACTACAGAATAATACAGTAGTCTATTAAACACATGTATGAGTCAAGGTCATAGGTCAAATTGGAGATTGTGACTAATATGGGCTCTGCAGTAGTTGGCTAAGCTGAACATTTCTCACAGGCTTCATTTTTTCCCCAACCTTATGCCACAGACCGTTACTTAGCATTGGTGGTTATGCTAGCTAAAGTCTATTGTTTTAGATCTTTTTTCACAATTTAGGCTTAGGAACAGATCATTTGGTTAAAGTCTATATGACAGGTTTTCATGCTTTTCTAATTCTGACTTAGTTTGGTGGGAGGGCACCTGTGGTCATCAAAAAGGGACATACAGTTGAAAATAAAGACAGTTAACGGACACATTTTTTGACAGTTTAAACAGTCAAACGTCCAACTCCTTCTGCGAACCTGCACATTAAACTCTGATGCACAAAAAGCTCTAGCGAACAATGCAATTAAATATAAAACAATGATAATTTTAGTTACAATAGCAAAAAAAATGTATATCTAGCCTCACTTAAAATTACTTGAATTTATAATTTTATCTGGATTTTAGTAGTTTTGATTCAATGAGATTTATTTGCTGATGTGATGCAGAATGTTTCAGTTTGTTACAAGGAATTTCTGACTGATCAAGTGATAAATAAGATTAAAATAAGAAAATACTTTTTCCACTGGTGTAAGTAAAACAATCTTAACCCATTGGTAGATAATTTGGCTTGAAGTAAGAAGCAATGTGTTGAAACTAGTCAGAAATCGTTTGAAACAAGTAAAATCCGCTATTAGTTAAATAGTCTTAACTAAACTTAGTCAAAATGTCTGAGATTAAAATCCTGCAATCAAGACATTGTAACTCACCTGCAATTAAACGGGGTTAAAAAAATATCTAAAGTGTGAGTCCATAGTCCCAGTCCCTGGTTTCTATTCTGTGCAAACAATCATCAAATGAGGGCTGGAACTTAAAAAAAGAAGAAGGAACTGTCATTAAATGTATTAATTGTTTAGATGATTTAGGATATTTTGTTTTCTTGTGTATACAATAATTATTTTTGTTTTGTCTATTACACTGCAAAAATTCAATAACTAATAACTAACCTTGCTTAAAATGACCTGAGTTCAGAATATTAATCTTATTTTGAGTAGTTTTGACTTGAAGAGATTTAATTGTTTATGTGACATAGACAGTTTCACTGGTTTCAGGACATTTCTGGCTGCTTATGTAAGATCATTTAGTTTAAAATAAGAAAATGAATTTGCCAATGAGCGAAGTAACACATTCTTACCTCCTTTGCAAACAATTTGGCTTGAAGTAAGAAGGAATGAGCTGAAACAAGTCAGAAACACCTTTAAACATTTAAAATAATCTATAGATAGATAGATAGATAGATAGATAGATAGATAGATAGATAGATAGATAGATAGATATCAAGAAAATGCATCTTAACTATTCAAAGTTGTTAAAATTAAGTCGTTTAAACTTATGTCGTTATACATTTTTTAGCAATGTGTTCACTTTTTTGGTACTGTTCTGTGTCATATGTTTGAAAATGAAAAAAAAAAAGTTCATGCAGTGGGAAAACACCTTATGTTACTCGTAGCAATACAAAAAATAATATAAAATTGAAAAAAGCGATGCAACACACCCACCTCAGCTGAAGAAGACGTCCCAGAGCCGCGATAAAGCAGCGACAACAGACACACAAATCCATTCCGGGCTTTACATCTAGGACGGTTCCGTGCAGAGTCGTGGTGACAACAGCCTGGTCCCGGTCCCCTCCGTGTCCCCTCCGTGGGTGCCGTCCAATCCCAGCGGCACAGGGTCGCGTCCCCGGTGCCAGCCCCTGCACAGACAGAGGAGGTCACGGCGCTGAAAGAATGCTGCTTCTCATTGCAAAAACAAAGACCGGGATTGTCAGAGCTTCTGGAGGCGGAGGGGCAGCCGCAGCTCGGAGGACTCGGGACAATGGAATAAATCGCACAATAAAACGGGTCACTCAAACGCCGGGCCAATGGAGTCCTCCGTACACAGAGTCATCAACGGGCCGCAGTGTTCAGTACAGACGGATGTTTGTCGTTTCTGAACACGTGAAAGCGGAGCGGCATGGATGGAGGCCGTGGCCACGTGGAACGGTGGGTAGATGTGAAGAAGGAAGAGGCCGCAGAGCATCGACTGATCTGAGCCAACGATCTGATAAGAACTGATGGGACATGATGGGAGTTTGGCACCGTGTTTGAGGCTTTCTTTTGTTGTTGTCGAGCTTCTGTATGTATTACCAATGTTGTACAGTTTGTATGGGTTACTTTGTTCACTGGTTGAGGGTGTTTTTGGGGCATCATTTCGATCATTCAGCAATTATGACATTCCCCGAGATGCAAGTTCCACTGTATGTATGATCCATACAAGAAAAGGGGTCAAGATGAAGTATGCAGGCCTAATACTGTGTTAACTATTGTATATTTGGTAATACAGTTTTTACATAACATTATCGACCAAAACGTTTCTGATTTCTTCAACCCAAAAGAAAATCCATTTCAAACCTAAAACTGTTATCATGTTTTGAATAAATAAAATGAAAGGGACATTTACAAAGATTATGAACTAAAGCATTTAACAACTACAGCCAACAAACATGAACACACTGTGAAGTACATTTAGTTCTGTCAACTGGACAAAATCCAACTTCCTCTGATTTGAAGAAGCCGCTCAGTTGAGCGGCGAAACTTCTTCACTCTTCAACTTTTGTCTGGTTGAAAGAATTGAAGTTGCTTTTGCTGTGGGTCTACACAGACATACATTTAACTGTGTTTGACAAGATTTATTTAAAGTCCTAGTACGTAACTTTTAGGCTAAAATAAAGTGTGTTTTTTTTTGGTTACATTTTTAAAATTTTGAATATTTTTAATTATTCAGGGAAAACATGTCCAAAACGTTTAGTTACAGTGAGCGGGCTTGCATCTCCACAAACCTGAACCGGATAAGACATGGAGGAGCCTCATGCTTGTTTCCATGGAAACGTTGTTCCTCTATTCACCTTATTATGGATGTTTCCACGGGCGCTGCCATCTTTTTTCCGTTGTATTAGTTTACGTGGGGCAGACGAGCAATAGAAAATAAGTTCTATATGGACATTTTCAGGCCGCCCAAGAAATCAGTGCAGTGTGACGTGTTGTTGCTCGTGTACATTAAACATTTTACACAAGTCAGTCTACTTTATATAATATTTTAGCAGCGAGACTTTTCCCTCGTTCGCCAGTAGCTTTAACAGAGTGCTCTCGTCAAACCGCAAGTGCTTTTGCAACAGAAGCACAGATTTGGGGTAAAATGAGACAAAAGTGGGCGGGGCAGAATAAGGTAAATAGTATTCCACACTAGGGGATAAAACATATCCATCTCCAGGAAGAAGTATAGTTTTAACTCTCCGTTTCCATGGAATCCTGCAGATGACATGCCTCCTCCAGACAGTTACAAACTGCTACTTTAAAGACATTTTCAAATTGTTCTTTCCCCTTTCTGACCAGAGCACAGTAGGGCTGCAGTCGACTAGAGAAATTCTTTGTAGACTGAAAACCCCCCCAATCAACCGATTAATCGACTAAATAAATCAAATCTATGAAGTATCTCCATGTGTTGGCCCCAAACTGCACTCAAAAGACAACAACTATGCAGAAATTCATGCTAAAACAAGTTATACAAAGAAGTACAGTACGAAACAGTGCATTTAGTATGTTAGACTCCAAAATCTTCAGCTAACTCAGTCCATGTCTTTTCATTTTTGCCATATAAATCCTTTAAATCTAAATAAAATGATCCGTCGACTGATAAAAGTCTTGGTCGACTAAGACACCATCAACCGATTAACCAACTAAACGACTAAAGGATTACAGCCCTAGTGCACAGATGAATAACTTAAATGGTTTGACTAAAAAGTTTGTGGGTGAAATAGCGATTCTTCAAGCGTTTCTTAAGTGTAAGTTCCCTTCTGTCTTTCTGTCCATCATCAGTGTGTTTGCTGCAGCAGCTCAAAGACTCGACGACAGATGGCTCAGAATCATTCCCTGGTGGAGTTTGAAAGTCTCCCATAACAAAACGTGTAGGTGTGCCATAACATGCAAATCATTTTCCACTCAGTTAATACTTTCTCAGGTCTGTATGTGTTTATTGGAGAAGCAAAGGGAAGCATAAACTCCACTGTGAGAGCTGGTGGTAATTAACGGTTTATTCTGCAGTGATTGTCGTTGGAAATACCACTTGGCTGTCGCTGCTGTTTTATTTGTGAAGATAACTAATTGTAATGGTCTAAATTATGTGCAGAATTGCAGGGGAATAAAGAAAACAACTCACTGCCAAATCGAATCTAATTTCAGCCTGACAGCGATAAATAGAACTACAGCAAAAAACATCTATTGGATGAAAAAGAAAATCATTACTTAAATTTAAAGAACAATTTGATTACACATTTTTCATCATGTCATGTTTTCATATAGAAATGATGCATTTTGCACATGCAATTGCACGTATTTGGGACATTTATATCTGAAAAATGGACAGAACCAGTTAGATGTTTTCATGTTTTTTAGACGTTTTATGCACACATATTACACATGTACATGTACGCACACATGCCCTCAGGTCAGATCAGCTGCAGCTTCATGGAGACCGTGCCTGCTCTGCGATTGTGGAACCAGCTTTAGAGATTAGGCAGGCTCAGTCAGTTGCTCTGTCTGTTTTTAAACCACTTTTAAAAAACTTTTTCCTTAGCTTTTAATACTACTTTTAATACTGTCCGTTTTGTGTTCGCCACTTTGGCTAAGTGTGAAAAGTGCCTCATAAATAAAGTTGGTTTGGTATGTACACACTAAAGATTAACCAAGGAGATTTGGGATTTTTTATTTGGTTTTTGAGTGAACTAGATCTGACTGAAATTAAAATTTTGCCTAATTTTTCCACACTAAAACTTGAATAAATCAGGCTTAGAATTAGATATCAATAAATGATTCTGTACGTTCTGTTGAACTCTTGCTCAGTACAAGATTGTACATTTTGGTGTGTAGGAGCTACTTTAAGGTTGATCTTGAATAAGTTTGTTGTTTCCATACAAAACCCAATATGCTGAGCGAGCAAACTGACCAAAAAACAAACCAAAAAAATGAATGCCTTAAAAGAAGAAGCTGAATCTGACTATACAGTATGTCCTCAAATGACGGCCGTGGACGGTGAAATGTCGCTTCCTTGTGAAGATGTTTACAAGTCCAAATGTGTGAAGTGAACATTTAACGAGTCCAGCTCACACTTTGCCAACAGAGCCATTCACACCTCCATCAGGGGCCAACAAGCGCCACAGCCACAGCAGAATATGGTTTGGGATCAGCTTTAATGGAGTCGTGTACAGTCCTTACATCTATGGACATATGCTTCGACTAATTATGTTGAGCTTTCTATGAGCAATATAGTGACTAAAACCTAGAAGTTCAATTCATCCCATGTTTTTCTCAGACTGTGGCGTGTCTTTCCTTAGTTTTAGTCATGGGTTTTTAATCAGATACAATTATTTTCTTTCTAAAAATTACTCAAATCCTTTTATTGAGTTATGGATGTTATGTTGAGTGTGTGTATAAAAAGGGTCGTCTTACACCTCTTGTAACTCTGGTTCTACAGTAAAGTATGTTCTAGTTTACACTGTTTTGCTTCTTCTGCTCCATTTTATTTATAGACAGATAGATACTTTATTGATCCCAAGGGAAATTCAAATTCTGCTGTAGAAACATTTTCACTACACTTTCACTGCGCTTAATAAAGTATATGTGAATGAAGTCTTGTTAAGGAAAATTAAGGTGTAGTTATTATAAAGTGGTTCCTTGATTTCTTGCATTTAGAATCTGTTTTGCTTCAGTACAAATACATTGTAAAAGCATCTATTTGGGTGAAAATCAGACCACAGTGCTTTCTCTGTATCTGATTATAGAGCGTTTTATTCTCCAAGAAGTAGGAAGTGCACTGTTAGCATGCTACCGTTTGCCAGCTTTACCTGGGAAGGCAAAACTCGCTCTGGGCTTAGGGAGAAAAACATTTATAAACTCATCGCAGTGAATAGCCAGGGTGCTGGAAATGTGCTGTAAGTGAGCAATTCATATGGACTTTGCAAAGATTTTAAAGTGATCTAGTTCTGTAAAAGTGACTCCATGCATTTGTCACATCCAGATTAGACTAAACCAGACTAGATTGCAACGCTCTGCTTGCAGCGTATCCTAAAAGCTCTATAAAAAGCTTTCAGGATTATTAAGTAGATATCATATTTAGCCAGTATCTTCACTGTCTTCACATTGAGTTCAGAATCAAATTTTAAATCCTCTTCCTGATTTACAAAACCATAAATGATATGGCCCCATCTGACGTCAACGATGTAATAGTAGCGTATCATCCAAGCAGAGCACTTCTCTCGCAAAATGCTGGACTCCTGTGGTATGGAACCAGCTCCTGTTCATGTTAAAGAGGCCACACAGTCTCTACATTTAAGACCAGGCTCAAAACTTTCCTCTTTGAAAGAGTTTATGGCCAGACTAGTTAGGGACAGAAATAAAAATCTTCAGTCTTAGCTACGCTGCCGTAGGAGCAATTGTGCTCGGGGAAGTATGGCAGCTTGAACACTGTCCTCTGGTACGACCGACTTTCCCTCAACAATATTTAAGATTTTAGTTCACTTGTAGTCTGTTCATTGCTGTTCACATGCTTTTTCTCTTTCGCCACTCTTCCCTCCGGAGTGGAGACTGTTTCAGACACTGTAGACCTGGATGTTCTCATCTGCCTGGAGGAACTCTCACTACACTAGATGAGCCACCTTGTCCTGAGTGGTTCTGGTTCAGTCCAACTAGATGTGTCAGTCCTGGACCATCTGCAGTCTGTCCGTCCGTGGGAGTAGGATGTCTCCTTCACTGTTGCTCTAGGACAATTTTTGAACATTGTTTATTTAATCGGTTCTCTACCTGTGGCCCTTCGAGGCAACTGTTGTTGGGATGTTGGGCGCTACTAAAATAAATGTAATTACATTGAATTGAATTGTTTTTCAAGTTTAAGACTAACGTAAAAAATCAGGTACATCATGTCTGAGGGATCTTGGTTGATGTGTGGTGATGTGAAGCTGTCTTGGTTTGATTGCAAGCTTCTTTTTCATTTATACGTGGGGATATTCTGTCTCCCCCTGAACACTATCTTGTGGTGTCCTCCAGGGATCTGTTCTTGGTCCTCTCTTATTCTCAGTGTATGTAACCTCTCTCGGCCAAATGATCCAGTGTTCAGTTTCACCCACCCTCAAATTTATGTCTGACTATGATCTCATATTCATAATAACCCGTCTCACGTTTGCCACTACAATGTCATGTTTGAGTGTTTACAAAAATGCAATTTAACTAAATCTGTCTTGCTGCATCCCTGCCCTCCTTCAGAACGACTTCTATTTCATTCTTGTTGACAGACTAAATAATCATCAGCTCATTTCCTCTGGGGCAACCAGTCGTCATCAAAATGCATGTTTTATCGTAGCATCGATTCAGTGATCCTAATCAAAGTAATAATTGTGTTAAGAGCGTGGCGTTCTTATGACAGTAATCAAGTGTTTGGCCAGAGGGACAAGCCACTCAAAACACTGCAGCGTACAAGTGTTAAAGTCTGCCGGCCATGTAATGAGCTTAATCCAATTACTCTTATGATCAAAACCACAAACAGCTTCTCAGACTGTGGAAAAGTGTGGATTTTACATGCCTCAGAGTGACATCAGAATTCCTGTTTAATGATTTTGCTGCTTTCACAAATGCAGCTGGAATTTATCAATCTATTTTTATGTATTTATTGTTCTAGAAAAGGGCAAACATTCACTGACGTCGGCCTGAATAATCGATTAGATCCAGGAGTTTTACAAGAAATGCTCTGCCACTTTGATTCTAAACTAAAACAATGTCTAAATGTATATGTCGGCACCTTAATCTGAATAAATTAGCATGTGTTTGGGCTTCACTCCCACAGAGCCACATGCGCATTCAAACACACCAACAATCACCGCGACGCATGCACTGAAATGTAATCATCAAGTTCCGTCCGACTGATTGTGATGCAACACCTTTTATTGTATTCATCTGTAAACGAGCAAAGCGCTAGGTGTGCCATTTGTGCTCCCGAGAATAAACCCCGACCTGGGAGATGCCACATTCTGTCAGGAGTGTCAGACGGTGGTTATGAACGTGGCGCACAGGATAAAGATATGCAGAGGAGATAGTGCAGGAGGAGACAGAAATGCAATTACCCAATTTGGAAATCTGGATGTGATCTAAACTAAACGCATTGAACTGTGCATAGTAATTATATCACACTGGATAAGGGCTTAGGTGTGGCTGGTGCTGTGAGTTAAGCAGTGGATCAGTGTCAAGACATTCATAGAAATGCACTCTCTCTCCTCTGTCATTCTGAGCAGTGGCCCAGGGAAAAAGTAATTCAATTTTCAATTTAATTTATTTTTGTAGCGCCCAAAATCACAACAGTTTTCTCGACGGGCCACAGGTAGAAAGCAGTTTAAATAAACAATGTTCAAGAGAATTTAGCAAGTGGATAACTGTCCCAGAGCGCCCCCTGTCCTTGAACCTCGGTGAGGAAAAAGTACAAAAAATCCAGTGGGAAAAAGTAGAAACCTTGGGGAGAACCACAGTGAAGGAGAGATCCCACTCCCAATTATGTCCAGGCCCCTCATCAAGTGTGATTTTCTATAACTTTTCTGTCTCTTGAATTGTTCTTGAAAGGGAGGTGGTGGTGGTGAATGAACTACATGCTCTAAACACATTTAAACAGGGGTTGGAGGTCCTTAAGAATATTTTAAATATTTAAGAAATCAGACCATATTTCCTGTTTGTTGGTGCATTGTTCCAGCTGATTTAAATATATGGTTTTCATTTGTAATTTCTTGTTTAAAAGCACACTGCTCTACTTTACTGCAATACTGAGAGAATAGAGTCAGAGCCTGGCGTCTGGGATCGTGGCCTGTTGCCTGATGATAATTCTGCCTCTGATTCTGTTGATACAAGCTTCATATCATGACCCGTCTTTCATGCGTTTCGGCCAAATGATTCCTTCCTGATTTGAAGGATGTTTTAGTGGTTTTAATGTTATGTTGACAAATGAAATCTAGGTCAGCGGCGGAAATCTCAAAAATGTATGTAGTAAACAAGGATGAATGTGCTCGTGAGTGGTATAGAAAATTGGAACTCAGTGAGCTCTAATTTTGAGTGAAGAAAAAATATTGAATGACGGCCAAAGGGAGCCTGACCTGAAAAAATGTAAACAAAAAAATAAAAACATGGCCTGAAAAATAGAGCAGGTCAGGACATTCTATTCTTCTATTCTACTGTGACCTCGACCTAAACCATAGAGGAAGTCGGCCATGTAGAATTGAACGAGGGACTGACAAAAGCGCACACCTGTGTACTTTTGACTCCTCCTCCCACATCGGAAACTCCGTCCAAAGGATACAAAACCCATTTGGAATACTGGAAATTTTAATTTGATACGACTTCAAGGGTGGTCATGGTGAATTTTCAACAAAATCACATTTTTTTTTGAAAATTTAAAGAAATTATATTTTTTTCAAACTTTTATTTCTTGGAAAAGGCAAATACAGTGTTTGTGAAGATTTGAGAGCTGAATGCAGTACTATGCAAATCAAGCCGCTATCTTTTAAACTGGCTCTCTAGTTACTTTGAATTGCTTAATTTCTTTTTCATATTTGTCTTTACCTTTTTCGTCATTTACCACTTGCAGTTGCACTTTCTACATCATTAGATCAACATGCAGCCAACTAACAAATCAAGGTAGACTTATATTGTTTTGTCATGCTCAGATTTCAGGATGTTGTCTTGGGGTCATGACCTCAGTGCGTGTCTGCTGCTGACAGAGCCTCCTCTGTTCTCAGTGAGATGAGAGGGAGTGGACTTCACAGCCTCAGCACACTGCCTCTTCCTCATCGTCACTGCTTCTGCTGCTACACTCACTCTGTGTATTGATCTGCACATACAGCGTTCCCTCGACTTCGACTCAAAGTGTCTGATGTGAACAGGCTTTCAAGTTTGCCAAACAAGCACAAAACAGTGACTTTAAAGGCATTTTCCTGCAATGTTCATAACTTATGTTGGACACATTGATGCTTGGATAAGTTGCAAATTTAATCAAAATACTGTTTGTACTCCTAAGCAGAGGTTTGTGATGTAATGTCTTATAATACAGACTCTTTAACTTCAGAGTACCAGGTGGTGCAGTGACACAGTGGTTAGTGCTCTCTCACAACAAGAAGGTCCTGGGTTTGTCTCCTGGGCCGCCTGCAGCCTTTCCTTGGGATAAAAAGATGTGCTTTGTGCATGTTTATCTATTGCGCAAACTATGTGTCTGACACAGATCAATAATGAGTCTGACTCACTTCATGAGCTTCATAAAGACCAAAACATTTAACATTTATATTGTCTTTTAGAGAATACAGTTGGGAAAATGTGTGTGAAAAAAACACTTGCATGTTGAGGAAACAGCAAGCGCCTGTAATGTCCTTCACTGTTTCTGCTCATGTCTGGCCAAATGTGTTCAAAGAAAAACTGACCTGGACTGAAGGAGGAGCAGGTCTCCACACTCTCTCTGTCTCTCTCCCTCTGTCTCTCTCTCCCTCTCTCCATCTGTCTCTCTGTCTCTCTCGCTATGTCTCTCTCACTTTCTCTAGCTCTCAGTCTCTCTCTTTCTCTCTCACTCTGTCTCTCTCCCCTCTGTCTTTCTCTCACTCCCTCTCTCCCTCTCTCCATCTGTCTCTCTCCCCTCTGTCTTTCTCTCACTCCCTCTCTCCATCTGTCTCTCTCCCCTTTGTCTCTCTCTCACCCTCTGTCTCTCTCTCTCTCTCTAGCTCTCAGTCCCTCTCTCCCTCTTTCTCTCTCTCCCTCTGTCTCTCTCCCTCTCTCCAGCTCTCAGTCTCTCTTTCTCTCTCTTCATCTCCCTTTGTCTCTCCTCTCTGTCTCTCTGCTCTCTCTGTCTCTCTCTCCTCGTCTGTCTCTCTCCCCCTCTCTCTCTGTTTCTCTTGCTCTCTCTGTCTCTCCCTCTCTCTGCCCCCCCTCTCTCTCTCTCTCTCTGCAGCCTTGTCTGAGAGGAGGCGTGAGGTCATGAAGAGGCAAGTGGCAGGTTGCAACCACTTTTAATTGACAATTGATAATATATCCATAACACTCAACAAACACATATGAGCTCATGCGGAGCCCTGAAAGAACACGTGTTGTTTTATGACATTTCTAAGTAAACCAGACCAAAGAAGTTTCAAACTGATATCTTTAAATGTCCAATTTTTTACTGATCACCTGTGCTCTAAACTCAACTTGGACTAAACCAGCAAAGAAATCCATTAATCCATAAATAAGAGTTAAACAAGTTTTAACTTTATCAATCAACCACAACAGAAGTTACAACACACAACAGAACAGCAAAAATGAAACTGGCTTGTCATCGTACCATTTGAAACTATTGATCTGGGAATTTATTATTATTTTAAACCTTTTCCCCATGTATTTGAAAGCAGCAATTACACTATTACAGCCATGCATTGTATCTTATCTAACCATACACCTCACAGTTTTAAAATACATTAGAGTTCATTTAATGTACACAGTATTTTAAAGTCCACTTGTATTCTCCTTCATCAATTGCACTTGTCCAACTTTTCTACGATCCTTGTCTCTTCCTCTTCATTTGACACATCACAAGCAAACTGCAAATACTTCTTTTACCTCAATCACAGACGCTCCACTTTTTTGCCTCTTCTCGACTGAAACGTTCACAGCATTCTGGTCTGGAGACTGCAGCGCCGACGCCGTATTCCTGGCTGAGTGAACCGATGTGGATGTTGAGGCGATTGTGCTGCGTTGCCGGTGGACTCCGTGAGAGAAGAGAGAGGAGATTATTCACCACACTGCCCTCCTCCTCTCGCTCTCTCTCACCCGCTCTAGCGCCTGCTGAATGTGTGTCTCTCCACACTCCAGCGCCTTCATATTCTTCGGCTGTTTATGAGAAAAGGATCCTTATGTTCATTGCTGCAGGTCGTGTGTATTTTCCTTATTTTGTGTTTTAGTTGGTGCATTTTTATTCAGACACAGCCTTTACAGAATAGATTTTTTTTATGATTCTGCAGATGCAAATGTCTCTCAATAGCATTTTTTAATTGATGAAACAAATTTAAATAGAAAAAAATATACATATAAATATAAACTAAACTGTGTAACTTTGGTTCCATGGAAATAGAAACCCTTATTCTGAACTGGAGACGACTGTACATGTTTTTAGTGTACCGGAGTAAATCTACACAGAACATACAAACTCCACACAAAAAGTTCCCGGGTCGCCTGAAAGTCAAATCCAGGACCTTTTAGCTGTGAAGTGAGATCACTAACCTCTGCGTATTTATGTCACTAACAATTGAACTTCCTGCTTGTTTCCATGGAAGAGTTAAATCTGTGGAGATGCGAACCTGCTCACAGGAAGGACAAAGTTTTTCAGTGCAATAAAAACATCCAAAATGAACAAAAAAAACGCTTTTATTTTATCGTCGATGTAAACCCTCATTCGTCCAGGTGTGGTCCATCGTAGAAAGGGTTTCAGAGGTTGTCATCCGGACGCTGTTTAAAGATCGAGACGTTTCTACTTTTATCCCAAAGTCTCTCTGATTGACAATGACTTTGGGATAAAAGTCGAAACGTCTCGATCTTTAAACAGCTTTTATTTTATGTTATTTTGGCTAAAAAGGTCTTTAACAGGTTGAGGAATAATGTCTTTTGATTGATTTGAAAGAGCGGTTAGACAGACAAAAACATATTGTACTTTAAGCCACGTTTAAGCCACGCAGTGCAGTCCTGCAGTGTTTCCACGGCTCAAAGCGGCTGAGGGCAGTGGTGGCTTCCAGAGGGTGCTGGCTCAGTTTCAGCCGCTGGAATGCTTTAGCGCAAGATTTCCACTGAAACATTTGTGAATGTGAATCAATGAGATTATGAAGAAAAAGTATAATTCGACGAGTTAGATTTTTATTTATTAAGAAAACATATAGCTGCTCCCGGGACCTGAGTAAGGAAACTCAAACCGACATTAACAGAAGCGACCCAAGACGCTCCAAAGTGAACCTGAGGGCCCAGGGCCAGTCGAGGCACAGCTATAAGGTCAAAGCTTCGCAGATTTACACAGCTTGGCTACACAATATCACGACGTTCTATGCAATGCTGTTTCATTAAAAGTCTGTATAGTCACCTTCCAAAAGTATGGGACCCTGAGAGGCTTTTGGGCTCTGACAGATGGGCCCTGGGGAACCATTAAGAGCCACTTTCTCTCTTTTTGAAAGCTGTGACATTTAGAAAAAACGCTACGCTTCAGAGTGTAATCCACCATTGTTCAGTGTAACCTTTACCAAATAAAGAACTGTAGCCACGCATCATGTGCACTCAGTAATTGGGACTATATGAGAAAATAATACATGGAGACTGTGTAGAAAATTATAAATAGACGCAAAAACAACCGTGACAGCTGATAACATCACGCTCTGTGTCCAGTTCACTTCATTTGCGCTTTCATTCATTAGACTGCATCAGATTAGGTGCAAAATTGTCCTTGAAGGAAATAAAGATGGTTTGCTGCATCAAATACCAGTTATAACCATCGGTGCTTGAGTCACACTGAGCTCATTCAGCTTTCCAATTAAACATAATTTTGTATTACAGTGACTAAATCATCATTATAGTGGATCATTACTTATTATAAACTGCTGTTAAAAGTGGTCATACGAACTTTAACATTTTATCAAATTGCTACGTTCATAACGACTGCGTCAAAGAACACAGCAACGCCTCACGGTTTGGCACTAGCCCAGGGTTGCCAGGTACCTGCACAACGTACAATGTGACTGTATTTTCCATTGTATTTATGAAAGATAGTGCTCCACTGGTGACACAGAGCTGCTCCTCTCTCTCACGCTCAAACAGCCGCTCCACAAAGCACGGATGGCTTTGGATACCAGGATTTGTCACTGAAATTCAAGGCTTTCATTAAGGCGAGACGCTTCAGGCAAAACGATTTTTTTTTCCATTTTTGTTTTAGTCAGTTTGCTCTCTCAACATGTCGTCTTTCATGTGGAAACAACAAACTTGTCCAATCTGCTCCTAAAGATGTTTTATTCTTTTATTTAATCCACTTCATCCATAGATTTCTCTGGGACATTGTAACTTCAAAGGCCCTTGTCTTAAAATGCATTTTTCTCCCCTCGGGACATAAGGATCACCACTTAAAGTAGATCACACTCCAAACTGTGCAATCTGTGACTCAACAAGAGTTTGACAAAACGTACTGAAGGATTTTTTTTTAATATCTAATCTAATATAATTTATTTAAGTTAAAAAATTATGCAAAATTTGAATTTTTATGACAATTTTCAGTCAAATCTAGTTTACTCAAAAAAACGAAATAACTAAATAAGAAATCCAAAATCCCCTCTGTAAAGTTTTTTGTAAGTTATATGTGGAAACTTTTTTTTTTTTAAACCGTCCATTTTTCAGATTTAAATGTCCCAAATATGTGTCATTTTGTGTTGTTTTTTCCACCTAAAATGCCTAATTTCTACAAGAAAACATTACATGATGAAAAACTTGTAATGTTTTTCTTACATCTATGTGCGTAAACTACAGGAGAAGTTTCAAATTGATATCTATAAATTATTTTTTTTTCCCTATTCACCCGTGTCTCACCTTAATACATTTATTTTACTTGCTCTGTTTTAATTGCTCTGGCCAAACCCGAGGACAATGTTTTTTATCCGCAGCAGCTCTTAAAAAACAAAATAAATCTAACAAACAGTGGAGAGACTATGTGCTCCTGTTCCGGATGTGCCCTTCTTATGTTTTGTTTGTTCAGAGCAGATTTAGTTCTGGTTTATCCTGACCTCGGTCGGTGGTTTAGACAGGGCTTGGTTATGGTTTAGCTGAATCCTTTGGACCTGTTTATACAGTCTTTCTCCTCAATTGTTTCATTTTAAGTTTAATTTTGTTTCTCAATATAGGTTATGCATTGACTTTCTGCTCAGACTGAAGCAGAATTACAGGCAGCACAACTGATAAAAGGTGCTTCCTTTTTTGTCTTATTTTTGTCTGCGTTGTTTTGCTGAAAGTATCTTTATATGCTGAATTTAAACTGAAAGTGCACTGCAAATGTATCTCTAGATGAGTTAAAATGTCTTGTTTTCAGGATATTTAATCTTAATGTCGTTTTGGACTGGTTAAGAATAGTTAAGAGTATTTATTTTATGGAAATACATTAATTGACTTATTTCAAACCATTTCTGATTTATATATTACTTGTTACTTCAAGTCAACTTATCTGTCAACGGGTAAGATTATTACTTACCCAATTGGTACATTTGTTTTCTTATTTTAATTATTTTCTTATTTTAAGGCAGAAATGTCACACAGTAAAATATTCTGCATAAGTCTGCATGTAAGAAATTAAATCTCATTGAGTCAAATCTACTAAAATTAAGATAAAAAAGTTCAGCCATATATATATATATATATAAATAAACATATATATATATATATATATACAAGCTCTATATATATATATATATATATATATATATATATATATATATATATATATATATATATATATATATATATATATATATATGTTTGGCTGTGTAGTTTCTGTGTAGTTGTAGCTCCAACTGTGCAGAGCTTTGCTAGCTTGTTTGTTAACAGCAGGGGAGAAAAAGGACACTTCAACGGCCACACAACATTTAATTTCTTGAACACATAGACTCACAAACATAATTTTTAAGGAAAGGTAATGAGTTCAACTGTGTGTGATCCAAAGTCTGTGTCAGTGATGAATGAGAGCGTAGCTGCTGTGTTCTGTTGTTTATCTGGTTTTTTATACTTGATTTTCTTTTTTTTATATCAGATGCAAACAACAAAATGTTAAGCAGGATTGTACACTTTTATATTTGTTATCAGACTGTTGCAGCTTTTTAGCATTTTAGTTGTGTTTTGAACTTTTACAGGAGAAAATGTCATACTCACCATTGACTCTTATGCGTTTTTGCCGCTCACTGCTAAAATTCAGAATACATGATGGTTGCTATTGTTTGAAACTGGTTCATTCTTTCACTGCGAATGCCGTTTTTGCTCTGATTTGGTCCTTAATGTTTCTTTGGTTTCTTGAGCTAGCAAACGTCACCTGTAAACTGCAATTCCCCCTTGAACCATAAACATTCTCCATCATTACTTTTCACAGCGATGTTTTTCTCACTTAAGTCTTGCTGCTTGCACTGTTTGCCTGCCAGAGGAACAAGTAGGTCAGAGTGCCTTGGGACCTGCACTGCCTGACAGACTTCCACATCTCCTGAAGTTTCTCTCGGAGGAAAAAGAGCAGGCAACATTTAGGGCAAAAAAAAAAAAAACGGGCACACTTAATCTCCATCCTGAAAGAGCAAACCTCGGAGCATGCAAACCACAAGCTCTAAAAATAGATAAATGACGTGTGTTGCTCAGCGTTGGAGTTTGATAAATCACAGGTCTATGTTATAATGAACCGTGCAGTGAAAGAGGATGCACTTTTAATGTGTAATGTTTGCTCTGGGGAGTGTGTGGTTGTCAAACTTTCACAACAAGAACCACCTCAGCTGTTTAATGGTATACACAAGCTCCGAAACTCAAACTAGGGCTAAGGCAATCAGGTGAAAACAAGACTAAATTGGAGCAGAAATTTAAAAGAAATCTAAACTAAAAAAAAAACGATCCTCGATAATTTTGTTTGGTTTACCTTTTGGCATTCTTGCATCTGATTCCAATCTATTTCGTTGTGTTGTATTCCATGCTACTGAACTACCACAACATTTACAGATTGTGCACATTTATTTAAAGGTGCGCTGTAGCCATGTTTCCACTGGTCCCTCAGAGCGCTTCACTGTGGAGCGTCTCAGCCGACTTCTCTTAATGGCACTCTGGAAACTAAGGATATGGTTCTGGACATCCATGGGGCACCTCCACTCCCCTCCGCTACTGTAATCAAAGGCACAAACATTGAGGTGATGGAGCAATACAAATACATTGGAGTTATTGTGGACCAGAAATTGTGTTTTGGACCTTGGATTGATGCGGCCCATAAAAGAGTCCAGCAGAGGATGTATTTTCTTAGGCGTATGAACACTTTTAATGTCTCATCTGAAATCATGACTTTGTTTTTTCGTGCTTTCATTGAATCAATTTGAACTTTTTGTATGGCTGCTTGGTATGGAAGCCTCTCCCTCACTAATAAAAATAGACTTGGTAAAATTTGGTCAAAGTGGCCAGCAAAGTCTCAGGGACACGACAGGCTCAGCCAGTGGACCTGTACATGAGGCAGGTGCAGAGAAAGGCTAGTGCCATTGGTAGTTCCCAGGACCATCCTCTTAAGGCACAGTTTGAACGTTTGCCTTCTGGGTGGTGCTAGAGTTCCTAGTTGTAAAACTAAAAGATGCTGAACTACTTTTATTCCAGCTTAATGGCACTTAGCAGTTTGTAAATCTGCATATAGGACATTGGCACGTTAGAGATTTAAGTTGCTATTTTGCACTTTCAGGGAAGTGTGATCTTTTGTGTCAGTATTATTTGATGTACATGTTTACAATGTTTTTTACATTGTCGTTTTATGTTGAGCTATGTCGCAGAACTAATTTCCCTTGGGGGCAATAAATGCACCTTGAATCTTGTGTTTCTTTGCAGAGGTCCAGAGATGGCTAAAGAGTAGAAACAACTTCCAGTTTAATATCAGCCTTTTCTGCATTTATTTCACTTCTCTGTCTCTAAGCCGTGTTTTAATGTCCATTCATGTAATGTTTGGATAGTGTTAGCACTGTTTTGCATTATGCACTAGAAATATATTTTGTATCTTGTCAAGAGTGCCGTGCGTTGATAAACAGAATACAGCTGATGCTAACATGGGCTAACTTTGTTTTTGCTGAGTCTGTCGGCTCAACAAATCAAGTTATCATCACTGTAAATGTGGCGCTTTATCACAAGATCAAATTAGTGTTTGGAGAGAAATGTTTACTTTATATTTTTTGCTGTTTATTTAAGTGGAGACCCTTTTGGACCGTCTCTATCTGCTCCAAAGTGAACCCGTGGAAACGTGGCTTATGTAACTTTTCAAACTGAACACCACATTCACAGGTCAGATCTGTGGAGAGGTGTCGCGCACATAGCAAGAATGCATGTTTCCGAACCATAAAACACCTTTAGTTAAATAACTGCAGGATGGATACTTCCTACTGTAGAACATTAGAAGTAAAAATCTTCATAGATACAAGCAGGTGCGCCTTTAGATGATTTACGCTGTAGATAAATGAGGATTTCCGACCGTAAGGGATGGCTAATTCTTTTCAATATGCAGTGTTTGTGTTAGTTTGTGTTTAGCTAATGCGTTGTAGAAAGGCCAAATGGATCAGCACCAGTCAACAGTGTTTAGACTGAAGCAGAGGCGCTGGAAGAGAGGCAGAGGAAAAGGGAAAAGGAAAGTTTCAGGGGAGCAAACAAATGGCAGAGACTACAGTTTTGTCTCTGGGCGTCTCAGTGGGCAGCATTCAATGCGAGTTAATTCATCCTTTACAAAGAGGCTGGGAGCAAGGCTTTCCCAAACCGCCAAACAAACGACTGGCTCGGCACATTGGTATTCCGGGGATCAGGCCTCCGGCTTTGTGCTGGAAAACCAACAGTGGAATCACAAACAAGGCTGAGGTGCAGGCTCTTCACTCCATCACCAAGACTTCCGCCTTTTTGTCCCCTTTTATTTTTATCCTGTCTATACGTTTAAGCGCACAAATGGAAACCGTTGGATGCCTGAGCAAAGTGGGGCTCAGAATTATAATTGGATAAAATGCATTTAACAGAAGTTGCATAGACCACGTATACTTTTCTAGCAACATAAAACAGCACAAAATGTAGCTTTAGTGTTTGGCGTAAAACCTCAAACAGTATCAGCCACATTATAGAGTTTGGAGGATGCGACTGGGATCTTTTTTTTATTTTTATTTACATTTTTAGTTTTAGTCACAACCGCTTATCTCTCACAAACATGGAAACCAATCCATGTCTAGTTCAAAAAGATTAGAGTTGTCCCTCTCTCACCAGTCTGCAAAGATTAAGAGACCAAAAACGTATGCCAAAACGTATCAAAAAACACAAAATACCACAAATAGATTTAAGGATACAGTAGCACAACTAATGCAAATCGAGCCACAGCTGAGTCTTAACAGATATTGGCGTTACCTCAGAAAAGTAAACTGATTGTTCGGTAACACTTACTACAAACTAATTACACTTAATCCTGTCTTAGTAAAGCATGAACAAAGACTTCATTCATAGTAAAAATATTGTTTCTTAAGAACAATTCAGGATTAGTAACTACTTAACTAATACTCTAACACTAACTCCGAACCTTAATAAAATAGTTACTAATCCTGAATCATGCATAATAAACTGTATGTTCATTATGCATTAAGTCTTTGCTTTGTTAAGAATAATTACACAATAAAGTGGTACCGATTGTTCTGTATGATATTAAAGTCTATGGGCAATATTTTGTCCTGGCGGTAGCGCAGCACAGGCGTTACTAATGACGTTTTGCGCCAGGGCAAACTGTGACGTCATGGGGCGAGGAGCTCTGAACAAGTGATCGTGCAAAAACATGAGGTGGAGTGAAGCAAATGTAGAGCGTGGTGTGAGGCATTCTGTGAATGGCCAGAATCTAATAAACTTCAAAATGAGTGCAGTGAAAAACATAACAGGAAACATTTCCTGGAGTCGGTTACTATCCTCATATGGACCAGATAATCTTATTAAAACAAGCTTAATGGACACAAATAACCAAAAGGATACATCACAGAATAATGATAGTCCAAAGACTGCCTGCTTTAAATAGCTTTAGCTGAGTTTCCATTGTGCTTTTGCACAAAACTGTATTGATCTGCTTCAAATGTTGAAAAAACATCACGTTAAGCCTGTCTGCATTCAATTATGAACTGATCGGCGTCAGACTAAAACACCTCAGTCCTGAGTCCCACTCGTGTCCAGCGCAAACAGTGAAAACAGTGTTTGTGTGCGTCTGTGTGAATGTGTGAGTCTGTGTGAATGTGTGAGTCTGTGTGAATGTGTGAGTCTGTGTTTGTGTGACATGTGCGTGTCTGATCGCGACAGAGCAGTTTGAACTAACTTTATGAATAAATGCTGTGAGAGGTGCACGTGACCCCCTGGAGGCTGTACAGCGTATACAGTACAAATATGGTGTTGGACATTTCTTCTTCAGAACGGTTTCAAGTTCCTATACATTAGGTAGGTCTATTCAAGCGACACAAATGAGGCTTTATTATTATACCGCGCAGCTCAGGATGTGCAGCCAACAACAATAAAAAATAAAAAAACTTTGGGACCCGTGGGGATCTGAGAGGACAGCAGTCAGAGAAGCTCCAGAGCGGTGGTCACTGCAGTGGTCTCTCTGGCTTCAGGACACACTGCTGCTTTGATCACAACCGCTGCTGAACAGAGTATGGTTACATCGTGGGGCTTTTTTATTGTCACATATATGAGACCCTCTTGTTCTTTGACTCTGTGAACGCTGTGAAGGCTTTTTAAATGCCACAGTTCTCAGTCATTGGTTCAAACACCTTGTCTACTCCCTTGGCTGCTAGCATCGCTATAGCATTTAGTCCACAGCTAACGTTAGCATTCTTGGATAACTAGATAATTTGGACTGTTCGACTACTTTATTCTTCCCCATGTCTTTGTGTCTGTATTTGGCACAATAAAATCTAATTATCTGTAAAAAAAAAAAAGTTGTTTTTGCATGAATTCTTCTGCAGTTGTGATGTTTTGAGAGCAGTTTGGACTGAAACTAACGATTATTTTGGTAATTGATTAGTCTAGCAATTATTCTTACGATTCGATTAGTTGTTTAGAATGTGAAAGATCAGTGAATATGAGATTTTTACCACATTTGACCCAGATGAAGCTGAACTGAAGTCGTTTGTGGATCGTGATGGAGAATATTCACAGACAAAAAAGTATTTTAATTTAAAACACAATATTTACACATTTTTCACGTCATTTTCATTCAATTTCAGCCCAATTTGCATCCCCAAACCTCTTTTCTTGGCTCATGGCATGTTTTGTAGCATATATATTCACCAATTAACGATTATCCTGTTACCAAATTAGTTGATGATCATTTCAATAATCATTTAGTTGTGATTAATTAATTTCGATACAAGGGAATAATTAATAGTTTTGATATATTTTTGCCACACCCCCTTTTAGTTGACTAATCAATCAATAGGGCAAGTCTTTAGTCAACCAAGAATTTCTTTAATCGACTACAGCCCATAGAACTATAATAAAACCTGGAAGATGAATCCAAGATGGCCGTCCTGTTTATCCCTATGGAGAGTGCTCATTGGCGCATGACCCCAAAAAAGTTTCTTACTTCCGCATTTACTTCCTGATACGAAGGCTGACATCTTTGTTTTACTTCCTGATACGATGGCTGCCATCTTTGTTTTACTTCCTGAAACGATGGCTGCCATCTTTGTTTTACTTCCTGAAACGATGGCTGCCATCTTTGTTTTAGGACGCCACGTGACGACAATCCCCCACTTCATATAAAAACGGTAATTTCGGTGATTTTAGAAACGGTAGAAAAGAACATTTCCTTCTATTTTATTTAAATACAGATAATAATTCAGTACTGTCTGCAATTATAATGTGACATTTGAGAAAAAGGCTGGGCCCAAGAGGCTGCAGTACCTCGCACGGCCACAAATCAATCTGGGACCACAGACAGAGGGGGCGTACCTTATCCAGTTCTTTTAATACATCCATGCTACAGCCCTAATTGGGAGAAAGAGCTGCTGTTCCACATTAAAATGAATGGATTGCTTCCCTCACAAAGCTCTGTTTATGGGCGTTTTCTCAGATGCCAACTGTATCTCTCTTGGTTGAGTTCAGTTTTAATATAGTGCTTAATCTCTTTCTAATTTGAGGTGAAAAATCAACAAAAAAGTTCAAATAAAATAATAATATGAGCTGAATTTTCTTATAGAACTTTTCAACTTTCTTAGGCTGTTTTTTCTTCTTTGCGTTTTAGAAACCCCTACATAATATTGAGCTTTTTCAAAACACTCCACGAAGTCAGTCGTTTGCTGATATTTACTGCAGCGCTCTAACCCTGAGCCGTTTAGTCAGGCCTCAAGGTTATTTTCTATTGCCGTATGAAATATTAATTCTCCAAATGGCCTCTCTTCATTATTCAATAATAAACGCTGCTTGTCCACGTTGATTCGGCAGACTTTAAACTCCGGTGTGGCTACTGCGAGCGGAGCTATGAATCTTTAATGAAAAGCCCTTTAATAAATAATGGCTCACGTTGTTTATGCATGTCATAAGCAGGTTTGATTTTCTGCGTTTGCTGTGTGTCAGGGTCCACCTTAAAGAGAACTGGAAGTGAAAAACCATCTACAATTGTTGAATTATAAAGCAGGAAAATGTTGTTGTGAGTGGAATGAGAAGGCAAAGTAAGTGCCAGTTTTTGCAAGTCATAAATAGTAGAATGTGCTGTGAGGGAAATGCTAAAAATGCCAGGGGAACTTTGTTTGAATTTGTGTGCCAACTCAGCGGAGATGTACATAATATACTGCAGGAGTGACTTGGCGAGTTAAAAGTGATGAAGAATGCTGCATTGTCAAGAACAGGGATGTGGAGTGGTGGAAAAGTAAAAGGTATCGGCGTATTTGTGTATTGTATGTGGGTTTGTACTTTACTTTAAGCACGCATATCCTGCTACGGTGACTTTTTTGAGTTTTTAACCATGTTCCAACAACAGCAAGTCCTCAAATCAAGACAAACTGTTTGGTCGTTTGTTTAGATTCCAAAAAAACGACCAAACAAGGCGTATGGACATATGCTAAAACAGCGCCCCTACAGGTCATGTCATTATAAATCAGGAAGTGACATCACGGAGCATCTGCAGGAAATAGATTTTTTGAAATGTATCTTTTTTTCAATTATTATTAACTATTATTTGCCAAAACTAAGGAATTTGACATTTAGGTTGATTCAATACTAAATCTAAAACGTAATATTATGTGTAAATAATAATGTCAATAATAACAATAAGAATACAAATGGCTCTGCAGTAATACACATTTCATATTAAACGATACAAAAGCAAAATGTATTCTATTTTTAACAATTCTACATATGAAAATCACCAATAATAAAATAAAGCTTTAAATTGGATTTAATCAGACGATTTATAGATTCTTTTAAATTCCTTTCCCCTTTTTTGTATGAACTCCTAACACCTTTTATAGCCAGAGATGTGCATTATTATTATTATCTGTACAAAATCCAACAAACTCCCCATAAGAAATTTAACATAATTTGCAAAGGTAATTACAAAAAAAAAAGCAATCGATTGACACATCACCATGTTGATGTGTCAATCAATCAATTCTTTTTTTCCCTCGAGGGTCAAATCGAAAGCCAAATCCCTGGTGTAATACATCCTTATCATTAAGATCAAATTTCTTTCAAATATTGCTAAAACATTTATGTTCCCTGTTCCACAAATGCCCAGCTCTGACTCTAGCACTTATTACGCCTGTAATACTGCTGGTTATTCACAACAGCTTTAGTCATAAAATATGTCAAAAACATTTGTGGCCTTTCAACTGCAAACTCAACACTCTTTAAAGAACAGTTGGGCAATGGTGTTAATGAATAATAATGAAAGCACATCTACAGTTGTGTGTATGACCTGTGTATTATTGTGCAACTTCATGTCAGAAGTCCATTTGTAATTTCTAAAAGCATTAATTCCTTTACAGAAGTATCGAACATACTTTATATTAGAGAAGCTGGTATTGATATTTAGAATACAAGTTTGCACCAAGTAAAAGCACATGTATTGAAAAGACAGTAAAATCACAAATGCACAAAAATAAAACAAAAACTATTACAAGAACCCAATGATATTCACAAAGTAAATCAAGTTACAAGTCCTTCCATGTCCG
The DNA here is from genome assembly GCA_019453435.1 of Rhinogobius similis. Taxonomy (NCBI): domain Eukaryota; kingdom Metazoa; phylum Chordata; class Actinopteri; order Gobiiformes; family Gobiidae; genus Rhinogobius; species Rhinogobius similis. The sequence goes on from CM033637.1 coordinate 33,755,427, forward strand.
TACACAGCCATCACACAGCTATAAGTGACTAAGATAAAACAATTGTAAACTGTCCTCTTCCCTCAAAGTGGACGAGGAGCTCAGTCATCCATCATAAGGAGCTCGGAGTGGAGTTGCTGCTCTTCCAGCTAAAATATGATCACATGATACAAGATCCTCGAAAAGATCATTGAGATTAGATTTGTGACATGTGTTTAATAAGTCCAGACACAACCAGGAGAATTAACAAAAAGACTGAAATATGAACTGATGAACTCAAAAGACTCACATGTATCGCAGAACATGTTTGTCCAAATCTAAACCACAGAGTTGTTTTTATGCAGAAAAAACAGGACATTTTGTTGTCTGTGGAGGAGATTATGGAACTTTAAAAATTGAAGTCTTTGCAATTTGCTAAAAGGCTCGGTGCACAACATCGTCCAGAGAGCTCATTGAACGATGGAGTACTTCCTGTCCAGTTCTATCTCTGAGGTTTTTGCAGAGTCACTAAAATGAATAAATCCTTAAAGATGAACAGTGAGCTGCAGGTGGATGTCACTGACATGTTAAAGTCACAAACTTCCCCAGAGACACTTCTGTGGAGATAAATGGATAAATGTTTTTTTTTCTTTTTTTGTTTGTTTTTGGGTCAGTGCTAACTCTAATGCTAATTTTGAAGCATAATAAATGTGGAATGTTGGTAAGATATGAGACCCATACATGAATAAAGCTGCAGTAGGCCAGGTCAGTGTAGAGAATGTCTTGTCCTTTCCATTGAGGGATCACACACGGTGCATCTGGCGTGGTTTTAACGCTAAAACAGAGACATATAGATCAGAAACAAAGACAATCCAGTTTAACTAACTTTAGCCTCAGCAATGCTGTCTATAAACAAACAGCATCGTAACAATTCAAATCAAGGGTCAAACTCACAGGACGCACACACATGCTGTAGAACAAAAGAACAAAGGGAAGAAACGAGTGTGGGATCAGCGTATAAAGTGGAGATGATGGGTGCAGGTGCAGCAAGGTGGAGCCTGAGAGGGGAGCGCTCCATTCAGCACCATCATGTCTTTGGGGTTTCCACTTTCCTCTTGTAATATATTAAAGAAAAAACAACGTGTGTGCACGTGTATGTGTGCGCACGTGTGTGTGTGTGTGTGTGTGGTGTGTTTTGTTGTGTGGGGTCTGGTGGTTGTGTGGGATGCGTGCTTGTGTGGGAATGTTTTTAATGCAGTGTAAAGCGCTTTGTGTTCTGTTTTTGTATGAAAGTGTTTTATAAATAAAGTTTGATTGGTTGACTGAGAGAAACCGTTTCAGTCAACACACTGCACAGAGCCGCGTCCATTCACACTGAGATGGACTGTGCAGCTCTATCACATGTTGTTGTGCGGTTGTCCTTCTACCATCAACATCATCATCATTTTCTTCTCAATGAAATTCAGCTCAGTTTGTGTCCACATCCTCCCACAGTGTGAGCACAATAACACAACCTGAGTGTGTCCTGCCTCTTGTCCAGAGCAGAGGAGACGACAGGGAAATAATAACAGTAATTAAGTGCGTGCTGGAGGACCCTGGCGGCCCCCACACACCTCTGTCCTCTGCCACTCTCACACTCACACTGTGACCTGCACGTCCTCCACAGGGCCTGCTCTGAATCATGGCTTTACACTTTCTACAAAAGCCTTGAATTTAAAGTCTATTTGACAAAACATGATTAGATCTGACTAAACATCTTGCCCATTTGTCTCCAGTTTGACAAGTTTTGTAATGTTTATAATTGTACTTCCTGGTTGAACATGGACAGCAAATATGACATAGATAGAGGTAATTAAAAAACTGTTACCTAGCAACCATTTGGAAAACAAGAGCTAAAATCCATATAAATGACACAATAATTATGATTTGGGAAATAATAATACATGATAACACGTGTATTTTTTGGAATGAGCGTTTAAAAACTATTAGAAAAATGTGGCACTTGTGTGTAAACGGCACGTCGCTGTTTGATGACATCACAGAGAGATTCCGTTTTATAATTCAGCACTACTGAATTCTAAACTTTTATTTTTCAAAATTCCCTCACAAACTGTAATTTCACAAATGTAAAACTATGATAACCACAAATACTATGCCACCAAACTAAGAAAAACATGAGAACCTTCATATGACCTTTAACCTCTTATCATCGAGGACCTATTTTTCCCAAATGTGAGTCCCAGTTCAAACTGAAGCTGTTTCTGAACCCTTTGGAGCGCAGACAAACGTCTTGACTCTTTGTGAAGCTGAGAGTCTGTAGTTTTGACCTCTGATGTTTGTTTAACTCTAATTATAAGTCAGAACAAGCTCTGCACAGAGGAATATCAGATTTTTAATTCCGCCTTGATTTTCTTGGGTAAATAGAAAGAAGAGTAAAGCTAGAGTCTGGAGAATGGACTGATTGACACTGGTTTGAGCATTTGTTGGGTTTTGACAATTCCTCTTTAAGACATAATGTAATTTGACACAAAAAAAGGTTTTAGGGACTTGTAATGAAGTAAAAAAGTCCTGGCGGAATCTAATTTTTGTATTTGTTGTTTTTAAGTACAAACTGATCCTGATTAATCCCAGAATGATTGATGACTGAAAATGAGAGTTTTCCAGCTTTCTTTTTATTCAATTCATGGACAATTCAATTCAATGTTCATGTTTATGCTGCTGAAGTTTGAAAGACACTCATTTTGAATTTTGTCTATGGAAGAAAAGGTTTCAAAGATCAATCAGAAGACTTTTGAAACTCTTTGTGCCACAGACCACTCCTGGACAAATGAGGGATTACACTCTATGCTCCTCTTCAGTTCCATTAATCCATCTGTTTCGTTCATTCTGATACGGGATCCATCTAAAACGGAACTAATTAACCTCTGAAGCTGAGGCGCTCTGGCTTTTTCATTTATTTATTTATTTTGTCCACCATCTGATAAAAATAAACAATTTGCTTTGCATAAACACAAAAGGAAAACTGTAACCCTATTATTTTCAGTCAAATCAAACATTCTGGGATGAATTAGCAGTTCGTTCTCCAAACCTACAAAAAAAAAAACAACAACCTCAAATTCTAAGAACATTTAATATAACTTTTATTAGGGCTGCGCGATATGGGAAACGAGTGTGATATCGGTGTTAAGTATAAAGTATAAATAATGATATTAACGGTGTGTTTTCCTCATTTGCATATATTTTACTCTTACCTTAAAATGTAGTAATTTAGGTACAAATACACACACATTGGAGACCTTTGCAGTGTTCAAACCTGGAGTTGCTTTGTCCATTACTCTGCAAACCATAAAAATACATTACTGAGGCATTCTTAACATTTCAGACATTTTATTCACCTTCATTTATGTTTGTATGAAATTGTGGGAAAAGTTAAGAGGATTTTGAAGAGATTTCACTAAAAACACTTAAACATTCACTTCTGTACTTAGCAAAACAGTGCTTTTGAGGTGAACATTTGAGTCTGATTTGTAAAAACAGTGAAGTACTGTAAAAAAGTCAAGTAAAAACAAACTTAAGAAACACAAGATGAATGCATTTAACCATTAGAAAGTATCGTCCATCTTTACAATACGCATATCGCGATAACAGCAAGTGCGATAACGATATTTTTTCATAGATTATGTCTATATTTTTGCTTTATTACAAAGCAAATCTAATTTTTAGTTAATTTAGCTTCAGCTTTTACAGAGGAACTGGCAAAACAGAACAAATCCCCTTTCTAGCTTCAATCAGAGCAGACTCCAGCTTTACTCTGACTTATATTTACCAAAGAAAATTTGGGTGGGCGCTCTGCAGAGCTTGTGACACTTATAATTACAGTAAATCAACATCAGAGGACGACACCACAGAGAGCATTAAACAGACTGTTCTTATCCTGCAGCATCTTCTCCTGTTATCGTTAATACAAGCTGAATTGGGGCCTTTTATAGAGTGCCGTTCATTTTGAAGGCAAATGGAGATGAATATTGCTTGGCGGTGGGAACAACTGTCTGCGGAGGAGCTCGAAGCTTTCTCAGTCGCTCCGTTTGAGATCAGAGGCTGCAGAGAAGGTGATTTGTGACACATCAAACAGGTCCTGCAGTTTCACGAAAGGTTCCACTTCAAAAAGGTGAAAAAATCAAATCTGACACTTCAGTCCAACATGTGAGAATCGATCAAGAACGTGCTGCACTGACCAGAGACGCAGTGGTTTCTGCAGGAACATTTTTATTTTCAGTGCTGGATGAAGTACTCCATTTTGTTGCGCAAGTAAAAGTACAGATACAGCAGCAAAAAATACTCAAGGAAAAGCAAAAGTATCACATTTTAAAATCCACTCAAGTAAAAGGTTTAAATGTACTTTAAGAGTAAAAAGTAAAAGTAATTCTTTTTGGTTTGGAGAACTATTAACTATCAATCAAGATCACAATTTGATGCAAATTGTGATCTTGATTGATTTATTCTGTTGAGCTTTGGTCACTAAAGGCAGATCTCCAGGTTATTTTTCTCTATATGTTTGTTCAGAAGGAACTAGAAAAAAAAACAAAACCCAAAAACAGGCACGATGTCGCCGTAAATGTGTTAAATAATAAACCCCTGTCTTTTCAGCAGGTCTAAACCCTTAAGAAAATACACTTTTACTTTTCCAGTTCAAAAATGTAGTGGAGTAGAAAGTACAGATACATGCTCTGAAATGTAGTGAAGTAAAAGTAAAATATATCTACTGTAAAATGTACAGTACTTTTACTTTTGTACTTTGTTACTTTTCACGACTGTTTATTTGAAGCTAATTGCTATTTTAAGGCAAATCCAATTATGAAATGCAACTTCAGGTTTTCCAAGATCTGTAAAAAAAAAGAGTTGTGTAAATCAGTTAAAATAAAGCCATCATACAAAAGGTCTCTTTCATAACATGTAGTCATTTTGAGAAAAGTAAAGCAGATGTTCTCTGTGAAAGCAAAAAATAATGTCAAGAATCACTAACTGGAGGAAAAGCCATTACTGTGTAGCGCACTCAGACACAGGCAGAACATGCAAACTCCACACTGAGAGAGGCTAAAAGCACTCAAACCCAGGACCTTCTTGCTGTGAGGTCTGGATACTGCAATAAATACATCTTAAAAACGGGTAATCAGAATCAGAATCAGAATCAGAATTACTTTTATTTATCCCCAAGGGGAAATTCTTTTCGTTACATGTGCAACCGACCAGTAGAGACAGTAAGTATTAGAACAATATAATATATATATAAAATAAAAATTAAAATAAAATACAATAGCTCTATATAATGTCTACCCTATTTAACTTAACTTATAAAGTGTCTTTATTTATCAACTAAACCCCCGATATGAACAATAATCAACTAAACCCCCGATATGAACAATTTTACAATAAGCTTAACTCTACTACCCTTGTCTATTTACATATTCACATGATCATGTACAGTTTATGTATATAAGTGGACTTAATATTGCACAGTGGGCTTAATATCGCACAATGACTTCACAAGCGGATTTACAGCACAGAGTTCAGTAGTTTGATGGCGACAGGCAGGAATGATTTCCTGTGTCTCTCGGTGGAGCATCGTGGTAGTAACAGTCTGTTGCTAAATGAGCTCTTGACCAGCACTTTGTGGAGCGGGTGGGAGGGAAAGTCCAGAATAGTCCTGATTTTGGACAACATCCTCCTCTCCGACACAACAGTCAGAGAGTCCAGCTCCTCCCCCACAACATGTCCGGCCTTCTTGATGATCCTGGTGAGTCTATTAGTGTCCCTCACGCGCAGACTGCTGCCCCAGCAGGCCACAGCATACGTGATGGCACTTGCCACCATAGACTCGTAGAACATCCTGAGCATCGTCCTGCAGATGTCAAAGGACCTCAGCCGCCTCAGAAAGTAGAGACGGCTCTGGCCCTTCTTGTAGACAGTGTCTACGTTCTTGCCCCAGTCCAATTTATTGTCCAAATACACCCCCAAGTACTTGTACTCCTCCACAATGTCCACACTGACCCCCTGGATGGATATGGGGGTCACAGCAGCTTTGGTCCTCCTCAGATCCACCACCAGTTCTTTGGTCTTCGCCACGTTGAGGAGGAGGTGGTTATTCTCGCTCCAGGTGACAAAGTTGTCCACCACAGTCCTGTACTCCCTCTCGTCACCACCGCTGATGCATTCAACCACTGCAGAGTCGTCAGAGAACTTCTGAAGGTGGCAGGACTCTGTGCAGTGGTTGAAGTCTGTGGTGTAGAGGGTGAAGAGGAAAGGAGAGAGGACGGTCCCTTGCGGCGCCCCGGTGTTGCTGATGACACTGTCAGACACACAGCTCTGCAGCACATACTGTGGTCTGCCAGTGAGGTAATCCACAATCCAGGACACAAGAGGAGCATCTACTTGCATCGCTGCCAGCTTCTCAGCCAGCAGAGCCGGCCTGATGGTGTCGAACGCACTGGAGAAGTCAAAGAACATGATTCTCACAGTGGTAGCCGGCTTGTCCAGGTGGGCGTAGACTCTGTGGAGCAAGTAGATGATGGCGTCGTCCACTCCGAGGTGGTGCTGGTAGGCAAACTGGAGAGGGTCCTGTAGATGCTGCACCATGGGTCGCAGCTGCTCCAGGACGAGTCGTTCCAGAGTCTTCATGACGTGGGAGGTCAGTGCCACGGGCCTGTAGTCCTTGGGGTGGAAGGAGAAGAACATCATTTGCAAAATAGGGCTGGGCGATTTGGCAAAAAATGATCATGATTTTCTCGGGGTCAGATCATGAGTTCGATTTGATCATTATTCATGTTCCCTTTTTTTCTGTTGGCTTTAATCAAGCCGCATGGTTTAGGGAAAATGTCTAATTGTGATTTTTCTGACCAGCGTGATTGTGATTAGATTTGTGATTTATGTTTTAATACGCGTCTTTGTCATTTAAAGTCATGTCTTTGTCATTTTTAGTCGCATTTTTGTCGCTTTTAGTTGCGTTTGTTGTTTGTAGGTGTGCTTTTGCCACTTTGGAACGCATTTTTTCAGTTTCTGTTTTTGTCACTTGTTTCAGAACATGTTTGTACAAATCCAAACTAAAGTGTTAGCAGATTTTATTCAAATCAAAGTGAGACATTTTGTTGTTTGTGGAAGAAATTATTGAACTTCAAAAACTGCAGTCGCTAATTGCATCCATTAAAATTGCGATTTTGTGTGGATTTCTTTTAATTGTGCAGCCCTGGTCTATAAGAGGTGAATAAAGTCATCTGCTCAGAGGCTTTAGAGGCAAAACAACAGGAGAAAAAGTGTGTTTGAACAGACAGGAGCATTAAAGAGACAAACAGAGAATCACGATACGACGATTTCACAAAAATTGCAGATTGTCACAGGGATGGCTCACAGTTTGATTTTTATCACCGAATCGCCCAGCACTAGGTGTAAGTAAGAGGTGCTCGGTTTTGTTCCTTAAAGGGCATATGAAGGTTCTCATGTTTTTCTAATTATGCTTAGTTTGTTCAGATAGAAACTGTGATAAAGATTTATAGTTTTACATCAACAAAAATACAACAACAAAAATGTATTAAATTTTACAGGAAGTGGTGTTAGTTCTAAAACAAAATCCCTCTTTGATGTCATCAATAAGTGATCAAAGAGAAGAGACAATTTACATACAATTTTCTGGCAGTTTAAACCATCATTCAACAAAATAAAGATGTTATCAGGTATTATTAATTGTCAACTCATAACTATGGTATAATATATATGGATTTGGATGGATGGATTTACAGTCTGGTTGCTAGGTAACAGTTGTAGAATCACCTCTAACTATGTCATATGCCATATGCATTTTAAATAAAGCACAAATACCTCAACATTTTATTTAAAGTCTATATGACAGATTCTCATGTTTTTCTAATTAATACTTAATTTTGGTGGGAGGGCACCTGTGGTAAATATTTATCATAGTTTTACATTTGTGAAGTTGCAGTTTGTGAAGAAATTTTGATAAGTAAAAGTTAAAAATTACAGGAAGTAGTGCTGATTTAAAACAGAATCCTTCTGTGATGTCATCAAAAAGTGACGTACCATTTTAAGACAATTTACATATTTTTCTAACAGTTTAAACCATCATTCAACAAAATAAAGGTGTTATCTGGTATTATTATTTGTCAGATCATAACCATTGTGTAATTTATGTGGATTTTGGCTCTTGTTTTCAAAATGGTTGCTAGGTAACAGTTGTGGAATTACCTCCACCTATGTCCAACCAGGAAGTAACATTATAAACGTCACAAAAAATGTCAAACTGGGGACAAACAGGCAAAATGCATGTTAAATATAATCATCTTCACTACATTTTACGTCTAACCTCATCTAGACTTCAAGTTAAGTACAGATGCCTCAACATTTTACTAAACCAGCCCACAGTACTTTTACATTTGTACTTTATTACTTTCTCCCACTCTATATTATACTTAGAGACAAACTCCAGTGCACGATGATGAAGAAGCTTGTTTACGGCCTGGCACTGTGGCTTTTGCGTCTGCAGAGATGGGATTGTTCGCTTATAACAGGGGTGGGCAATTATTTTGACGCAAGGGCCACATTGGATTTTTACACTTACCTGGGGGCCGGACCATTTTACACACATACTACTACACATAGACTTAATGCCTAAAATATACAAAAAATTACAACAGAATAGCAAAAATCATTACCTTTATTTAGTGGGAACAGTGCAGTTGATCACTCCTTTTATCCAATGCTTTAAAGTTTGGTGTTATTCTAGTGGTGGCTGTTCTCAAAACTGATTTTTAATGAACAAGCAGCTGCTGAGGAAACTATAAAATGACAAATGCACCACACCTAACTCATATGAATGCTTTGCGGGCCGGATCAAAATGCCAAAAGGGCCGCATGTGGCCCCCGGGCCTTAGTTTGCCCCCCTCTGGCTTATAAAGTAATTGGCTGTCTCCATTACTGCCTGCATGTTTATGGATCTCACTGCTGTTAATCCTCTGTTTTAATTAAACGTTACTTTGTGGGATTGGTTGTACCGTTGAGTGTCCCTTTGGCCATTTTTAACTCACATCCCGCTCTCCAGAACGCACACGATATTCTTTCAAGTGCTTTGGCAGTCAGGGATGTAAATATGAGGCTTTTGAGTGATGCTACATGAACAACAAACTAATGTGATTAACAGACTAATACTTTTTATTTCTTGCCTTTCTGTACACTTGTCATTTTCATACAGTATTAGTGCACATCCATGATCTACAACTCTCTGCATTAAAGTAGGGAAGGGAACACATTTAGACAGATTTATATTTGTTTTCACTCAAATGCATATTTAGACTTTGTGTGTTTCTACATTTTAATTCCTGGTGTGCTGTTTGACTGGGATCAGCTCATATTTGCTGTACTAAATGAATATTCTCGCATTTATATGAAAGTCAAACCTGTCTATTGTGTTCCAGTAGCAGCAAGAGCCTGTTATGGGTCTATGTTACAACAACCTTTGTATTCTTCGACGCGTGATGTTTAAAGATAGTGCTTTTGCGCCCTCTTGTGGGTAGAATGTTGCCTCCTCATAAAAGAATGGCTTTGTTTATGTCTATTGTCCAGAACACAACTCAATGATGAAAAATGGGCATATAAATAGTCGTCATTATTATTGTGGCTCATGTCATGTTTGAGGTGTACATTTTAAATCGTGATGGTCACAGTAAACACTCCAGGACTGCAGTGGACACACAGTTGGGAGTGGGGTCTAGACTCATGACATCAGTGCCCTGGGACTTGAAGCCAAACTATTCTAGGTAAAGGCCAGTGGCCCCGGTCAAACAAGTAAGATTTCACGGCTCACACGTCTGTCTTGCTCCCACTCTCCCTCATGTCTTGCTCCTTATATCCAGCAGCAGTTGATCCGCACGGCTTCAGTCCACGCGCAGCCGTGATCGTGTGGGCAGTGCTCGGGACTCGGGGGCGCGCACGGGAGGCGCGCGTTCATGACCGCTCATCGTTGTTTGCGTCGATGGCCTGGACACAGCGAGGGCAACTCGTATGAGAGGTAATCGAGCTGTTTTCTGGCGCAGTATCGACACTTTCCACCGCGGGGCCAGAGTTAACGTAAAGCAGAGCGTCAGACGACTGTCTGGATCCGTTTACATCGGCCTTATTACGGCTACAGACAGGCTTCAGTCTCATGGTCACCTCTAGCGCAGCTCACATTCATTCATTGGCTTTGGCTTAAAGAGACCGTGTGGAGCACTGGTTTGCTCTCGCCTCAGAGTCCAGCATCGCGCAGCCTCTGTTTGTGCGCCGGGCGCATACATCCATGACCCCCGGCTTTAGCTGCTGTGAGAGAGACATCTGATATGTCCAATGCTGCTGACCACTCCAGAATGCACAGCCACTGTCAGAAGAGGTGATAAGTGTCCAGGCTCAGTGGGCAGCGCGGACAAGTCCTGAAGTAAAGGAGGATAAACTCTAGACAATAATTAGTATGTTTAGGAGTTACAGAAATGTGTTTAATACCTCTATTTCACCTGTCCACATGTTGTTTTGTTCTGACCTTTGCCTGTTTCTATTTCTAGGCTCATGTGTGAGTTCCCTCCTGTGTCCAGGCTTCAACAACAGCCACACAGATAGTGTCCCTCTGTTCAACTCCATGAACGGGCAACTTTATCAGGACAGCAGGGTTCACATTAAGACCATCTACTTTTTCATCTAACGTTTTGAACCTTGATACTTTTGGAACCATGGGATCGAATGGCTATGGCTACTACCGAGTGGTCATTTTCTTCAGTATGTTCACTGGCTACTCCCTGTACTTCTTCAATAGAAAGACCTTCTCCTTCGTCATGCCGTCTGTGATGGAGGAAATCAAACTGGACAAGGATGACTTGGGTGAGAAGTGTGTGTGGATAAAGATATTCAGTCTGTACTAATACTTGCACCACAGCAGCTCTTTTGGGATCTCAAAATACTTGCACTAGTTTCCATGCAAGATGTATTAGCCCCAAAACAAAAATCCTTTAAGCTTGTTGAGTGACTAATTAGTATTACTAAATATAGCATTTGATGGCGCCGTCTTGCCACATTTTAACTGTAACGTTGCTTGTGTTGCCAGGTTTGATTGCCAGCAGCCAAACCATGGCCTATGCCATCAGTAAGTTCATCAGTGGAGTCCTGTCAGACCAGATCAGCGCCCGCTGGCTCTTCTCCATCGGCCTGTTTCTGGTTGGGGGCATCAATATCGTGTTCTCCTGGTCATCCACTGTCACCATGTTCTCCCTGCTCTGGTTCATCAATGGTCTGGGCCAAGGCTGTGGGTGGCCTCCATGTGGAAAAGTGTTGCGCAAGGTAACCATCTACAAATGTACTGTGGATTACTGACTGTTACTGAAGAATATAGCAGTAACACAATTTTATTATCTTCTAAAATATAAATATTACCATTTTTGTCGTTGGTAGAGCTGCTCGGTTATATAAAATTTGGTTTATATTTGGTTTGGTTTGGCCCATAACTAAAATCAAGTATTTTCAACAATTACTTCTATATTGTCTAAATTATTCTGTAAGTTGGCTTCCGAGTAGGCTGAATATGCATTATTAGTAATGTTTTAGATGTTTTAAGTGCATTTGCTTCAGGTTTTGAGCCAAAAGGAGCGCTCTTATAATTCTGGACAGAAGGCAATTAATTGTACTTACTATGACAAAATTGTTTTAATTGAATAGAGTAATAATTGAAATCAGCCATAATAGTACACAGATAATGTTGTCTCACAGTAGAAACGTTTTACGAGACGAAGAATAAAAAGACTTTGGCAGGTGCAGAGAACTCAAGAGCATCCGGTTACACACTCATGTATTTATAGTGGTTCCTCGGGAGAACAAGAGGGCTTTTCCATCCTGAAACGATCATAAAACATAAACAAAACAAAGATATAGAACAGTCTACTCCATACTTTAGCTGACACTGCATTCATATTTACTGTAGGTCTCAGTTCGGGCTCTGGTTGGTTCAGTTTTCAGGATGTTACAGGTCGCTCCTTCATGTATGGCCTCTGAGGAATGTTTGGCTGACATTAACTTCATTATATCAATTTAGCATTTGGCCGTGGTGAGGTCTATTGCGAGAATCCCTGCTGCTAAAGAAGTAACGCACTAGAGACTCTCCTGTTGTGTTTCTCCGTGTCGTCTGCCCAGTGGTACGAGCCTTCTCAGTTCGGGACGTGGTGGTCGGTGCTCTCCTGCAGCATGAATCTGGCCGGCAGTCTGGGCCCTCTGCTGGTCACCGTCCTGCTGCAGTACTACGACTGGAGAACCATCCTCTCCATGTCGGGCGTGTTCTGCGCGGCCTTCTCCTTCCTGTGCATGGCGTTGGTGAAGAACGAGCCCAAGGACGTGGGTCTGAGCAGCATTGAGGCGGCGGCCAAGAAGAAGGGAGGTGAGGACCAGGCCTGCGCGATGAATCGAAAGCGAATCGGAGTCGCAATTTGAATGGATGGAATTTGCAATCGCAAGCTGCAAATTCTAAAGTGCGATAATTTCCTCCATAAACAATAAAATATCCTTTATTCTGCATAAAAACTGCTAACCCTGTAATTTAGGATTGTTAAAACGTGTTCTGAAGCAAGCGACAAAAATGCAACAAAAGTGACCGAAATGCAGCTAAAAGCAACTATAAGCATCAGAAACATGCCATAAACTGTCCAAAAGGTGACTAAACGCGACAAAAACACAACTTAAAGTGACAAAAACGTGACTGAACGTGACCAAATGCGACTTAAAGCAACAGAACACAACCAAACGTGAGAGAAACGTGACTTAAAGTGCCAAAATGCAACTAAAAGCAACAAAAATGGTGATAATTTCCTCCATAAACAATAAAATATCCTGTTTTATTCTGCATAAAAACTGCTAACCCTGTAATTTAGAATTGTTAAAACATGTTCTAAAGCAAGCGACAAAAATGCAACATAAGTGACAGAAATGCCGCTAAAAGCAACTATAAGCATTAAAAGCATGTTAAAACCATCAAAAATGTGACTAAACGTGACCAAAACGCAACTTAATGCATCAAAAAAGCAACTCAACGTGACAAAAATGCGACTAAAAGTGACAAAAAAATGTCTACAAGCATCAAAAACAAGTCAAAAACTGTCCAAAATGTGACAAAAACACTACCTAAAGTGGCAAAAATGTGACTGAGTGTGACCAAAATGCGACTTAAAGGGACAAAAACGCAACTAAAAGCAACAAAAATGTTTTAATGCATAAAAAACATGTCAAAAACATGACTATACGTGACAAAAACACAACTTAATGCCTCAAAAACGCAGTTCAACGTGACAAAAACTAATAAAAGACTACAGCCTTACACGACTAACCCAAAAATGTCTTTTTCAATTACTCAAATTAAGATAAGAACTGCAGAAACCACCGGAAACACTGACTTGGACTACATCTTTATTTGACAAAAATGTATAAAAAGGGGCTTATGTATTTGCAGATGGCATGATAAGACTAAGATGTTTTGGAAAAGTCCTGGAATATGATTTCACGCAAATAGTGGAAACCCTGATCACTTCTGTCCTCTTTTTGTTTGCAGGTAACTGTGAGAGCACTCTGAAGGACTTCCTTCTCTCTCCTTTCCTGTGGGTGCTGTCCCTCGGGTATTTGGTGGTGTTTGGGGTCAAAACTGCTGCTACGGACTGGGGCCAACTGTTTCTCATGCAGGAGAAAGGCCAGACTGCTCTAATGGGTAAGAATTGATCCTGCAGAGACATTCTTACAAACTCTGACTAAGTGGCAGAGTTATGGGCTGCACAACTGATAAAATGTGGTGTTTTTTTGCATAATGTTTTGTCTGTGGAGGTTTATTTTTACTGTATATGGCATAAATCAAACTAAAAGTAGTTTCTCTGTTGTTGCTCCGACTGTGCAGAGCTTAGCTGTCTTGTTTGCTAACGGAAGTTGACGATTTAGGACACTTTAAAGGACACATTCTGCTTTGACTTTTTTTTAGCTTTAAACCATGTTCTAACAGTGTTCCGTCTGTCATTTTTAAAACACTAGGTGGCAAATTTAAGGCATTCAACAGCATCTTTAAAGGATAAGAACAATATGAAAAATGCATAATATTTGTCGCGCAGCAATTCATTTCCTCAACACAGACTCAGAAACCTCTTATTTAAAGTGGCAGGTTTTTATGATTTTCTCATTTTGACTTCTTTAGTGGGATAATACCTGTTGAAAATATAAATTAGAGTTTTACACCAATCAAGTGTCAGTTTGTTAAGGAAAGTTGTAAAATATGTTGAAAACGTAGAGCTAAAACATATTGATGACATCACACATGGGAGACGCTGTAAATCATCCAGACGTTTGGCACAATTTACAACAAACACATTTTTCTAAACCTTTAAAAGTAATTAAATAAAACAGATTTGTCTTTAATTTATCAAATAATAATTTCTTTGACATTAGATGAGTTTTGGCTCTGTGTAGTACATGGTTGCCAGGTAACAGCTATGCAATTTCCTACTGTGATGTCATAGTTTAGAAACAGGAAGTAAAATTCTGAACCTAAAACATGCTAGGACAGAAATAAGAACATTTTAAATAAACCAGGATAACATTTGTAACTTATCTTTTACTATTTTATTCTCTTTATTGTTTTTAGATGATTTACCCACTCTTTTATCATTATTTTACTTTATTTCCTGTTTTATTATTATATTATTAGGAGCCATGAGCATGTGTATTTGATGTTTATGTGTGCAGCACTTTGGAAACATTTCAGTTTGTAAAATGTTTAATTTAAATAAAGTGGATTGGATATAAAGATTTAGCAAAAAAGTGATACATTTAAACGTAGCTGCAGTGTTCCTGTTGTTTATCTGTTTTTTTTTACAACTGTTTACATGATTTCAAAGTTGCAGACTTTATATTTGTTATCAAACTGTAGCGGCTTTTTCACATTTTAGTTGTGTTTTGAGCTTTTACAGTAGAAAACATCATCACTCACCATCGAGTTTCATGCGTTTTTGCCACTTTCTGCTGAAATTCAAGCTTTGATGTCACCTGCAGAACCTCGATCAGTAAAGATAAGTCGTATGTACTGTATGAATTAACCCCTGTTTCCATAGGCAGTACGTACATGAGTGCGCTGGAGGTTGGAGGTTTCATGGGCAGCCTTGTATCGGGATTAATTTCAGACAGAGCGGTTGCACGGGTAAGAAACATCTTTTGAGATATTAAAGTCTATATGACAGGTTCTCATTATATTCAAATTATGGTTTGGTTTGGTGGGAGGGCACTTGTGGAAAATATTTAGCATAGTTTTACATTTTTGAAGTTGCAGTTCTAGAAGACATTTTTGATAAATAAAAGTTTAAAATTACAGGAAGTTATGGAATCCCATTTCCGCCAATGAATAAAAAATAAAAGCCCCACATGATGTCATAATTATTTAGTTTAAAAAGTTTAAAAGTAATAATTATGAGTTTAAAAGTCATAATTTCTAGTTTAAAAGTCATAATTATGAGTTTTTTAGCTATGAAACAACAGACTGCATTAGGACATTTACACAATGGCACGCGAGCCGACAGAGAAGTACTTTAGAGATGGATTTACCACCAACGCAATACTGCATTTACTTGATCATTCACAGGAATTACAGTGAGCAAACGCACCCTTGAACTGATTTTAATCAAATGTCTCTAGCGACGTAAGAGTGAAACTGATGTGGCTGAAGTGGCAGCGCTTATTGAGCAACAGCTTGAGACATCTGGTCAGTACCACGGCTATGGACTTTTAAACTCTTTTTTTATTATGACTTTAAAACTAGAAATTATGGCTTCCTGTGGGGCTTTTATTTTTTTACTCATAAGAAATGGGCGTCCATAGAAAGTAGTGCTGAGTTCTGAAATGGAATCCCTCTGTGATGTCATCAAAATGTGGCGTACTGTTGAAAATAAACAGAGTTGAGACTCAAGTGACACATTTTCTGACATCATTCAACAAAATAAAGATGTTATCAGGTATTATTATTTGTCAAATTATAACTATTGTGTAATTTATATGGATTTTGGCCTTTGTTTTCAAAATGGTAATAACAGTTGTGGAATTACCTCTATCTATGTCATATTTGCTGCCCTTGACTAACCAGGAAGTACCGTTATAAAAGTTATGAAAATTGTCAAACTGGGGACAAATAGACAAAATGTTTAGTAAAATCTTAAATACAGTCATAGTCACCACATTTTAGTCAAATGGGTAGTGTAACCTGTCATATAGACTTAAAGCCTTTGTTCCTGACCAGTGAACGTGCTCTTTTTAAATTGTTCTAGCGAGGTCTGAGCACACACGGAAACCCTCGTCACGGCCTCCTGATCTTCATGATGGCCGGGATGTACGTGTCCATGTACCTGTTCAGAGTCACCATCACACCCGAGACTCCACAGGTAATCTCAAAAAGCTCCTTATTACAGCGATGAGTCGTGTGGTAAATGTTTCAAGTCCTGTTTTTCTTTTCCAGGAGATGCCACTTTGGTTTCAAGTCATTCATCCGATCTCGTTATTAAGCGGCGTTTCAGAAAAAGAGGTGCAACTAAAATCTTTTATTTAAGGCGAGACACTACAGGAATTTTTTCTCAATGTTTTGTTTTTTGGTCAGTTTCCGCTCTCAACATATGGGTTTTCATGAGGAAACAACAAATAGTCTGCAAATCCACTTCATCCTTAGATTTCTCTGGGACATTGTAACTTCAAATGCTGTTTTCATGCATTTTTCTCCCACAAAGACATAAAGATCATACGTAAAGTAGCTTCTACACACACCAAACTTTACAATCTTGTACTAAACGAAAAAGATTTTGATGAAACCCAGAGAAGGATTTGTTGATATCTAATTCAAACCCTGATTTATTAAAGTTTTAAGTCCCAAAAAAAAGAGGCAACATTTTTATTTTTAGGCTAATTTTCCCTCAAAAACAAACAAAAATCCCCTTTGTAATAAAAAAAACAACTAATATGTGTACAAAAAGAACCAAAAGATTTAAAACTGTTTTGTTCATTTTTCAGTTTGAAATGTCACAAATATGTTAATTTTTTGCAAAAAACAACAAACAACAAAAAATTTTGTTTTTACACATAAAATGCCTTATTTCTACATGAAAACATTACATGATGAAAAGCTTGTAATACATTTTATTCTTACATTTATGTGAGTCAACTACAGGAGTTTGAAATTGATATCTTTAAATGTAATATTTTTCCCCATTCACCTGCAGCGTCTGGCCTTAAATGTGATGGAGATAAATTCTGCTACGTGAAAGATGTTCTCTTATCTTTGACAGATCTGGATATTGCTCCTCGGGGCCTTGTTTGGATTTTGTTCTTACGGACCTATTGCCTTGTTTGGTGTGATCGCCAGTGAAAGTGCTCCTTCCAACTTTTGTGGAACCTCTCATGCTGTTGTCGCTCTGATGGCCAACGGTAAAATGTCAAGTCTTGGTTAAACTGCATTGCAGAACATTTCCCAAATTAGTAACACGCAGAAGTGGAAGAAGTATATTCCATTTTGTTACTTAATAAAGCTGGGGTACCTGACTTTTTGGGTGTTAATTTGTAAATTTTGTGTTTTCCATCAAAAAGTTTCTTGTAAACACAGCACTTTCGGACAAAAATGAGACCTTTGCGTGCTGTCTGATTCTAGTAATAAAGTATTTTGTCTCGAGATAAAAGTTAAAAGCGGCTCTCTGATTGGCTGTGCTTGGTCCTCCCTAGTTTCACTTTTTTGTCTGAAAAAAGCTGTTTTAAAGCTGTGCACAGGACCGAAAATGAATGCATGTGGATTTGACCGATGTGCCAAAGTGAGAGCGAAGCATGAGTTAGATACATTTAAAAACCTACCTCTGGTTCCACTGTGTGAAAATCAGGTACTCCAGCTTTAAAGTGCATATGACAGGTTATAGATTTTCTAATTTTCACTTCTTTTGGTGTATTAATACCGGTTATAAACATAAATTATACTTTTACACCAATCAGGTTGCTGTTTGCGAAGAAAAGTTGAAAAATCTGTTGAAAATTACAGGAAGTAAACAAATTGATGACATCACCACAGGTGCCCTCCCACCAAACTAAGTCATATTTAGAAAAAACATGAGAACCTGTCATATAGAATTTAAAGTCTATATGACAGGTTCAACAACACATTTCACAAAAACACAGTGAACATGATTATATTTAAGATTTTACTAAACATTTTGCTTTGTCCTCAGTTTGACAGTTTTTGTAAAGTTTATGTTGAAGATGAGCAGCAAATATGACATAGTTAGAGGTAATTCTACAACTGTTACCTAGCAACCAGACTGTCAACAAGGGCCAAAATCCACATCCACTTTCAGATTCTAGAATGTGATGTGATGGCGTACTCCCAGATGGGGGAAAGAGCAGATTTTTCCTTTCGATTACATTGAACTTTGGCATAAAATTTTCAAAATTTAAATTCACAAAATTTAATCATTTCTAAAAATCAATCATTTCTATTAGTGACTAGACCCAAGAACTTGCCGTATTACAACAAAAATCAGCATTTTACCAATATTTATTTTAGCTGCCCCACATTTGTATTAAATATTACTGGCCCATTGAATGCTGTGATGTCATCCCACACTCAGCAATAATTATGATTTCACAAATAATAATACCAGCAACATCTTTATCTTGTTGAATATAAAAATGTATCAGTTGCGTTTAAATTGTCTCTGTATTTACAATGGCACATCACTTTTTTTTTTTTTTGATGACATCACAGAGGGATTATGTTTTAGAACTCAGCCTACTTCCTGTAATTTTAAATGTATATTTTTCAAAATTTCTTCAAAACCTATGATAAATATTTACCACAAGTGTCCTTCCACCAAACTAAGCATGAGAACCTGAGACTTTAAAGTGCCTCTGACGGGTTGAAGTACTCATTTCACTAAAACACAGTTAAGATAATCATATTCAAGATTCTGCTGAAAACAAAGCTATTTTTATCCCAGTTTGGCAGTTTTTTAGGTTTAAATTTTGACTTCCTGGTTGTAAATCATGACATCACGCTAGGGAATTCTGTAACTGTTGCCTAGAAACCATGTTGAATACCGAGTGAAAACTCCTGTAATGTCACACAGAAAGTATTATTTGACAAATAAAAACATATAGGACCGCCTTTATTTTGATGAATTATTGGTTAAAAGTGTGGTTAAAAGGGTTTAAATTGTCCCTGGAGTGTCTCCCTAGTGTGATGTCATCATGTTGAGAACTCTGCACTACTTCCTGTGAATTTCAACATGTTTTTCAACTTTTCTTCACAAACTGGCACCTGATTGGTGTAAAACTATCATTTATATTTACAACTGATTTTATTCTACCAAATAAAGTGAAAACTAGAAAATCATAAAAACCTGTCATACGCACTTTAAGCACTTTTGTACGTGGTTACTTTCCTCCAGTGGTGACGTGCTCTGTCTGTTCCAGTGGGGGCTTTTATGGCGGGACTTCCCTTCAGCACCGTCGCCAAACGGCACAGCTGGGACACGGCCTTCTGGGTGGCCGAGGTGACCATGGGTGTCGCTACAGTTGGGTTCTTCCTGGTCCGGAACATGCGCACCAAAATGGGTCCAATTGCTGAGAAGACTGAGTAAAATTCTGAGTAACACACTCACATATTATTTGTTATGATCATTCTTCTTCTTGATTTAAAGATGACATGGTCCAGAGCTGCTACAAGAAGCACTTGTTTATTCTCTCTTAATTACTTAAATGTTGGAATGCTTTAAATGTAACTGATAGAATGTTTGCCAATAAGTCTGTACTTTACCATACCTCACACTGTAAAACTGTAAAAAAAAAAAAAAAAAAAAAGAAAGAAAAAAAGAAAGAAGAGACATTTTTTCACATAAAACTGTGCTATATTTTTGAGATTATAAGAGAAATAATGTAGATAAACCTTACAAATGCTTTCTAGTTGTCACAGAATGTACTTTATTTTGTTTACTATTAGGCATTTCATTGTGTTACTAAGATATTTGGTACATTTTTAAAATCTTTAATCGACGTGCACTTCACTTGTTAAAACACAATAAATTAATCAAAGCCACGTTCATTGTTTGGATCATTAGCAGCTGAATCCTCAAACATTAAAAGTAAAAGGGATTTAGACCATTCATTTTAGACCAAAAACTAATTTCTTTAGCCTGAGATTTGACTAAACTCATAGGGCTAACTCAAACTCGAGCTAAATACTGTAAGTTCAAACCAAATAAAATATTGTTTTACTGATAATAATTCTAATTGTTGATTTACTTTACAAATTAATTACAAAACATTACACATGACGGCAAAGTTGTGGATGTTTTTTGTTTTGGTTCTTAAGATTCTCTGATCAGAAAGCAGCTCGAGCCTCACACGAGTCTGTCATTGAGTTGACAGGTTCAGCGTTTTAACCTGTCTCTGATCTGAACGGTCACTGCCTAAAGCCCAGCACCTGCACCAATCATGAATCGGTGCAAGTGTAGCTTCTGCAGCTCAGAGGGAATTCTGGGAGTTTTTCCACACAAGGCTTGTCTTTTTGTGTCCTCTCTGTGCAGGTTTGAAAGCAACACAACCCTGGTTCAGTTGAGGCAATGCAGGCTACATATGCCCTCTTTAAAATGAAGAATTAATTGGTTTTCCTGGTTGAAACTGTCCATGGTGCTGAACTGCTTATTGAATAGCTAATATTTATTTCAAGTTATGGTTTTCCCAAAATGTGTGGATATCTGTTATAGTTTTCTTGAGGCATGTTTTGACTCTGGTCCCACAAACCAGCTACACTCCCTTTTGACACTGAGGCATCCCTTTTTGTACTGACACTGCATACAGAGAAGACGTAAGCACTTATTCACAGCAGCTATACAGATTTATTGCGATGCTATCACAGAACAGAGACACAATCCACACAAGTGATGCACAGTTCTGACAGAGAGCTCCAGCACTAGTATTTTAGCTTTATTGACCAAATCATTAAGAAACTGCATGAGTACAATAGTTAACATAGAGGAACAAAGCTTACAAACATTCTAAAACACTGTTTCTTCATTATAAACAACAAAACAATGAGTTGCCCTTTGTCCATCCCCTCCCCAAAACAGATTACATACACTGTCCCTTATAAAGCATATGGAATGTAGTCCTCTCAGGAAAGCTCTTTCCGTTGATTCCCAGCTCCTGCACCTGATGTGTTGCGTTGGCGGTAACCTGTCCCACGCCCTCCCCTCCTTCACATTTAAAACTGAAATGAAAACCACTGCTAGTAACGAGAACTGCACATTTTATGGCGTTGAAAAACGATGGGAGTTGATGAAATTCCCGTCTCCAAATTGACTTTTTTCTTTCGTTAAAAAAAAGTGTTCTCTATAATCCAACTACTAAAAAACCTGTATTTAGAAAATAGTTGATAAAAATATTCCCCTGAATTGTACAAGAAAAGAGGTACAGGGAGCACTGGTAAAAGATGTGGTTTGAGTGATGTTATTCATCAGCATCATCTTTCTGTTCAGCGTCTGCGGCTGGTGCCTGGAGAAGAACATAAAACAGGTCATTAGATTAACTAGAAATGAGTGATTCCTAGTTATCAGAGACAAGCCTCACCTCATCTTCAGCTTTGGCTTCTCCGTTCTCTGCGGGTGCCTCGGGCGCTTTCTCTTCAGGCTTGGCCTTCTCTACTTCCTTGGCTTTCTTGGGTTTACCCGCTGCCTTCTGTGTACAAACAGTACACGTTTTAGAATACTTAAAGACAAGTGCAGATACAAAGGTAAACACAAATGTACTATACATGCACTAACCTTTGGCTTGGCTTTAGGCTCTGCCTTAGGAGGCTCAGGTCTCTTGAGAAAGGAAAAAAATACATTGCTGTTAGCACAAAGTATAATAATAATATTTGACTTTAACTTTGTTTATACTCACATCTTTCAACCTAAGAGACCTCCTCTTGGGCTGCAAAATCAGAGAAGAGAAAGGGTTACTTTCACTGCCCTTTGCGGACCCCTAGCGGCATTACAGAGCACTCAGCGCTCAAATGGACAGACACTGTAAATGCACGTGTTAATTACATTTCTTACCTCTGAATCGCCTCCTGCAGCTGCCTGAAAAACAGAAGTCAAAGACAACAGCGTTAGAGGTTTTATGTCGTAACCCACACAACCCGTGCCATGTCTGCTACATTACATAATGAAAAGTGGGCGTTTCCACAGGATTTCACGTGGGCCACAGTGGATATAAGAGTCTGATTAAGCATGCTACATTCATCAGCCTGTGTGGAGGGATAATCACTCTGAATAGTCCTTGGTGCAGTTTATTGCCTGTGTATCCCTCCGCTGCAGTTTTTAAACCGTGAGACACGCTTCCTGCGCTGCTCAGGGCCGGGAGGAGGGCTCCGCCTCCTCGGACAGTCATCACCACTGGTAATAAATGGGACTGCATGAGGAGGGAGAAAAAAGAGCAGCAGAGGAGTGTTCCCGCCACTGGTTTGAAAAGAGCCATGTCGATCCGCAGCAGAATCTACGAGAGCCCAGCAACAGGAGCAGCCTGTGCTGACGGAGATTCGCCATTGCATAACCTACACTGGCCTGGGCTGCAACAGAAGGGCAACCGACGAGCACGACACACGAACAATGCACAAGCACAAACCGGTACACAATCACGCCATTATTAAAGAAACGACGTGCTGCACATGAAAAATGCACCCGAGCGATTTGCACGAAATAAATACAGGTTTATTACAATGTAAGCGCTGCAAATCCATAACTAACGCACACGGGCAGATTACCAACAAAGGGGGCAAATAAAGCAATAAAACAACAAAATGCCCGCAATTTGTCATGCAAGAAACTACCGCGAGAGACGCACCGTTTGAAACAATCAATATACCGCCAACTTTCTCTGCAGAAAAGAGCCATGGATTCGCCATAGTTAGAGCTACTTTCTCACACTGAGCGGCAAGAACGCGAATGCATAAAAATCATACAACACTGCAAATCTTTGCATGGAAAAAAGCAATAAAATCTCCTGGAACAAAGATAATCACTGCACGAGATAAGACCGAGACTTGGCCAAATCAAAACAGACTCTACATGACGATTGAACACGACAACAAGCGGGAAACGCACACGGTACGCGCACACACCGACAGTAACAATGCAATAAGACATTATCCTACAACATTATCCTACAACAAACGACCGCCGTGTCTTAAATGCTGTATTACTGAATGCATGAAAATAAGGTGTACTCACTTTGCTCCTTTTAGGCATGGCTGGTTTGTGTAGGTGCTTTGTAAAAGAGGAAAACCGCGCTCAGATTGAGAGGAAAAGTCAGTGCTATATTGAGTATAAGGCTGTAGCAGTACAGTGTAATACAGGCAGAGACGCTAATGTTCCATTGGAAGAAAACTAGCTCAAACCGGATTGGATTCTCCCCCTCCCTCCTCATTCAAACTGTTATAGTCCCAGTGTGATTGACGGGCGCATGGCCCGCCCCCACAGCCCGCTGATTGGCTGAATCGAGCATCAGCAATACAATTTCAAACAGTGGCTCTTACCTGTGTGGGTGCGATACACGTCAGTCATCTACTGTGGAGGACTATTTGTCTTCTCTGCAGCCATCTGCTCTAAGACCAAAATGTCTAGGCGGCCTTTCTTCTCGCCTAAACACAGCTCATGTTTTGCATTTGATGCAAATGAAATGCGTTAAAAAAAACGAATTCAGACGCAGGGTATTCTTTCGCCTGAGACAGACGTAAATAAATGATGAGTGGGAGAGGGATGTGCGCCCTTTGAGCAAAGGCTGTGCATTTTCGCTCTGGAAAATGGCGACACGGTCTGTGTGCTGCATCTTCTTATTTTAGCACACGACGTAGTCCTTTGCGAGTTTCCCAGAGTGTTGTTACTGTGCACTGTCCAGTGTGCAGCCCAGGCGTGACTCTGATGGCGCTCCGCTTTTGTTCACGCTTTAACAGTGTGAGTCTGACATCTGTCCTGAGCCTAGTGTGGACTGTTTGAAGACAAGAGCAGTGGTCAAAGCAGGCTAATAAACAAACTAAAGGGAGAGTAGGTGTGCAGCAGTGAGAGGAGCAATGTAGGCTGCTGCAGGCTACTGCCTCTGATCCATCTAGTAGAACATCCATTTATTTACAATGTCAATAAAATACTAACGCCTGCCCTTCTGCCCAACCTTTGGCTTATAATGTTCAAACAGACATCTATCTTGTCAATCGAGGGTGAATTCTTTTACTCTACTGTGACAGTTTCATGTGAAAGCCAAAGCAAATATTTAAATGATCTGCCGCTCCAGTGTTTCATGCAGGACACTGAAGGCTGACCAAATGGTGTCTGAAAATCTCGCCAATCTAACGTTTTGGGATTTCACAGTAAACTGATATTTCCTGTAGAACCACATGTGACAACAATCTGACAACACCAAAGTGAGGAGTTTGCAGATTGTCCAGCTCACACCACACTTCACAAGTCCTAAGACCGCAACTTTTGCTCTAGACAAGGGCCATAGCTGCCATAGTCTACTTTGTGAGGCTACAGAGTTTATATGAGAGCGCATCCAGACAAAAAGGGTGGAATTCATGTGAAAGTGATAAGATGGCATGGACAGAGACATTTATTGTTGGTTAATGATTGTTGTAGTCCATTAATTAAATACAACTTAAATGGTAACTCTGCTTCTTGTGCCATGAACTCAAACTGTAGCACATGCTCTTGTGTGTGAGTTGTAGCAGGTATAATACCTGGAGTTGAAACAGTACACACCCTGCTATAAAATGAAGGACTGTATCTCTTGACTCTGTTTCCATAAAGGCCTTGAGAATAAGAGTGTTACAGTGGAATAAGTTGAGTGTTGTGTGTTTGAAACAGTCTTTACTGTAGACTGTACTGAGGAGGGCGGGCAGTGCAGGGGGAGGGGAGGACATTAGGTAGGTCTCATGTAACAATACTGTTGTTGTATGAGTGGAGGAGCCCTTCCATCACAGCTGCTGCCTGTGGCTGGCCCTTCGCGCCTTTTCACTCTCCTGTTTTCCTGTTTGAGCCAGAGGTGGCAGCAATGCTACAGAGGATAATGGATCCATATTGAGCCACAGTTGATCTATACAGAGTCTATGCAGACCAGTAATGTCCTAATCCTGCACACAGTGACAGGCTGGAGGTAAAGGTGACCTCATTCAAAGCCTCTTTGACAGAGTGCAACTTGTTCAATCTTGCGTCACGTATGCCACATGTCAGGAGCTGTTGTTAAAGTCTTATCAAGCAGGAGCAGGTGAAGGCAGCTGCGTTGTCTGTTGAGTTAGCGCCTAAAGCCACTTCCACTTGTGCAGTCTACAGTGGATCAGTGGGACACAGGAAAGACTCTCCCTCGCACACACTCTTAAGTGGATTTCTCTCATGCAGCGAATGGCAGCGTTTCCATATGGAGTGGCGGGTAAAGCCAGATTACAGCAGTTTGTGTGAAGGGGGGCACAACAACACCAGAGTTCACAGCATGAGCCTTAACTGTAGCATATATGAAGTCATGGATCAGCCCCAGGACAAAGTGATCCACTCCCACATTCACGTTAGTGCGTAAAGTGCTGTCATCTGAAGAAAAACGTGGTGAAACAAACAGCAACTTTCTTGAATAAACAACTGATTGTATTTGCTCAGCCAAAGGAATGGGGTGTGTCCATAACCTGCCTTAACACTTCAGTCTGTGTGTGACATGGCCTTAGTGCCAACACACCCTAATAAGCTCAACAATAAACCTTAGTCGGCTTTGACCATTGATTAGCTATCAGCTGACACAACAAAAACAGATCCCACAAAAGGGATTAATGCATGCTCCGAGGGCATGTGTGTGTTTTGAGGCCCATTTTGTGCTTCCAGATAAAAGAGCAATTGAATGGAACTAATTTGTGTGTGTGAACAATGGGCTGAGACAATGGCGTGGTCCAGTCTTTGCAAAGTCAAGCAGACACACGTGAGGAGGCCTTCATAGATGAGTTTTGACCGCTGATCTCTGACACGGTGGTGGCACAGGCAAAGGAGGCCTCCAGAACCGGCCGACCATATGCTGGGGATAAGGGGACCCTCCCCCACTATGTACTTCCTGTTTTTCATGATGTCTGCTTGCTTCTGCCTATACAATACCAGCTGTGTCTGGAGACATTCCAGTTTGTTCTATGGCCACATAAAGCATGGTGCTGTACCCAGTGCAGCGTGAAGACAGCTTATGTCCAGCTTTTGAACTGCACCAATCAAACATGACACTCAAACATGCTCCACTAAACTCCACTAAAATGTGCACAATAAAACAAAACCACTGATTTGTTTTCAAATGATAGTAATGGTACTAGAGCATTCATGCATATATAATATATATATATTGAACAGACAAAATAGAATCCACTTTCAACTTTATAATAAAGAGGTTTTTTTTTACAGTTCATAGGAAAAAATAATGTAAACATACATTGTAGTCTTAATTAAGTATTTTGAATACATATTATATACATATATTGTCTTCTGGCCAAATAGTAATGGTAAAAACCCGTTTGAATAGCCTTCCAGCTTACACGATCATACAGAGACCTCTAGTGGTCTCTCATTGAAACAACACCAGGTCCCCGTGGAGCCAGTTCACGTTTCAGTATTTGCACAAGTCACTTGCTGAAAAATGACTCATTTTATTTGACATAAAATATAAACATTAAAGTATAAACAGAGATGATTATAATTATAATGTTTGTGATGAATGTCAAACATCAGACTTTTTAGCTGAGGATAATGTTATAGTTATTTACAGTGGTGTGATTGAATCCTCTGTGCTCAGTGGCAGCAGACGTCACCCTCATCATCCTCACGCCCAGAGCCTGAGCGCGCTCACATTGGGCTCATTATCACAGGCTGACGGCACAATGGGCAGATAAGAGCTGTTTGAATGGCTGCACTTGAACCTTGCTCTCAGGTGCAGCACTCTTCACTCACCTGCTGATCCAGGAAATGAAGGTCAGAGCAACACCACAGCCCCGTAAGTTCAACTTATTCATAATAATACGTTATTTAAAGTGTTACAAATACATGAACAATAACCTGTTGATTTGAAGTTGTAACTGATGTTTGTCATACAACCAGAAAGATATTGTGGAGCCATCAGAATCTTAATGGAAAATGCACTGAAGCAAAACTAACTGAACGAAAGCTTCAAAACATTGATAAATGGGCGTTTTCTACTTTGTAGATACACATTGAATGAGCAAAATGTTTCTTAATGTATCAATAAATAATCATGTCTTCAAGAAAAAATATGGAACGTTTGTTCTTTCAGAATATCAACACAAACATGGTTGTTTTCTGGAAAACCTGGCCATATCTGCTCAGTCACTGGCTGCTGCTGTGTACAACTCGAGGTAAGATGTTGTTCATTATAACAATCAAATAAATACTTACCATTAGTACTAAAACATCAGAAAAGTGCTAAAAAGTAAGTCATTTTTTACCCGTTATTTCAGCCCATGGTTGGAGCGAGGCATGAGTCGTCTGAGTTTGTTTGAGTTTCAGTCTTAAAAGCCTATTGTGTTGTGTTCTGTTGACACCTTCACGCTCAAGCGTCACTAAGGCACATGTCGGATCATTCTGTCTTTATTTGTGAATATACTTATTTGTTAATATAAATGAAAATCTCTCATATATGTATTTATTCAAAACAAAACAATAATATAATAACATCAAAACAGCTGACCCTTCTCACCTGCTCATGGACTGTTTGAACCTCCCACCACAAGAACAGTTTCTTTCCCTCTGCTGTTCTCATGAACACTTTATAACAGAGGGGGGCAAACTAAGGCCCGGGGGCCACATGCGGCCCTTTTGGCATTTTGATCCGGCCCGCAAAGCATTCAATAAAAAATTGTATGAGTTAGGTGTGGTGCATTTGTCATTTTATAGTTTCCTGAGCAGCCGCTTGTTCATTAAAAATCAGTTTTGAGAACAGCCACCACTAGAATAACACCAAACTTTGATGCATTGGATAAAAGGAGTGATCAACTGCACTGTTCCCACTAAATAAAGGTAATGATTTTTGCTATTCTGTTGTAATTTTTGTGTATTTTAGGCATTAAGTCTATGTGTAGTAGTATGTGTGTAAAATGGTCCGGCCCCCAGGTAAGTGTAAAAATCCAATGTGGCCCTTGCGTCAAAATAATTTCCCACCCCTGGTTTATAACATCTGCCACTTTAATAATATATTATAAATATATACAATATATCATAAATAAATATTTGCATAAATAAATATTTTGACATCATGGCCGGGGGACTACAGATGAAAAATAGCCTCTTTGGCTAATTCTGGCTGTTTTACTCATGTTTTATTCATGTGTTTTATGAAATTGCACTGTCCCCTTTTGGAAATAAACTAAACTCAAACTCACTGCCAATTTGCACTACTGTCTGTCCAACTGTACATTTCTGTATATAGTCTTAGTTTATATTATTTTATTTTATTCTTAATCTTATGCATGCCTCTTATATTTTGTTAATATTTTATTCATTGTTTTATGTTGCACCTTACACCAAAAGCAAGTTCCTTTGTTTGTGAATTTTGATCACTGACAATGGCAATAAACCGATTCTGATACAAGCAGTGAATAAATCAAAAGTGCTATTAATCTGAGTTCATCTCCTTCATTCTGAGGACACGTGTATGAAATTAAAAAAAAAAAAAATCTTTAAATTTAAGTAGTTTGAGCCGAATGCAACATGATTGTACCTAGGTCTGGAACAAGTTAATCGATTAATCGTTAACTGGATATGTAAGTTCCAAAACATGCCATGATCTGAGGAAAGAAGTTTAATGACTCAAATTGAGCCGTAATTGCATGAAAATGACCTCCTCAAACAGCTTCACTTCAGCTTCATCTGGGCCACATTTAGTAAAGATAGTTTCATCATGTGACTTTTGCGTTACAAACAACTAATCGATCAATCAAAAGAACCACCGCTTGACCAATCGATTACCAAAATGATCGTTAATAAACTTTTGTGTTTTTGTGCCGTAGCTGTGTCGGGGCAGTTCCAGTTGGAGCCTCTGAACGTGACCGCGCTGCAGGGCTCCGAGGCCGCGTTCAGGGCCACGGTGCAGGGGCCGTGGACCTTCATGACGTGGACCGTGAGCGGCCTCCTGGTGCTCACCATGCCATCCGCAGGGAACGCCACGTCGTCCTCCCAGCGCTTCTCCGCCCGGCTCTGTGGCCCCGCCAGCAGCTGCGTGGAGTTCACCATCCACAACGTGACACGCCAGGACTCCGGGTCAGTCACCTGCACCGTCCAGGGCGACTACGGAGCCAAGACGGCACAACTGCACGTCCAGGGTAAAGCTCCACACGCACCGCTGATTTAAGGCCAGGCACTACATGCAAAGTCATTTTCTTTTTCATTTTATGTTGTTTTTGTGGTCAGTTTGCTCTCATGTCGGCTTTCATGTGGTGACTACAAACTTGTCCAATCTGCTGCTAAAGCGGTTTTATTATTTTACTTAATCCACTTCATCAATTTCCATAGATTTCTCTGCAATATGAAATGATAAGTGATAAGGTCATTCAAAATCAACACAATTCTGTGAAGTTGGTACACAATATTGGTACATTTCTTTGGCTCAGTAACACCAGCAGAGAACCATTGTGTTTAGGCTAATTACAAGCATTGTTCAATTTGACCTTTGACCTCTGTAACAGTGCATTACAATAGAAGGTTTTCAAGAATAACATGCACTCTGACAGCACCCATTATTCCCTCTAAATCCTGAGATGTAAATGATTGTCTCTGAAAGGATGAAGCTCGTATTTTTAAACATTTAAGTTGTGTTCGTAATACTTTGTAGAGCTGTCACCAACCATTATTTTAATAGTCGACAAGTCAAACAATTATTCCTATTGTACATTGAGACTTTAAATTCATTATCAACAAAATAAAAGTAGAAATATGGCGACTGAACAATTCTAGACATACAATATTTGCAAATTAAAGTGTGCTATTGATAAAGATGTATGGCAGATCGTTTGTTTCATCAGATTTTGAACGTTTAATTCTGTCAATTTTGTGCTGAAATTTTTACCATGAAAATACAGGTCTGAATAGTTTTGAATCTAAATGTCAGCTACATTTTCTGCATGTTTTTCTCTGTTTTAAAAGTTCAAAATGAAAAATTCACCATTTAAATAGATCTTCAATCCTTCAAATTCAACAGCTTACAAGAATTTTTTAAAAAGGCACAGTCTTTGTTATAAAAAGGTCTTTTCGTAGATGTTTTTGGGTCTATGTCAAATACTTTGGCACAATAATTCACAATAAACTGAATTGGAACTCAAACACTACAGAAAAGTCTGCAAAAACCCTGCAACGTTTATAGATTTAAAGAAAATTGCGGACTTTTATTGTTGACAGCAGAAAAATTAGACTGTTTTACTAAAGTTCTATTTTAACTTTAACTGTTTTTAAGCTAAAGTACTTTGGTCTTCTTTGCGTTATTGTAAAGTGCTCTGTAAATAAACTTTATTTATTAACTTTCTGCGTTCAGTGCTGGGGCGGAGCATCGTCCACGCAAAATATATAAATAAAAAATAGATCGAATGAAGACCAAAAGATAAATTACATCCTTCGTCCTGCAGTATTCATCTATTCAATAAACTCTAACCCTGTCTTTGCTTTGACACATGAACTGTAAATCCATCTTTGTTCTTTTGTGTTCATCTATACTTTTTTCCTTACCCTGTGTAATGTTTTTATGTGCTCTCATGCGCAAGACAATTGCCTCATTTTTTTTACTTAAAACTTCAATAAATAAGTTTTAGAATTAGATATTCAAAAATCCTTCAGTTTGTTTTGTCAAAATCTTGTTGAGTCCAAGATTGTAAAGTTTGTTGTGTGTAGAAGCCACTTTAAGGCTGATCTTTATGTCTTTGTGGGAGAAAAATGCATTTTAAGAAAATGGTCTTTAAATTTACAATGTCCCAGAGAAATCTATGGATGAAGTGGATTAAATGGAAGAATAAAACATCTTTAGGGGCAGATTGGGCAAAAACAGTTTGACAGTTTTTGTAAAGTTTATAATGTCACTTCCTGGTTGGTCATGAGCAGCAAATATGACATAGTTGTGGAAATACCTCTAACTGTTACTTAGCGACCATTTTGAAAACAAGGACCAAAATCCATTTAAATTACACAATAGTTATGATTTGACAATTAATAATTCCTGATAACACCTTTATTTTGTTGAATAACAGTTAAAACGGTCAAAAATGTGCCAGTTTGTTTGTCAATGACATGTCGCTTTTTGATGACATCACAGAGGTATCCCGTTTTAGATTGTCAATGGAAAAGGCATTAAAATTAGCACTTAAAATAAAAAAGACAAGCCTTTTATTATAAACATTACTCATAAAATGCTACTGAACTTGAAATAAGAACAAAACTTACCTGTTCTATTGGCAAATCTCATTTTAAGAAAGTCAGATTAGACTCAAATCAAGATAAATATTACTTACTTCAATCACTTTTCTCTTATTTTCTTATTTAAGATTGTCATTTTTTCCAGGTTAAAAATTATCAAAAAGCGATGGCGATTGTTTTGTACAGTCATGATAACTTTTTTTTGTGAGAATCCAGAAAATCCAACTAATAGTCTGACTTTTTCTTTTAACAATAGCTCATGGCGGCGTCTATGAAATATTCCGACTCTTCACAGAGCGACTGCTGCTGTGTTTGGGCTGCTGCTAATTAGAACATCCACGATCACGCCGTCACTCTTTGTTACGCAGCGAAACGTGCGAACGCCACTCAGAGAATCCATTTAACAGAGCTGCCAGGGGGGGGCATTGATTGCTTTGCACAAGGGCACGTTAATGAGGCTCTTCAATAACAAACATCTATCTTGTGGTACGGATGGATTTATGGATAAAGTATAGATTGTACCAAATAAAACAAGAATTCTAGTGTTAAAAATAACTTAATAACTTCACTGTATATGCAACACTGGTGGAAAGTAACAAATTACAGAAGTAAAAGCACTGTACTTTAGTAAAAAAAATAAATCAATCTGTATTTTACTTGTTTTTACAGTGGATACTTTTTACTTTTGCCTCACTACATTTGAGACCAAGCATCTGTATTAAAGAAACTAGAAAGTACTTTTCATTTTGTTTCAGGGATTATTCTGAGCACGTTGATGGTGACGTTCTGCCTGAAGATTTAGAGTTCAAGTTCAACAACAACCAAACGAAAGTATACACAAAGTTAAAGAAATGTATTCGAATTGACCTTTGTTGACCAAAATTAAGCACAATTCTTTTAAACTGGTCTCATAATCTGAATGAAATACTTTTACTTTTTACTCTTAAAGTACATTTTCAAACAGGTATTTCAACACGTTTACTTAAGTAGATTTTTTAATGTGTTATTTTACTTGAGTATTTTTTGTACACATATCTG
This sequence comes from Rhinogobius similis, assembly GCA_019453435.1. NCBI lineage: Eukaryota > Metazoa > Chordata > Actinopteri > Gobiiformes > Gobiidae > Rhinogobius > Rhinogobius similis. The sequence goes on from CM033637.1 coordinate 33,787,949, forward strand.
TACTTTTACTTGAGTAACAACATTGAGTACTTCTTCCTCCGCTGATATTTAGGGATGATGTGGTTTAAAAAAAACAAAAAAAAAAACAAATAATTGTTTATTAAATCCAGCACAAATTTATGAAATGAAACTAGACTATTGTAATTGCAAAAATACATGCAAAAGATGAAAAGAAAGCATACAATAAATATATATATCTAAAATAAATTGCCAATGAAGTAGAATGATCTTAACTGACAGAGAATTTGGCTTGAAATAAGAAATAATGCATTGAAACAAGTCAGAAACCATTTGAAACAAGTAAAATAATCAAGTTCCATCAAATACATTGTTTAAACTAAACTTAACGAGTCAAATTAATAATCCTTGATATTCTGAAATCAAGACATTTTAACTCATCTAGAAATATTTTTTCTCTCTGCTCTGTTTAGACCTGATCCAGTCCTGGTTTGGGTTTGAACCGTTTATTTATATTTATTTATTTATTATTTATTAACCTTTTAACCTTTATTTCAAAAACACAATTGAGAACCTGATCTGGTCCAAGTGTGAATTGCAGCTCATAAAAACATTTTATGAGGTGTAGGAGCTAATTTAAGGCTGATCCTTATGTCCCTGGAGGAGAAATCTATGGATGAACTGGATTAAATAATGTGACAAAGTGGGTCTTTGTCCCTTTAATCACCTTTAATTTGTCTTAATTTTCAATTTCCCATATACAACTAAAACTGCTAAACATAACTATCCCGGGTTTGTTTTGTTTAGTTTTTTTAGTTATCACACAACACATAAGTTTCTTCTCAATATGTTTATTTGTTTAAATTTGTATTTCAGTTCACTTCAGCAAACTCACCTTGTCCTCCACATGGTCTGGTCAAAGAGGAGGGCCTCATGGCGGCCATTTTTAAAACCTTTGGAGGGGTCATGGGCCAGACCATGTGGAGGGGAGAACTGCCATAGTTCAATTTGGATTTAGTTTAATAAGGTGTTTAAAATTTATTTGTTTTGTGTTTGTAGTTTCAGTTAGACGTTTGAATTGTTTTGGGGGACATTGGTCCATGGAGGGAGATTGTAATTCCAATGCCTCTTTGAGGATTAAAGGGTGCAGATTCCTGCAGTCAGGATGAACCGTCCTAGGGGAGGGGCGTAGAATATAAAAAGGGTTCTGCTGGCCCCATTTGAAAGAAGCAAACCATCATGTAGCTGGTACCTGTGGGTTTTTTTTGTTTCATCAGTTTGTTTAAGTTCTGTTGCTTTTGATTTCGTTAAGCACAGTTATTTTTGTAAATATGTATCATTTTCTGCACTTTTTTTCCACGGGAATAAATGGGAAAAACGTAAGCTTCTGAGTCTGCCTCCTACTTCTGATCACTTTGGCCTACTTCCCCACAAATAAAACATTTTTAAGAGCAGATTGGACAAGTTTGTTGTTTCCACATGAAAGCTGTTATGTTTAGAGAGCAAACTGACCAAAAAACAAAAAGTACAAATATCTGTTTTGCTTGTAGTGTCTTAAACCATCTTCAAAACAGCATTCACAATATTACCTACATTTCGACATGTGCTGTCCACCCCGTGTTCAAACTTCTGTCCTTGTTACCCAGAGAGCGGCAGAGTCAGCATCTTGGGAGGCGACCGGACGGTGAAGCAGGACGAGCAGGTGGAGTTTCAGTGCGAGGCCACCGGATGGTTTCCCGCGGCGACCATTTGCTGGACCCGTAACGGTTACGCGGTGAACAGCAGCCTCGTCAACACCACCCACGTCGAGTCCGGGGACACCTTCAACTCCACCAGCGTGCACGCGTTTCAAGCCGTTCACAACACCACGGTGACCTGTCTGGCCGCTGTAGCTGCTCTTCAGACGCCGGTGTCGAGCTCGGTGCAGCTCGTGGTCGGTAAGAATTATATAAAAGTTAGCAATGTTTGATTTATTCAGTTAAAGGGGCGCTATGTAGTTTGCTGGAGAAGGGTTTGAAACATTCTATACAAACTCCATGCTCCATGCTGACGTCATTTATCCCAGAATCTTTTGCTGTTTTAAGTCCTTAAATCATGGCCAGGCTCCCTCTGAACTTTCTGAACTATCGTGATTAGACAGAATTTCTTCCGTCTAATCACGATAACTACAACTTTGTCAGATCCACTCTTTACCCCAGTGTATTGTGGGTATATATTTACATGTGTGTAATTGCCTCTACAGGCAGTAGATGGAGCCACAGCTAAGTCAAAATGGCATCTCCCAACGCAGTGATAAAGTTATATTTTTATTTGTAAAACATGACAAACTGAAGACACTCAAGAGCAGGTTTAAAGGCCAATAACAATACAAATAATGCATAATATTTGTCCTTTAAAAATTGACAAATTTGACAGACTTGGGAACAAAACAGTTTTCTTTGAACTGTGTGCCTTAATTTTAGTTAGTTTAGTTAGTTTTAGTTTCTTTTTTTTGCCTTTCTTTCTGCTCTCTCTGATCATTTTCTGTTCTTTGTGCTTTATGTGATCTATTATGTTAATAATGTATATAAACTCAATTAAAATAGAAAAAAAAGAAAGATAAGATGAGTTTATACTGTACTGTGGAACCTTCCAGGCAAAAAATAAAATAAAAAAGAACTAGAAAACCTAGTGCACCTTTAAGTTTGTAAGCTATGTTTTTATACATACAGTCGGTCGTCATATTAGAGGGGCGTGGTCTGCTGTGGGGAAAAACCATGGGGGAAACTCTGCGCTGGTTCAATAGGAAACTCAACTATTTTTGCTTTTATACATTTCCTGATGAAAAATGTCTATTTTAAGCACAAATAATTCAAGCCAACTTCTTTAACAGATCTTGTTGACCTGGCCTTTCCTCAGAAATGTAAATAGATTGTTCTGTAGATGTTAAAATGCAGCAGGCGATGGTTGCATTGCAGGAGCATTTAGCCCGCAGCTGAAATTAGAATTCTTGGATAACTATGCAAATGTTTGCAGTTTAATCACTTTATTCTTCTCCATGTTTTTGTGTCTGTATTTGGCACAATAAAACTCCTAAACTCAGTGTTTGCTTTTGTAGTTGTTGAACAGAGGGTGATTAAAATGTATGGCTTGTTTCGAGGTCTGTTTGAGGGCGTTCTCTTGGATGCTCATTGTATTTATTGCCCAAAAAGTACTTGTCTCAGGAGATTACTGTATTTTATTCAATTTCCAGGAGAATAGAGTGCTTCATTCCCTCCACCAGCACAGTACTCCACAGTGCCCCTAAATGTGTTACTGTGTTGGGTCAAATCAAGTCTAATTGTTGTTTTTTCTTTTAGTTCCAAAGCCGACCGATTGGACAGTGCTCATTGCCGTTGTGGTGTCATTTTCGAGTTTTGCATTGCTGGTTCTGTTGATCATTGGAATCATCTTCTGCTACAAGAGGAGGAAAGAGAAAAGTAATTACAATGTTCTTTATTATAAGTGATAAAATACAGGTAGTAGTGGTTTGGGCTGGGCAATTAAACGAAAGATTTAGATCCCGTCAGGTTTAATCGTTAATTATACAGCGGGGGGTTGCATGGGGTTTTGAACAGAAGTGATACTTTGAAGGAAAAAATGTGATATTTTTGTGTTAAATGGCACAGATTAAAAGTCTATATACACTGTAAAACATCACAGCCAAGTAAATATGTTAATTGCAGTGTTCTTTGACTTGCACTGGCAATAATGGACTCTGGGCTTGCTTGTGTTGGTCTTTAACCACTCCACTAGCCATGCTTTGTCGTCTAAAATAGAAGAATTGTATTCAACTAGATATTAAAAGTTATGAGTTATAAAAAAAAAAGTAAAATGGGTGTGTCTCGCTCATAAAGTACTTTTACAGCATCTAGTTGAAACACGTAGCATCAGGTTGTCATATAATTATACAACTAGTTTTACAAAGGCAACACAAAATACAGCTTTTGAAACTTGTGTGTTTTAGTTAAAGTCAAATGTAGTGATCCAGTTGGTTCAAACCAGGATTTCTTTGCAGCTTTGGCACTGAAGTTTTCTAGTTGAAATTCCCAATTATGTTTTACAGTGTAGTTTATGTTCATGATCACAGAAGCTATTTTCATTTTGTTTTTGAATATCCGAAATAAAATAAAATTTAAAGTAGATATCAAGTATAAGTATTAACTGTTTTAGTAATAGTATCAGCCCCAGTGGCACTAATTATAGTCCTCTGATAATTATGGTCTTATGGTTCTATTTTCAGACCAGAGTTTGTTTTGTTTACCTGACAATTTCGGCTGCTCACAATGTTCTTCAGAGCGTCACGTGATGTTGCTGTGACACGTCTTGTCAGCTGATTTACACAGGTTTGGAGGCTGTTTTCCTACATTAGAAGCAGGAAAACAGTGCCATCTGCAGTTCAACGTCTTCAGTCACGGCAACATCACGTGACGCTCTGAAGAAGATCGTGAGTGAGGAGTCGAAACTGTCATTTAAGATGAGATACTAAACCCATTTTATAAAATTTTTTTGTTTTTTTTGGTCAGTTTGCTCTCTCAACATTTCCGCTTTCATGTGGAAACAACAAACTTGTCCAATCTGCTCTTAAAGATGTTTTATTCTTCCATTGAATCCACTTCATCCATAGATTTCTCTGAGGCATTGTAACTTCAAAGCCGTTTGCTTAAAAGGCATTTTTTGATATATGCAATTTTGGCTGTTTTTACTCTTACTCTTATAAAATGCCTTATTTCCACATGAAAACATGACACTCTGAAAAACTTTTAAAATGTTTTTTTCTTACATTTATGAATAGACTACAGGGAAGGTTTCAAATTGCTATCTATAACATTTTTCCCCATTCATCTGCAGCGTCTCACCCTAAACAAAACACAAATCTAGTCTGAAAAAATAACCTTATAAATACATAAAACAGTAGTAGGATATTTATATGATTCCTGCAAGAGTAGATTAACAGTTTTTGTAATAGATAATGATACTGGCTGTAAAAACGAACCTTTTTAACCCATGTTTATATTACATTACAGAGCCAACGTATCAAGAGGAGATGATGTAAGAGCTGGCATTATTGTTCTGACGTCAGCGTGTTTGAAACTATACACAAGCTTTGTTCTTTGTGCAGGAGACAGAGGACGCACAGTCAGCTGAGCAACCGGCCGACAGGCTCAGGGAGGCAGGGCCAAGTCAACCCGGTGTTCACCATCGACGCTCAAACCAGTAATGACTTCGATTGTCCAAATGCCACACATATGTTTCACTTTTGTCACATTTAATGGACTCTCACAAAACTTCTTTGTGCTCAGGTTTGCCGTCGAGTGGCCGCAGTGACAGTGGCTTCTTTCAGACGAATGGGCTCCCTTTATACGAGGTAGGTGTGGGTTTGTTTGGAAACAGGACAGAGTAGTTTGTGTCACGTTTTTACACCTTGAACAGTAAAGCCGTTGTTCTGGCTTGCAGATTTATCATGTATATCTGAGAGCCAAACATGAGCATAAATCAAGAGTGTAGTTGTGAGAGTTTTTACTTAAATGAAAATGGCAGAGAGATTGTAATGTAACAACTGCAACAAATTGAGTCAAGCATTGGATGGGCTTCAGTCAGAGATGGGTAGAGGATCCAAATATTGTACTCAAGTAAGAGTAAAAAAGTATTTGGGGAAACTATTACTTAAAGTCTGTATGGCTGGTTCTAAAATGTTCTAATTAGTTTGGTGGGAGGGCACCTGTGGTAAATATTTCATAGTTTTACATTTGTGAAGTTGCAGTTTGTGAAAAAACTTTGAAAAATAAAAGTTTAAAATTACAGGAAGAGTTGCTGAGTTCTAAAATGGAATCCCTCTGTGATGTCGTCAAAAAGCGCCATTAAAAATACAAAGACAAGTTACAGACAACTGACACAATTTAAACAGTCATTCAACAAAATAAAGTTGTTATCGGGTATTATTATTTGTCAAATCATAACTATTGTGTCATTTATGTGGATTTTGGCTCTTTTTTTTAAAAGGGTTGTTAGGTAATAATTGACATATTTACTGCCCATGTTCAAACAGGAAGTGACATTTAAACTTTACATAAACTGTCAAACTGGAGACAAATAGGCAAAATGTTTAGTCAAATCTTAAATATAATCATGTTCTCTACGTTTTAGTGAAATGTGTAGTCTAACCTGTCATATAGACTTTGAGTAAGAATAACTGTCTGGATGTAACCTCTGATTTATAATTTGAACTTAATGTAAATTGGAGTGTCAAAACATTAAATTAAGCTCAAATCTGGTATTTTCAAAAGACATACACAAAATGAGAAAAACTAAATCATATCCGAAGAAGCGTGCAAGAAACACAAACGTTCTGCTACTATGCACAAAAAAAGTAAAAAAGGTAATATATAAAATATGTTATATATAAAATGTAATAATAAATTATACATAAATAACCTGCTAAAATAAAAAAGACAACAGTTACGTGGCCTGAGCTCATCGGTCACTTGTTCAGTGAGGAGAGGCATTTGGATTTCTTGTAGAAGTTCCTTGGAGCCAGTGGGACTGTAATAATGTGAAGGGGTCATGAAGCGGGTGAGAGCCCTCAGTGATCTGAGCTGCTGTCTCAGCACGGAGCGACTGTAAAGCTCAGACAGCAGGGTTTGGACTTTAACAGTGTTTTTGCTGGCCAGGTTTATAATGCGGGAGAGTTTGGCACTGTCTGGTGCCAGTAACAGTTATATCTTTTATGTAGTTATACGATATATATCTTTTTTATTATTATTTGGAAACAACTCAGTAGGAAATGTACCATAGAATATTTTCAATCAAATAGTGTGACTCAAATAAGGTTGAAAAACACAGCTCTTTATACTTTGTTATGAAATACTTAGACGTTTAAAGGTAATAAATATACAAAGGCAAGAAGAATAAAGACAAATTATCACTATTACTTATGTTTTATTGCATTTTTATGTATTTCTTTATTCTGCTTCACAGCAACCTGCATCAGAAAACAGCCAGGCAGGAAACGCCTTTAACGCTGCCCACAACAGCCTTGAACTCGGCTTCCCCAAACACAGACACGTCACTATTGTATGAGAAGAGTCTGGACCCTCATCATGGACCGCCTGAGCGATTGTCCAGCGACTGTTCTGGATGTGGCCTCCAGGGGGCAGTGTCTGTCCATTAACTTCACACAGCTCTTTGTGGAGAAGCTGTGGAGACCATGGAACCTGCCACAGATATTAGTTATTGCTCTGATATTGAATGCACTATGTTATATTTTGGTATGTTTATTTGTGTTACAATAAATATGTGTATATATTTATTATTAAAGGAGACATATTGTGCTCCTTTTTAAAAACCTTTTTTTAAAACAGGATGAAAAATCTCAGGTTTATGGAGCCCATTTCTGCCAATGAATAAAAAATAAAAGCCCCAAAGGAAGTCATAATTTCGAGTTTAAAAGTCATAATTTAGAGTTTTTCAGGTATAGTCAAATTTAGGAATTTAAACAGTCAAAATGATGACTTTCTGTGGGGCTTTTATTTTTTATTCATTGGCGGAAATGGGCTTCCATACAGGTTAGTATTGAAGAGAATCACAATTTTACATTTTGTTTTTTGTGTGACCAGACGAGGGCGCTAGATAGATGGGTTAAATTTTAAGATCAAATGAGAAACACCATCCTCAATTTCAGCTAAAATAATTGAACCCCCGCTAATTATAGGCAGCACAGGTTAGTTTTAATTGATTTTACGGAGGCCTACAATTTGAATTACATCTGATTTAATTATAAATAGTTAATCATGTAAATTAGTTTCAAGTTTCAGGTATCTCCGTTGACATTCAAACAGACTTCTTGAACAGTCCTGCTTAGAAGTCTAAAAGAAATAATTGTTCCAGGAGCCAGACCAAGGGAACCCAGGAGCAAACAACACACATAATTATGCAGAGACATTCTTTTATTCAAAAAATGCTCCTCAAAATTCTGACTTGAGTGAAAGCACAAACTGATAAAATACGTTTCTTTGCCTTTCTTTGGCCTCTTTTCTGTCCGTGGAGCTTTTGTTTTGCTCAAATCAACTTTAAACAGTAAAATGTAAACTGAAAGTAGTTTCTCGTTGTTGCACAGACTGTGCAGAGCTTAGCTAGCTTGTTTGTTAACAGCGGTTGGAGATTTACTTCAACACTTCAACTGTCGCACAAAAATTAATTTCTTCAAAACATGGTGTAAGAAACATCTTTTTTAAGGACTGATTAGCCCAAAGTGATACGTGATCAGTGATAATTGTGAGAACAAATGATAATACCTGATAACAACTTTATTATGTTGGATGACACTTTAAACTGTCAAAACGTTGCGTCAGTTGCGTGTAAACTGCCTCTGTATTTTCAACAGCATGTAGTTTTTTGATGACATCACAGCGGGATGTATGTTTGTCTGTTGTAGAACTCAGCACTACTTCCTGTCATTTTAACCCATCTTTGGGTCCATTTGACCCCATCTAGATTTTTTATTTTATTTTTTATTTCTTTGAAACTTTCATGGGTGGTCCAAAACATCACCTAACATACAATGTATGCATATTTTTTAAATAAAAGAAGTATTTTTTTCCTGATATGAAATCATATATGGCTCTTTGACCAAATGTGTAGAGCTCAAACTAAGAGAGCACAAGAGTTACACTTTTATTTTTCAAAATTTCTTCACAAACTGCAGCTTTACCAATGTAAAACTATAATAAATAGTTGCCGCAGGTGCCCTCCCACCAAACTAAGTCATAATTAGACAATTTTGAGAACCTGTCATAGACTTTAATTGACTAAAGTAGCCCTAGTCATGATGTCACCTGCATATAGAGTGGAACATACCTGTGTGCCTTGGGTTCTTGCACCCTCCGACTGTTTTGTTCAGTCGAGACATCAATCAAACATTAAAATCTTTATTTCCCAATTTGTCCCTCACCACAATTGTAAATTGATCTAAAATGGCTTAATAACAGAAACAGATCCACTGACTTCTAGTTCAAAACTGCATAACTGATAAGCCCCGCCTCTTCATAACAACTTTCACTGTAACAAATGTCGAAGTTTTTTCTACAAAAGACTGTGCAGAGGTGGCGAGGATCGTCTCAAGGTCTTTATTCGGTGCCATAGAAGTGAAAACAGTACAGTGTGTTGTGCTGAGGGTCTTGATTCTGAGCTGTGTCCTGCCACAGTTTGACTGTGGTTTGAGCAGATGTTACTTGGGTCTGATGTAATGACATAAAGTCAGCACTTTTAAGATTATTTGTATAAATTCTAAAGAGAGAAAGTAGTAGTTTAGCATTAGGTATCTGAAACGGCATGATGTTATCATAAAGATTGTTTGTACCAGACAATGAGGAACTACACAGTTACAAAGTATTGTGTTTCATACGATACATTATATGAACACGATAAAAGCTGCGTGATACATGACAATATCTGATGAATAACTGAAGTCCATACAAGCAGCAGATTGACATTTACAAGTATTTATTTTTGAAAAATAGCTGCATTAAATTCGATCCGACATGTGCCACTCGGAACTTAACTTTTGAAATAATCCAGGGGCGATCAAGGGGGCATCAAAAGCATGTGATTTTTTTTTTTTCAGTAGCATTTTTCAACAATTGAATCTATTTTTGCTGCACTGAAATGCTTTATGGTTGAGTGAAGTCCTTGAGAGACTGAATACAATCATGCATGAGATCTAGGGGCCCCATCACCCTTTAAAAAAAGAAGAATATGATTGGTCAGATATTATCCAAGTTGTTAACAAATAAAACTAAACATTTCAAGATGTTTGTGACATTGTTCTGGTAGTTAATACAAATATAAAATAGCACTGTATCGGAATAAAGCTACACAGGACGTCTATAAATTAGCGAGTTGTTGTTAAGTGTTTTTTTTTTTTTTTTTTTTTTTTAAATAAAAATAATAACCAAATTAAAAATTACACAAAATATTAGGGGTCCACGGAGAAGGTTTGCACCAGGGGCCCAGAATTTGGTGCTACAGCCCTGAAATAATCCCAACCAAGTACAAGAATGTAGGCGGGGATAGGGGGTAGGTGAAAACAGAAAAACACTTGAGAATTATTAAAACATCCAGAAATCAATCAAAACACAACTTTGAGTAAACGAATTATGAAGAAACACTGATGTGACAAGATTAAAAGCTAATTTAAATTGATTTAGCAGATTATGTCCCCTTTAATCTATGGATGGAAAGGGTTGATTTATTAAAACGTTTCTGCTCCAGCATGTTTCTGTCCCCAAAAGGCAGAGCAGACGGCGGCAGACAGCATGTGACAGTGCTGTGGGACCGGGCAGAGTTCTTCATTGGAGGCGGCACAGAACTGAGAGAGGTTAAGTCTCCTGTCAGCTCCGATCTGTGTCAGGATGAATATGCAAATGTCTACAGAGAAAACATCCCAACACGAGGCGCAGGTCAGCTCTGAGCGGGCCTGGATGAAGTGAAAGGACAGATACAGCAGAAAAAACTTCTTCCTCTTTCAAATTTCTTTATGTTTCTTCTTAATTTTCATGACACTGGAGCATTGGATCAAGTTTAGACTCAAGTCATTCCAGAATTTAACACCAGAAATAGAGAAACAAAAGGTTCTTATTGTTTTTGGAAATTTGGGTAAAAGGTTGTAGATATTGCTGTTGATAATAATGTATGAACTCTAAACATAATCTGAACTTTGATATTTATATATATATATTTGATATATAACTTGATATTATACCAAAAGTCTTTTAGTGTCATTGATTTCAAAGACAATGTATTAATCTGATCAAGACCAGATTTATTAATAATTCTCATGACCTTCTTTTGTAATTGGGTAATTGTGCCTCTGACAGGTTTGTCATTTGTAATTTATTGTTGGGATACGCGTTGAGATGTGTACAACACACAGACAAGACAAAATCGTTGGACTACTTATTTAACTAAAATGCACTTAAGATAAATGTATTTTAAATTCTGCAAAACTCTTTACAAATGTTATATATTTTTTTCAAGTTTTTAATTTCGATTCCAGGTTGTAAATGATGACATCACACTGGGAAATCACCAAGAAACATCCTGTACAGTGCACCAAAACTCACTAATGTCACAGATTTTTTTATTTGACAAAGAAAATACATGTGAACACCTTTATTTTAAGGAATTGATGTTTTAAAAGGTCAAAAAAGTTGTTTCTGTTGTGTAAATTATACATAATATACATAGTCTCCTCAGTGTGACGTCATCAGTTTGTTTACTTCTTGTAATTTTAATTTATGTTTACAACAGGCATAAATACACTGAATAAAGTCAAAATTAAAAAATCATAAAAACCTGTCATATGCACTTGCAAAATTGAACTTTTATAATTGTTTCCCCATATCTCAGAGCCAAAGCTTTGATGTGGAAAAACCAGAGAACAGTATCATAAATGTCCAGGAGAACTAACAAAAAGACTGAAGCATGAACCGACAAACTAATAAAATAATCAAATGTATTTCAGAACATGTTTTAAACAAATCTAAATTGCAAGGTCAACAGTTTTTAAGCAGAATAAAACGGAATATTTTGCTGTTTGTGGAGAAACTAATGAAACTTAATGTTAATCTTAATACCAAACTGTGAAATGAAGGCAAAAAACCCCCAAAACATTAATTCTAATTCATAATATAAAATTACATGGTAAAACAATTGATCTGAAATTATATGAAGCCAGAAAGTAATCACGTTTTCTTTTTTAGCCCAAATTTATGGCTTAACTTTGAATTCAGTGCTAAACATGCATGAATTCTCCCATTTCCTCCAGTAAAATGATTTATTCAGCGCTTGAGTTGTGAGTTAGTTGACGCTTCTTAATCCAAGTTGCTCCTCATCTCTGGACTATCATTAATTTAGAGTCAAACCAAGGTGCACAAGAAGACAGAGCTAAAAACTAAAGTATAAAAACTCACATGCAGCACAAATAATTCAACGCGTCAAGGCTTTTTATCAAGAGAAGCCAAACCAACATCAAACTGGTGGTTCATTTAGAGTACGGTTGTTTAGAAACATCATGCAGGACGATTTCTTTAAAGTTTATATGACAAGTTAAACTACACATTTCACTAAAATGTACTAAACATGATTATATTTAAGATTTTACTAAACATTTGGCCTATTTATCCCCATTTTGACAGTATTTGTAATGTTTATAATGTTACTTCCTGGTTGGACATGAGAAGCAAATATGACATAGTTAGAGGTAATTCCACAGCTGTTACCTAGCAACCATTTTGTTAACAACGGCCAAATCCACAGACATATAAATAAATAGAAGTGGCATTCGATGTTCATGCTATCAACTACTTAGCAACACAGCTAATCTGGCATGATTTAAAGGACTCCGGCAGAAGCATTAGCCCACAAAAAAACTTTAATTATTAATAATCAAGAAGGTGTCAACTGTTACCAACCCATCGGCCACATTTAGGTGAAGTCAAAGCCTCGATAAGAATCATTTTAGTCTGTAAACGTTTTGTGTTTTAATTTTGATTGTAATTAGCTTGTAAAACTGGCATCTGAGCTGAAGGCTAAATTACTTTAAATTGAGTTTTTGGATCTTGTGCACTTCTGGTAAGAATCTAATGACCTCAAAATATTGTCTTTTACATGTTACTGGTGAGGAGAGCAGATAATGTTAAATGACATATCATGAAATAAACATTTTATATGCTTTAATATGTAAATTTTGCCAGCAATTTTGCGTCCATGAATGTCTATGCCAAAATCCACACAAATTGCACAATAGTTGTAGATTTGAAAAATAATAATACCTCATTTTGTCAGATGACAGTCTAAACTGTCAAAAATTGTGTCCATTTTTACTGTTCTGAAACGTGAAATAAACTATTAATTAAATAAAGGAATTAATAAACATAAATAAATAAATACAAATAAATAATTGTGTTCACTATAACTATAAGGTGTAGTTATTATAAAGTGGCACTATTAAGTTTACTGTTGTATCAACGGTGAGTTTGTCCCTTGTTTTTTCCCCACGACTGATATGACACGCTGCTGACTGTATCAATAATGCATTATGGAGGTTTTCTAGTTGAGCGTTCGTCGCCTAATTTTCTCATACAATTATTTTTCATTTATCCAGTTAAAGGGACTGTACCTGATTTTAAAACAGTTTTGAAACATGAAAACAGAACTAGACAGAAAGACAGTTTAAACCATCATTCAACAAAATAAACGTGTTATCACGTATTATTATTTGTCAAATCATAACTATTGTGTAATTTATATGGATTTTGGCCCTTGTTTTCAAAATGGTTGCTAAGTAACAGTTGTGTAATTACCTCTGTCATATTTGTTGCTCATGTCCAACCAGGAAGTAACATTATAAACATTACAAACTGTCAAACTGGGGACAAATAGGCAAAATGTTTAGTAAAATCTCAAATATAATCATGTTCACTACGTTTGAGGGAAATGTGTCGACTAACCTGTCATATAGACTTTAAAGGTGTTGTATGTTACCGTGTCAGCAATGCTAGCACTGCTCATTAGCATAGCCTACTTACCCTCATAGTTTTGGATGTAGCTGGAAATGTACTATTTAAATCCCTTTTACTTAATCACGATAACTACAACTTCGTCAGATCCACTCTTTACTGCATTGCATTGTGGGTATGTATTTACATGTGTGTAATTCGCTCTACAGCCAGTAGATGGAGCCACAGCAAAGTCAAAATGACATCTCCCAAAGCAGTGATGAAGTTATATTTGTCTTTGTAAAAGCATTTTACTTTTAGTTCTAAAACATGAGATGTCAAACTGACGACACTCAAGAGCAGGTTTAAAGGCTAAAAACAACACAAATAATGTGTAATATTTGTCCTTAAAAATGTTGAGAAATATATTTCAGTTTTCATGTTGCGATTGTAATAGTTTAGAATGACACTCATACTGTTCCACAGTGATGCAGTTCGTACAATAATTTCATAGTAATAGGAAAAGCTAAAAACAGTAAATAGGTTTGCAATAAATATTAATTCATATTAATTTTCGTATTCCTAAAAACAATATAAATACAGTTTAAAAAGTAGGCACAAATGTTTATTTCATGTTTCCTAGAAAAACTGTTCCATTCTCCAAGGAAATTGTGATCCTAGAATAGGTCATCGGCTAGTAAGCCTTAAATCCTTTTTTTTGTTTGACTGGTAACGCCTTTCACCAACCACAAGGGGGATTTCGCGGGTTTACCTCATTGTAATAAAGTCCGGCAGTGAGAAAACGTCAAAAAATCACTCGTGATTCTTTCATTCACTTTAACAGGTAAAGGCTACCATACATTATATTTTTGCAGTCTGTACATTACTAAAGCACTGTATTGTGTATCCAGCGTTGGTTTAATAGAGCTAAGAGACGTTTTGCTGAGTGAATTAGACCATGCGTTTGTACTTGTGAACTTGTGCTCCGCCATCTTCTCTAGCTACATGGTGCTAATGTTCTGTTCATTTAAAGTTGTCAATATAAGACATTTACAGTTTAATGTGTGCAATGCAACTTACTGTTCACATGTCATACAATCATTGTAATAAAGTCCTGCAGTGAGGAAACGTCAAAAAATCACTCGTGATTCTTTCATTCACTTTAACAGGGCTTTTACATTTGGAGGCACCGCTGGGATGGTTGTGTGAGCTGGTCCACCCATGAATGAGGAAGCCACTACACTTCAATCATCCCTTAAAACTACAAAAACAACCCAGGCGGCAGCAAGGACAGCTACGTTGAAGTGAGGTCTCAACTGTCGCGGAACGCACGCATCCTGAAGTGCCAAAAGTGTCCACTAGGGAGCAGCACACCCAAAGACAACAGGCCAACAACACCCAACAGCTTCATTTCACTGCCAAGATGGATTCCGAAGTTGAAAACCTGCAGTTTGAGATTAAAGCAGCACTGTACCAACTTGCAGCAGATGATTTAATAAAAATAAGTGACTTTCTTACAATATCAGGCGACAATGAAGAAAATGTGACGGGGAAAACACGCAATGCTATCACCTCACATATTGTCAAACATATTGAACGTAGTGAGTTGCTTGACTTTGAAGACGAAGGCATGTCAGAATTGTTGAGTTTAATGGACATGATGAAAACCTTGAAGAAGCCAGAAGAAAATAAACCTGAAACATCAAGTGCAGTGACTGATGAACAAAACAGGTTAGTGAGAGAGTTAGAACAGTTAAAGCTAATGGTACAACAAAAAGAAGCTGAAATGAAAGATAAAGCTAAAAGAAATCAAACGGACATGTCAATGAACAATGATAATGGGCCAGTCTACACTGCCACCGCACATGCAAACACAATGCAGTGGAGAAAAGACTTTAAAATCTCAGGGCAGATTGGTGAACCTGGGCAAAAAGACAGACTTACCTTCTCCAGTTTAGCCCGACAAATTGAGAATGGCCTCACCAAGGGTTACCCTGAGTCAGACATAGTTGATGCTGTTGTAAGAGCCATTGTACCTGGTTTGCAGCTGCGTAGCTACTTAGAGGGTAAAAGTGACTTGTCTTCTGCCAACACTCCGGAGGATCCTGCGCTCGCACTATCAAGAGCGGAGTGCGACTGAGTTATACAAGCAACTCACCACCGAAGTGCAGAGCAACAAGGAGACTCCACAGAACTTTCTCATTAGAGCTATGGACTTGAGACAGAAAATACTGTTTGCATCACAGGAAGCAGAGTCCAGTCTCAAGTATGACCCTGCATTGGTACAGAGTCTGTTTATGCACACAGTCCTTACTGGGCTACATAATGATAATATCAAGACAGACCTCCAGCCTTACCTGCTGCAGACATCTACAGCTGATGAACTCCTCCTGGAGCGTTTGAACATTGCATGTGCTAATGAGAAGGAGAGGCAAGATAAAAAGAGACAGACTGTATCACGGCCAACAACTGTACACTCTGTTCAGTCAAGTGACACCACTGAGGAAGGCAAGAAGTGTCCACCTCGACAAAGTGCTGCCATACTGCATCCAGAGGTACTGTCTGATCTGAAAGAAATAAAAGCTGACATTGTACTGTTAAAAGACCTGAAAGCAGAAGTGTCACAAATACGAGAGTCAATGAATAAGACAGAGAGTGCGCCACATATGTATGCCAGTCAACATCCAGAAGACGTCGACAGCCGACCCCATCTTCAGCCACAGCGAGGGACGTGGAGCTACGAGCGTGCCACAGCTGACCATCATCTGCCTGGTGACTTGGAGCGGAGGTACCACCCCACCCACTATCCACGGTTCAACGCGGGGATGGCCCAGTTCCAGCGAGGCTTCGCACCGCAGCGTTACCCAGCACCACGACCACGACCAAGGTGTTCCGGATGCCATCAGAGAGGAGAAGAGTTCTGCCAGCATTGCTACCGGTGTGGGAGTAGCGAGCACTTCCGCGCAGGATGCAGGGGGTATATGCCATCGAACAACACACAAGACCAGTCTTTAAACGTAGAGCGGTTGCCCCCGAGGGACAGAGAGTGACCAGCTTTTCCTCACAGTCCCGTATGTGCATTGGTTGTGGGGCAGGGGGAACAACAGACCAAATGCTTCAGCAATGCTCAGTGTGTAAAAAAACACTTTACTGTTCAAGGCAGTGTCAGAGTAGCCACTGGCCAGAGCATAGAATAAACTGTAAGCCCTTTACGCCCGCTAAACTAGAAAAAATGAAAACACAATCCTGTAAAGCTGTGTCTAGTAAGAAACGAAATATCCTGACAAAGAAACATTCAACAGTAACTGAACTTGTGGGAAAGAAATGTCTGATTAATTGTTTTCTGCAGGGAATGAAAACTCAGGCTCTCTGGGATACAGGGTCACAAATATCTGCAGTAGATGAGGCCTGGAAAGCGGAATACCTTCCTAACATAAAGTTGAGACACATAACTGAACTAGTCGATCCAAATGATCCCTTGCAAATCGAGGCAGCCAATGGTACTGAAATGCCTTATGTCGGGTGGGTAGAAGTCAAATTTCAGTTAGTTGCTGAAAGCGAAGAGTTTCTTGTGCCTATGCTAGTTATAAAAGGTAACCAGCAGCCACGCCCAATCATAGGCTTTAATGTCATTGAGCGTGTTGTCATAAATGGTCAAGAAAGTCACACCAGTGATTCACAAACAGACAAGTTGATAAGAACTGTGAAATCAGCCTTTCCCAACCTAAAGAGAAAGACTGTAAAAACATTTATCCAAGCCGTCAGTGTTAGCCGAACTAGTGAGTACTTTGTGAAGACAGCTGGTCTAAAAGTGCTGATACCTAGTCGCACCGCTGTCCAAGTGAACTGTAGAGTGTGTACCAAACCCTTTAAAGAGGACACCACATTAGTTTTTGAGCCAGATGACAATCCGCAATGGCCTGAAGGACTGCAGTTCTGTGATACGCTTGTTATGGTGAAAAAAGGTGCACAACCAAACATTTTGCTTAGTGTACAAAATCCAACTGATCACGACATAATGTTAACTGGTAAAACTATTATTGGCACAGCACAGACAGTTACTTCTGTGTATCCACTTAACACTGCAAATGGAAAAGAGACTCTTGCTGAAGTAAACAATATTCAGACACGACGCTTAAGTGAACAAGAGACACAATCACAACTGTGGGACCCACCAGTTGACCTCAGTCATCTTGATGAAAAACAGAGACAGATAGTGCGTGACATGCTCAGAGAAGAGTCCAGCTCATTCTCCAAATCAGACAGTGACATAGGGTGTGTTGAGAACCTCCAGCTAAAAATATCTCTTAAAGACTCTGAGCCTGTTGTCCGAACGTATATGTCTGTCCCTAAACCGTTGTATGAAGAAATGAAAGACTACCTAACTGATCTGATAGCACAAGGGTGGATAGAGCGGTCACATTCATCTTACGCTTCACCAATTGTTTGTGTAAGAAAGAAAGATGGTTCGCTACGTTTATGTATAGACTACAGAGAACTAAATCGAAAGACTCACCC
Organism: Rhinogobius similis; assembly: GCA_019453435.1. NCBI lineage: Eukaryota > Metazoa > Chordata > Actinopteri > Gobiiformes > Gobiidae > Rhinogobius > Rhinogobius similis. Next base: position 33,805,939 of record CM033637.1, read on the forward strand.
TGACAGACAACCGATTCCTAGAATTCAAGATATTCTGGATGGCCTTGGTGGTAACACAATGTTTTCACTGCTCGATCAAGGAAAAGCCTACCACCAAGGGTTTATGGCAAAGGACAGCAAACACCTAACAGCTTTTGTAACACCGTGGGGTTTATATGAATGGACTAGGATACCCTTTGGACTCATGAATGCACCCGCGGCCTTCCAGCGATGTATGGAGGAGTGTTTAGAGGGTATCCGAGACAAGATCTGTGTCCCTTATTTAGACGACACCTTAGTGTTTAGTAAAACATTTGAGGACCATGTCAGAGATGTGAGAACTGTTTTGCAGAGGCTAAGGCAGCATGGGATTAAGTTAAAACCCAGTAAGTGTGAGCTTTTTAAAGGTGAGATCCGTTACCTGGGTAGAATAGTATCAGCTGAAGGTAACAAGATGGATCCTGCTGACATTGCGGCAGTAACAGTTCTAAAGGACAGGAGGCCAAAGACAGTGGGGGAACTAAGAAAAGTAATGGGACTGTTAAGCTACTACCGCCAATACATTAAAGACTTTTCTCAAATAGCCAGTCCCCTTTATGAGCTAGTCAAGCAGCCTGCTGAAAAGGTACCACCTGAAACAAAGCCACGCAAAAAGAAAAACTCAAATGTAGTATCCCACACTCAAATAGACTGGACTGATGCACACCAAACAGTTCTTGAAAGACTGATTGACTATTTAGTGCACCCGCCTGTCCTTGCATATCCAGACTTTTCGCAACCATTTATTCTCCATACAGACGCGTCCAACAAAGGTTTAGGAGCGGTTTTGTATCAGAAACAAAATGCTAAGCTTCGAGTCATTGCCTATGGCTCTCAGACATTGTCAACGTCAGAAAAAAACTACCATCTGCACTCGGGGAAATTAGAATTCCTGGCCCTTAAGTGGGCCATCACAGAAAAATGTAGGGATTATTTGTACTACGCCCCTTTCTTCACAGTTTACAGTGATAATAATCCTTTGACATACGTGTTATCCAGTGCAAAGCTTAATGCCACAGGGAGCAGATGGGTAGCGGAACTTGCAGACTTTAATTTCATTATCAAATACCGGCCGGGCAAAGAAAACATTGATGCTGATAGTTTGTCGAGAATGCCAATAGATGTCGAGGAACTAATGAAACAATGTACTGAGGAAATGTCTTATGATGCTGTCGGTACAACTGTTCAAGCTGTGGAGATGCAGCCTGAATCCACTGCATCGTGGTCAATGGGTATTTCTGTGAACAATGTGTTGGATAAAACTATCCCAGTTGTCTCACTAACACCTGCACAGCTGAAACAGGACCAAACAAGTGACATGCAGATAGGACCTGTCTTGCAATACAAACTGTCTAAAGCCAAACCTACAAACCAACAACTGAAAGACTGCAGTGCACAGAGCCGTGTTCTCATACGAGAATGGGACAGGTTACATGTGGATGAGAATGGAGTGATGTGGCGAGAAACAGCTCATAGGAAACAGTTGGTGCTGCCTGAAAAACACAAAATGACTGTATTAAGGGAACTACATAATGGAATGGGGCACCAGGGCATTGACAGGACCGTGTCTCTCATTAGAGATCGCTTTTTCTGGTCGCACATGCAACGTGAAATAGAACAATATGTAATGAGTTGTGCTTGTCTTAAACAGAAAAAGCCCAGCAGGGAATCCAGAGCTCCACTTGTGAACATTGTGACAACATTTGAACTGGTATCAGTGGACTTCCTCCATCTAGACAAATGTAGAGGTGGGTACGAGTACATATTGGTCATTGTCGATCATTTTACAAGATTTGCACAGGCGTACCCCACCACCTCAAAATCTGGTAAGACTGTAGCTGACAAAATATTTAATGATTACGCCCTGAAATTTGGATTCCCATCACGCATTCATCACGATCAGGGTGGTGAATTTGAAAATCAGTTGTTCTCGCAGTTGAGCAAGTACTGTAGCATCGCCAGATCAAGAACTACCCCGTACCACCCGCAGGGGAACGGACAAGTAGAACGCTTCAATAGGACGCTTTTGCAAATGCTCAAAACTCTCACAGACAAAGACAAGATAAACTGGAAAGACTCACTGAATAAGCTCATATTTTCGTACAACTGCACAAAAACAGAAGTAACCGGGTTTTCTCCCTTCTATTTACTGTATGGCCGTTCTCCAAGGTTACCCATTGACATGCTGTTTAACTTACCTACTGAGACGGGAGGGGGTAGTCAGCTCGAATATGTTGAAAAGTGGCGTAGTGGGATGCGGGAGGCATATGACATTGCAAGAGAAAATGCACAAAAAGCTGCTCAGAGAAACAAAAAGACATTTGACACAAAAGTCAGAAGCTCTCTGTTACATCCAGGTGACCGTGTACTTTTGCGCAATATGACTCCCCGTGGCGGCCCTGGGAAGTTAAGAAATCACTGGGAAGATCATGTCCACATTGTAGTCAGACAAGTTGGAAAGGACATTCCAGTGTATGAGCTCAGACCAGAACAAGGTAAAGGCAAAACTAGAGTAGTGCATCGAAATCTTCTTTTGCCGTGTGATCACCTGCCGCTGGAAACCAAAACAACTGCACCTGCGAAACCGAAAAAAGACAAAGTTGTCCACAGTACGACACAGGAGTCTGAGGACGAAGATGATGATGAGGAGTACTATTTTCCACCACCTACTGTCCAGATTAACCCAACCTTTCCAGACACCACTGCTGAACGAGACTGTGACCTTAACACAAACCAACCCACAGCACCTGTTCAGTTTCAGCTTGAGGACGTCACTGGAGATGAGAATGTTCCTGTAGGAGATGTAGATGATGCTGAGGTGTTTTCTGTTGGTAGTGCACCAGAGGAAGAGCTGCATGAACAACCTCCGCGTCCACAGAGAGATCGTAGGGCACCGCAAATGTTCAGATATGGAACATTTCGTCATGCTATTATGTTGCTGCAGTACCACCTTATGAACCACAAACATGGCCACAACCAATCTACACCTATAGCAACCCAAACATTTACCTTTATGGAATGTGAGTGACTTTGAACCAATATGTTTGTTTTGGTATTTAAGTTTATTGTTAAGAGTGAAAAAAGATGATGTTTTGACTTTGCATATGTTACTTGTAATTGTTACTTTAAGTACTATTTACAGAAATGTTGAGGACAACATTTTTTCAAGTGGGGGAGTGTGTAATAGTTTAGAATGACACTCATACTGTTCCACAGTGATGCAGTTCGTACAATAATTTCATAGTAATAGGAAAAGCTAAAAACAGTAAATAGGTTTGCAATAAATATTAATTCATATTAATTTTCGTATTCCTAAAAACAATATAAATACAGTTTAAAAAGTAGGCACAAATGTTTATTTCATGTTTCCTAGAAAAACTGTTCCATTCTCCAAGGAAATTGTGATCCTAGAATAGGTCATCGGCTAGTAAGCCTTAAATCCTTTTTTTTGTTTGACTGGTAACGCCTTTCACCAACCACAAGGGGGATTTCGCGGGTTTACCTCATTGTAATAAAGTCCGGCAGTGAGAAAACGTCAAAAAATCACTCGTGATTCTTTCATTCACTTTAACAGGTAAAGGCTACCATACATTATATTTTTGCAGTCTGTACATTACTAAAGCACTGTATTGTGTATCCAGCGTTGGTTTAATAGAGCTAAGAGACGTTTTGCTGAGTGAATTAGACCATGCGTTTGTACTTGTGAACTTGTGCTCCGCCATCTTCTCTAGCTACATGGTGCTAATGTTCTGTTCATTTAAAGTTGTCAATATAAGACATTTACAGTTTAATGTGTGCAATGCAACTTACTGTTCACATGTCATACAATCATTGTAATAAAGTCCTGCAGTGAGGAAACGTCAAAAAAACACTCGTGATTCTTTCATTCACTTTAACAGGGCTTTTACACGATGCCGGGTGAACACTTTAGGACCTGCATACTAGCAGACCTGGCAGAGTGTAATTACGGTCTTAAAAGTGTGTTGTAGATCTCGGGTCGACGTGTTTAGCAGGCAGCCCTCGGACACTCGGCTTGACGGTGGACTCAGATGACCTTTACCTGGAGTCTGTGCACGGACTGCCAAAAGACTGAGCTCCAGCGTCAGGACGAGACGGAGATCGAGTGCGGATCGATGGGGTGATCACAGCCGTCCACATCAGTCTGAGCTGGATTTAATGTGGGTTTTAATTGGATGGAATGATGCATTTCTTAACAGGAATTCCATTTGAACTGCAAGTGTTTCAAGAGTACACAGGACCAATATCAACAGGGTTTCCACAGGGCATTAGAAGTATTACAAGTCATTCAATGACTTTAGGCAAAATAAGGCCTTAAAATGCATTAAAAACATTAAATAAATCCATGCAGAAATTAATCTACAATCCTTGAAAAAACTTTTGACAAAAAAGATTTATCCATCATAACAATACATATCAATAAATATAAAAAAGAGAAAATGATTAAGTCCTTGTCTCCCCAGAGCCGATGTGTCTTTTAAATTCAAAGGAAAAATATTCGGCATTTTTCATATTATTATCCTTTAAACATGTTCTTGAGTACCATGAATTTGCCATCTCACGTTTTACAAAAAAGAAAAAGTAAGTATGTATGTAAGATTGAAGGTGGTAAGTAGCCTCTTACTAGCTCAGGACAGCCATGGTATCCGAGATATATACGAGAAATAAAGAAAAGGAAAAGAAACCTTTGTGAGCTCTTCTTGATTTATTCACCAGCACCACAGGACCAACTGACAGCATCTCCCCAGGACAGACACCCCCATAAATAGTGTGGCCTAAACTACTAACTCCCAAGCATGGGTACGTAGGTTTAGCTTTAGGCTTTACAATTCTCTATACAGATTACATTTACAAGACTATATTGACTTTATTCTGCCCCGCCCGCTTTTGCCATTTTTTGCACTTTTGTTGTAAACGCACTTCGTTTGACGAGAACTCCGTTAAAGCTAATGACGAATGAGGGAAAAGTCTTGCCCCTAAAATGTTACATAAAGTAGGTTGATTTGTGTAAAATGTTTAATGAACACGAGCAACAACAAGTCACAACGCAACGATTTCCTGGTCAGTCTGAAAACGGCTTTTTAGTCCGTGTAGAACTTTTGTTGAGCTCGTCTGCTCCATGTAAACTAATACAACAGAAACAAGACGGTGGCACGTACGGCAACTTCCGGAATAAGGTCAATACAAATATATGAAACTTTAGCAAATGTATTTTCCATATGATTTGACAGCATTCTTGATAAACAATATGTGGTGCTAAACAGCATTCCCAACTGAACCTCCCTCCTCCAGGCAGCACTTGGCAGAGTCCAAATCAGGGTGATGATTAGCACCTGACCTGCTCTGAGATGGGCGCACCTCCAAATCTGAGCCTCCACCAATAGCCTGGTCTGTGAGGGTGTGGTCTAGAGCGTCACAGGGGGTTCTGATAAACATTCCTCAAAACAGCGTGAATGCAACTCAATGCTAGTTATGGTGTGTTTTGATGACGGAACATTGTTAGAACAGGGTTAACAGCTCAAAAAAGTCACTGTAGCAGAATATGTGTCCTTGAAACGTTCAAATATATTTGAATGTCATAAAGTATATCATATTCATGTCATTCAGCTGCTCAATGGACTAGTAATAAGCCAGCAGTTTTGACATGATAAAAGCATAAATGTCTTGTTTTGAAGTTGATTACGGCAATAAAAATCTTGTTTGCATTAAAAAGCTTTAAATCTGAGTTGCTAAAACCTGCACAAACCTTGAATCAAGGTGTTCTATGTATCTTTTTTGGGTGGAGGGTTTGCTATAAATGCTTGTTTCTATGGAGATGTTCAAGAGACTGTACCTGATTTTTACTGTTTTGAAACGTGAAGAACAGAATTAGTTCATGTTAAAGTCTTTACATCAGTCACATGGATCACTCACTTTCCTAATGTTCCTAAGTTTACGAGCACTTTTCACTGGTCTCTGAGCTCAGAGCCAGTATTTTGTTCCAGGTAAAGCTAATGTTAGCATGCTAATGGTGCACGTCCTGCTTCCCGTAGAATAAAACGCTCTATAAACAAATCTGAGCGTCAAAAGCTCTTCCTGTTTAAATCCCTTGATACGGTACGTATTTATGGATCATCTACGTCATTTCTCCAAGAATCTTCTGCTGTTTTAAGTCCTTAAATAAACAACTTATTAAGAAAATAAAATGAATATTCTTAATTCAATCAAGCCATTTTAAACTGACCTATTGCAACCTCCGAGAAAAATAGCTAGCATGTCTACGCCCACATCAGATGGAAGACACAAAGATTTGAGCTGAAGGAACAAAAGAAGAAGATTTTACAAGCAAACATTACAACAAAGCCATCAAGAGCAAACTTCATTGATTGCATTTAAGTCATTGTTTTATTGGATCATTATTGTTTTCAAAGCTTTTGGAAACTATTATGTTTCTAAAATGGGCTAAATAAAGTGGACTGGATATTTTTCGTCTTTTATTCAGAGAAGTTTGACTTGAATTAGTCAAAAATCATTTGCTCGTAATGTTTTTGTCATAAATTCTGTACAAAAGCATAGAGAATTGGCACATAAATCACAGGATAAAGCCACTTACTTGAAGCGTTAGTCTTGCCGGGACAGTCTTAATGAAAATCTCCCATAAAAAGCGACGAACAGAGCTGTGCTAATGACCATCCAGAATAGAGTGGTCGGATTGCTGGCTTTCAGGGCCCTTCTCTAAGCACTTTCACCACAGTATAAGAAATGTCTGGCAAATGAATTTCCCAAACAGACTTCATCATCAAATTGGTCCCGGGCTGGACTAACACATGCCTCTTGTTGGCACAGCTCACATGTTGGCACCGGGGCCTGCTGAGCACTCGCCGCTCTCCAAAACCAATACTGCAACACACTGTTTATTCAATGGGTGCTTTTAAACCTCATAGTAAAATTAGCTTGTTAATTAGGTTGTTAATCGCAGCGCCAGATTGTCTCCCAAAATCCTTGGCTGCGTGAGGTCAGAGGTAACGCTCACCAAGGCCTTCGTGAAGATATTTACAGAAGTTGTGTTCAAGTGACATCACACCATTCAAGGGTCCTTAAGGTTTAAAACTGGAGCTGGAGAACAGTGAAGAATCGTGACAGTGATATTAACATCTATATGACAGGTTCGACACAACACATTTCACTAAAACATAGTGAACATGATTATATTTAAGATTTTACTAAACATTTTGCCTAATTGTCCTCAGTTTGACAGTTTTCGTAAAGTTTTTAGTGTTACTTCCTGGTTGAACATGAGCAGAAATTATGACATAGTTAGAGGTAATTCTACAACTGTTACCTAGCAACCATTTTGAAAACAAGGGCCAGAATTCATATAAAGTATGTTTAAACGGTCAGAAAAATGTGTCAGTTGAGTGTTACCTGTCTCTTTATTTTCAATGGCATGTCGCTTTTTGATGAGATCACCGAGGGATTCCATTTTAGAACTCAGCACTACTTCCTGTCATTTTAAACTTTTATTTTTCAAAATGTCTTCACAAACTGCAACTTCACAAATATAAACTATGCTAACTATTTGCCACAGGTGCCCTCCCACCAAACCAAGTCATAATTACAAAACCATGAGAGTCATACAGCCTTTTATTAATTTTATTATTTGTATCTCTTTTGTACTTTTTATGAATGAAACTGTTGATGAAATGACAAAAGTTTTTTGATTTGGGACTTCTGAAAAATGATTTTGACTATTTACCATTTCATAAACGCCCGTCTCCCACTGGATCATTTTGAAATCTTGGTACTGACTTTCAGAGCCCTGCACGGTCAGGCCCTTCTTATATCTGCGATCTAAGCCAATATACACTCCCTCTCGCACACTGAGGTCTGTGGATCAAAAACTACTGATGGTTCCTCGCACTCATTTTCGGACCAGAGGAGCCCGATCCGTCTGTTGCTCCCAGACTTTAGAACGATCTTCCGCTCTCCCTGCGCTCATTGGACTGTGTTGATTCTTTCAAGTGCAAACTCAAAACTTTCTTTTTGCTCAAGCGTTTTAATTACAGTAGACTTAGGGACTGATTTTACTGCCATTGTTGTATGCATTGCCTAAATGTGAGTCATTTTTCTGTATTTTGACTCTCTCTTTTGTTGTGAACGCACTTTGTGACTTCCTTGTCAGTGAATGGTGCATTATAAACTTTGTTTGTTTGCTTTGGTGAAAGTTCATTCTGTCTACTATAATTGTTTAAAGAAAAAAATTCAGCATTTTTTATATTGCTGTTAGCCTTTAAACATGCTCTTGAACCACATCATGAACAGGAATAATGCAGAGTCCTTTGAGCTGAAAGCAACAAATACCAGCTCTGGATCAGAGAGACCATCCAGATCTCCACATGAGGTCTAAGGAACATGTAACTTATGAACTTTTCTTTGGACAGATTATAGATAAAAAAGATAAGATAAGAAAAGATAAATTATAGATAATTGTACATAATGGGTAAATAGTGTGGATCTATTAAAATAATTGGATAAGGCACGCCCCCTGTTTCCGAGAGCCAGATTGATTAGTGGCCGTATAAGGTATTGCAGCCTCTCGGGCCCAGCCTTTTTGTATAATTGCATATTGTACTTCCGAACAACACTTAATTAGTTTGAGTATTTAAATAGAGTAGTAGGAAATGTTCTTTTAAACTGTTTCTTAAGTCAAAATTACTGTTTTTACATCACGTGACATCACGGTAAACATGTGTGAGCCATGTGAACGAGCGCGTCAGACGATAGAAACAAAAACACATGGACATGGTTAGACCAGAGATACTTGTAAGTTTCAGACGCTTTCACATTTGATGTAATATGAAGAATACAATTACAATCACACAAGCTAACGTTGACACAAAAACGAATGAGCTGGGTGATCGCTCCCGTCGCTCAAAGCATCATCGGGGATTGTCGTCACAGGGCGCCCCTAAACCAAAGATGGTAGTCTCCATATCAGGAAGTAATGCGGAAGAAAAACACTTTTTTAGCTTCATGCGCCAGTGAGCACACGCCACAGGGATAAATACAGTGCCATTTTGAGTTCATCTTCCAGTTTTAATTATAGTTCTATGGTAAATGGTTCCTGCATTTTCCGTGGTACGCCGCCTACTGATGACATCACAGAGGGATTCTGTTTTAGAACTTAACACTACTTCTTGTCATTTTGATTTCACTTTTATTTTTAAAAATTTCTTCACAAACTGCAACTTCATGAATGCAAAATCTATCTCTCCAAACTAAAAACATGAGAACCTGTCTTATGTTATCTTGAGCAAAGTACAGCAAGTAGTACAGTACAAGTGAAGTTTAATGCCATACTGTGGAACTTGAGTTGAGGGTAATACATTAGTTTAGTCTTTATTCGAAGGGACAATGTACAGAGACATTAAGCTCATAAAAAACAGAAATGTTCCGCATGAACAACACAAGCACCTCTCAATCAGCATCACATTTGCCTTGAAGTGCCAAAAGCCGATGCTGAGATCTGCTTTAGTAAATGATAAAATGCTACTCACAAATATATTCCCTGCAATAAATCCACCTTAAATGCAACCATGGAAACAGAATCAGATATATTTATAGTTATTGACTGACTACAGGGTCTGAAATGGTCAGGATTGTCAAAAATAGCTCTTAAAATGTGTACTACAGCCTGTGTCATCTGCCAGTTTTATGATAGTGAAATCCACCGATGTTTTGAGGTTTTCCGCTGTAACTGATGCACTCAAACTGCACAAAGCCATCATCAAAAGCGCCCCACTTTGAAAGACTATAAATAGCTTTCAAAATAAGATATTGGACGTACAAGCTGGATCTGGTAATGAGGACCCACACTTGCCTCTGTCATGTTGTCGATGTGTCGCCAGGGCAACGGGGCTATAATAGCTTCAGAAAGTTCAGATCTAATCCCTGCAAATGTCAATACGGTCGTCAACTGCTGGAAAATGCGCGAGCTGGAAACACTCGCCGTACACCGTCTCATTTGGTGACTCCACGGATGAAAGGCGGCGTGTTATGGTGGGCACTGTCCTGATGGCAGACGTGGCAGAGGAAATACCTGAGTCTCATGTCTCTGTGAGTGTCATTACAGCAGGGCCCTGTTTATATCATTATTGTGACTGGAGTGAGCTTTGTAACCGTTCAGTTCATTTGTATAATATTCACAACATATTCTGCTACAGTGACTTTTTTGAGCTTTTAACCCTGTTCTAACAATGTTCTGTCATAAAAAACACACATTGAGTTGCATTCAGCTGCATTCACGGCTGTTTTAAGGAGTGTTTATTACAAAATCCTCCCCACTCCGAGCATCAAAAGTTCTATCCGGGACTAATATTCATATCATATAAGTCATTTATCTGAGAATCTTCAGCTGTTTAGAGTCCTTAAATCATCACTGATTCTGAGCATTTTTGCTGTCTAAACATGATCACTGTTCCTGCTAACCCTCATCATAACATCTGTGTTAACTTCATTAAATTGTGTAAGTGCTAGGCACCATCTACTGGCTGGATGCACTCAGTAAGTGTCATTTCACACAGACTTCATTCAGTCATTTAATCCATAATTTCTCCCCCAATTTTTTTTTTCAAAACATGACACAGCAAATTTAAGGTACTCAAGAGCATGTTTAAAGGAGAACAAAGTAAAACCAGCTCCAGCTTTCTTGACGCCGATCCACAGACAACTCTCCTGAAGAATCTTGGCTCTCTTTTTTATGTTTGGGGACATAAAAAGTTTCTGTTTGTGATTGTACTTCCTTATTTCAATATAAAGGAAGGGAGGAGAAAAAAAAAAAGCTTTTGGTGTCATTTTACTGGGAGTGTATTTTCACAACAGACCCGCAGAGGGAGCTCTGTTGCTTAAGTTAATGATTTCTATTTTAAAGGCTAATAACAGTATGAACAATGCATAACATGTTTCCTTTAATAAAGGTGGTACCCAATAAATGTATGCTTTTATATCATACAAGTTTAGGAACTGTATTAATTAAGTAATAATTGCATGGACTCCCAGACTTCCTTTACCCCAGACACTTCCTCCAGCTCCTCCGGGGGAATCCTGAGGCATTCCCAGGCCAGCCGAGAGACATAGTCCCTCCAGAGTGTCCTGGGTCTACCCCGGGGCCGCCTCCCGGTGGGACATGCCCAGAACACCTCCCGAGGGAGGCGTCCAGGAGGCATCCGGAACAGATGCCCGAGCCACCTCAGCTGGCTCCTCTCGACGTGGAGGAGCAGCAGCTCTACTCCGAGTTCCTCCCATGTGACTGAGCTCCTCACCCTATCTCTAAGGGAGCGCCCAGCCACCCAGCAGAGGTAGCTGATTTTGACCACTGTGATGAGATCTTTCTTCATTACAACGGTCCGATACAGCGCCCGCATCACTGCAGACGCTGCACCGATCCGCCTTTCTTGAACTCCTCAACTTGAGGCAAGGACTCCCCACCCACCTGGAGAGGGCAAGCCACCCTTTTCCGATCGAGAACCATGCTTCGGATTTGAAGGAGCTGAACCTCATCCCAGCTGCTTCACACTTGGCTGCAAACCGTCCCAGTGCAAGCTGCAGGTCCTGGTTTGATGAAGCCAGCAGGATGACATCATCTGCAAACAGCAGATGATGGCTCTGACTACACCTAGAAATTCTGTCCATAAAAATTATGAGCAGAACCTGTGACAAACGACAGCCCTGGCGGAGTCCAACATGCCCTGGGAACAGGTCTGACTTACTGCCGGCAACACAGCTCCTGTGTCGTACAGGGACCGGACAGCCCTTAGCAAAGGGCCCCGGACCCCATACTCCTGGAGCACCACAGGGCGCCCCGGGGCACACGGTCGAATGCCTTCTCCAGATCCACAAAGCACATGTGGACTGGTTGGGCAAACTCCCATGAACCCTTGAGCACCCGATGGAGAGTATAGAGCTGGTCCAGTGTTCCACAACCGGAACGAAAACCACACTGCTCCTCCTGAGTCCGAGGTTCGACTATCGGTCAGATTCTCCTCTCCAGTACCCGGAGAGGCTGAGGAGTGTGATCCCCCTGTAATTGGAACACACCCTCCGGTCCCCCGCCACGAAATGTTGCAGAGACGTGTCAGCCAAACAGTCCCACAACATCCAGAGACTTAAGATACTCAGGATGGAGCTCATCCACCCCCGGAGCCTTGCCACCAAGGAGCCAACAACCTCAGTGACTTCAGCCTGGGAAGCAGAGGAAGCAGTGGCTGATGACTCTGAGTTATCTTTAACAAAGAAAAGCTAGGCAAAATTTAAAATCTGATTTTCCACTGTGCAGAGCTTGTTTCCAAGTGTAATTAGAGTAAATCAGACATCAGAGGCCAAAAGTACAGAGCCAAAGGACTCAGAAACAGCTTGAGTTTGAATTGGGGGCTCATTTTTGTCAGGCATTTTAGAAAAAAAATAGGTCAGAAGCTTAAGGAGTTTTTATTGCCCGAAAAGTACATCCTCCTGGCAGATTGGGGTCTACAGGTAAGGGTCGTGAGATGGGCCAAGTTGAGAACATGTACTTAACAAACATACTGATGAAATAGCAAAGTTTGCATGTAAATATCCAAATGCTTAGGTGGACTTGTTTCGAGAGGCTGAGGGACCTGGGCGGGACCTTAACACACAGGAGCAGTGGACCTACGGCTACTTTGTCTCTTCATGCCTGTGTTGTTTACTGTTTGGGGAAGTGTTTAACTGGAGTGGTTTGTATTTGTACAAACAATTTAAGGGTACTGCAAGGGTTAAATTGAAAAAAAAAAAAAAAAAAAAAAAAAAAACTTCCTCAAAGAAAGAGCACTTCATAAGTGACAAGTCTCTGATGTTTCAATCACAACATTAATGTTCCATTTTCAGAGTTGACAGAAAAGCGAAAGAGAGAGAGACAGAGCATTGTGCAGTACAAGTGTAAAGATAATGCATAATTGCTTCGTTTGACATGAATTATGATCAATCCCTTGTTTGTTTCCATTGTAAAGCTCTAAGCTTACTCAGGTTTCATCAATTGTTACTTATTGCAGTGGCTTGGGAATTAATTCATGTGGAGAATCAGTGTCTGACCCATCCAAATAAATTATGTGGGAGAGAGCTAGGTGATCAATTAGTCCCTGCACCGGGATCGTCCTGAGGGACAGTGTGCCTCCATCTGCAGCTCTGGACCCCTCTGATTAAAATGTGAGTGATACAGAGAGTGTCAAAGTGAACCTGATTAATGACTCCTTACACACACACACACATATGTACACACACACACACACACGCACACACACGCACACACGCACACACACACACACACACACTGTTCTGACTGGATCAATAAGGCCATTTCCAATGAGCTGCACTGATGGTGGGCACATTTTTGTTGTGTTGTGGGAGAAGTCATGTCTCGGCTTACCCCGTGCCATCAGACCGGTTCACTTTGGAGCATCTTGGGACTCTTCTGTTTATGGCGGACTGTGGTTCTATGACAAGGTCGTGGCTCGGGGGGTCTACTGCGTGAGCAGCTGACGTCACCCACATAACAAATGTTTTCTTGATCAATAAAATCTAAATTGTCCCTGAATTATACATTGTAAACAAAAGGCCGATCTCAGCAATTCACGAAAAATGTTAAATAATGAACCAAATAGTTTGTGGCGCCATGAGACGTGACTAAAGCTATAGAGAGAGAATAGATTGATAGATTGATCGATTTAGATTGATTGATAGATAGAAATTCAGACGCAGAAACATTTTCACTGCGCTTCTAATCCCAGTCAAAGGTCTCAGTGCAGCTTTAGCAGGAGGATTTGCCAGGTAGAGTCAGCAGATCATGTGTCAGGGCATTTTGAGGAGAATAACAGCCCTCAGAGCAGAAGACGCTAAGATGCATGTGCTTCAACATTTGTCATCTCAACAAATAAAGTTATCATCACTGGGTATATGATATATAAATCAGTGTTTGGTGAGAAATTATGATTTTTTTGTTTATACATATCTGCTTTTTGCTGTTTTGTTATCACCTGAGTCTGCATTCTCTCTTGTCCAATCACCGCAAACAAAAACGTCCTGCGAGCCTAAAGTGAGCCAGCACCCTTTAGTGCCACTAACGTCCCCCTTCGGACCCCTCAAACGGGCAGGCACAATTCACTTTGCGCAGTAGAAACACCACAAGATCGTAAAAAAGCGTGTAAAAAATGTGTGTAAAATAACTTAGTAGTCCTGGAAATGACCAGCATGCAAACATTCAAATAGTTTATGTGAAGCTGATTATTTTGACCAGTAATCAAAATCAGGGCTATTCAACTTCATATGTATATATCTGACGGATAGATTTTTCAGACGGTTTTGAATTGTTCAGTAAACCTGATCTAAACCATCTTTAAAATCTAAAGTTAAAACCAAACACACAGAAAATCGCAAGTTACATTTGTTTTTGGACTTGATGCTTTTACGGAAAAATGTCAAAATGTGCCCTAATTCTCCCTCTCTCCTCCTCATTAAAGTTTTACTACTTAATCCCGTCCATTTCACGGCACATTCTGACAGCAGAAAGCGGTAGACGGTGGATGCTCGTGGACACAGCCTGGTTTGGTGGATCGGCATACACACGAGTCCCATTGGTTTGCCGTGAACGTGCGGAGGAGAGCGAGAGGAGCGGGGCCCCGGAGCGGAGGAGGAGGAGCTATAAAAGCCGCGTGTGCGAGCGCAGCGTCTCCCAGACATCCAGCACTATCTGGAGCTTATCCTCATCCATCCAGCAGCAGCAGAAGCACCGGGCCAGCCGTGCGTAAAGATGAGCGAGGTATGTGCGCTGTTGTCGTTTTACTGTGATGCACCGTGTGTGGGACGTGCGCACCTGAAACGCGCACAGATTTTGGGCATAAAGTTACAAACTCAAGCTCAGTTCTGCGGGAGAGTGACAAAACGCGAAGCTTGTGTTGTGTTTAAAACAGTAGGAGTTAAAAAAAAAAAAAATTACAGTTATGTGTATTTTCTTATATTAAAACAGAATTAATCAAAAAGTTATGTGTAGTCTACATTTTATTATTGCTGTGCTGACTTATGATGTAAGTGCTGTTGATTCCATGAAAAGCTGCTGTGGCTGTTTATAAAATCAGTATAATTTGGTAAATCAGTTTAGATGGACATGCTTTCTTTTTAGTTTGTGTTAAAAAACGGAGTAAGAGCTTAAGATGGTGCCATTTTACTTGAAAGTTTGTAAATAAAAATATCTTTAATTCAAGAATGGGAGGCAAATGAAAGTGGAACATAACGTAATTTAAATAGAGAAACTTAG
Source organism: Rhinogobius similis (assembly GCA_019453435.1). Classification (NCBI taxonomy): domain Eukaryota; kingdom Metazoa; phylum Chordata; class Actinopteri; order Gobiiformes; family Gobiidae; genus Rhinogobius; species Rhinogobius similis. Next base: position 33,821,276 of record CM033637.1, read on the forward strand.
ATTAACCTCAGAATGTCACAAAATATGAAGAATCTTTTCTTTTCTTTTTTAAATAAAAATCACTTAGCCTGGTTTAAATGCATTTGCTGTTGTGTTTTACATTATTTGTTTATTTATAAGGAGATTATGAAAGACACTTAGCATTGATTGATGAAGGAAAATCCAGATTTTTAGGTTTTACTGGACAAATTATTGACAATGTTTTTTTTTTTTTCTTTTTTTTCATTTTTAGATACAGATACATTGCCTGTCAAAGAAAAAAAAGTCAGCACTGAAAAAAAAAGGTCACACCCTCTAATATTTAGTTACCCTTTACCTTTCATTACAGACACATTTGTTGTGCCATTGTTTCATAAAACCACTGCAATGTGAAAAGATTAATTTCATTCCAATGTTGGATACATTTTTCATCAAGATCTTGTATTGATGATGGAGAGTGTGACCTGCACAAAGACTCACAGTGGTTCAGATCTGGAGCAGGTTAGTTTGTGCTTCTCCTTAGTTGTTTTCTCTGCCTGATGCCAATGATTTGACTCTTCTCAAACACACTGACATCTTCTCCATGACCATAGGATTCGTCTTTCCACCTGGTTGTTACAGAAATGAGACGCCACTCACTGCAACAGTCAGGTTTAAGTCCCGTGTTGCAGCTGATAAACAATCACCTGCAGTTGAATCCAAGCGTTTTTTTGTTGTTGTTTTTTGGACAGGCTGAGCATATTACACCTTAGACAACACTTACTCTATCACAAATTGTTCTTTTTCTGAAGCTTAAACACAATTTTAAGGCTAGATAAAACGCAAACTAACTGTCATTTTACTCTGAAAATTCAAAATGGTTGCTTACTTTTTGATGCAGATACTTCAAATCGTCAGCATTTTATCAGATTTCAGTTAGTAATTGAAAATGTATTCTGATCTACTTCACTTTTGTCGCCTCCATTCTGGAAGTCTGAACAATCTGATAACATATAAGGTTTTAAAAAATATGATGCATTTTTTTTTTCGCCATTAGCCTTTAAACATGCTCTTGAGTACCTTAAGTTTGGCATCTCATATTATAGAACAAAAAAAAAAGTTTATAAAAACAAAATGAACATCTGTATCTGTTGCTGTTTCCCATGGCACTTACTGTGTTTAGGTGCTTTCTACTGGCTGCATAGCGATAACTAAAAATCAGTCCGTGAGTTAGTCGAGCAGTTCGTGTTTAGACAGCAGAAATGCTAGGCTCGATTCTGGCGGTGATTCAAGGCAGGTGTGGGCAATCTTTCTGACTCAAGGGCCACACTGGACTTTTACACTTGCCTGGGCCTGGACCATTTATAATTTGGATGTTGTTAACTACAGTATATTACACACATACTATTATACATAGACCAAATGCCTAAAATACACACAAAATTACAACAGAATTGTAAAAATAATTACCTTTATTTATTTTAGTGGGAACAGTGCAGTTGGTCACTCTTTTTAGCCGATGCAAAGTTTGGTGTTATTCTAGGGACGGCTATTCTCAAAACTGATCTTAAGTGTCCATCTGTCATCAGAATCTATGGAGCTCTTTGTTAATGTTCATCACGCTGAATGTTTGCTCGTAAACACAGGTGGAGCCGAACAACACAATCATTTTCTGTGCCATGTCCCAGAGGTTTGGAAAATGTGCCTCTGTTAAAGACGCGTAAAACTCAGAGTTGAACGTCTCCTTTAACCACTGGTGATTATTTGTGAAAAGACAGTACTTGGCGCTTGGTCATTGTATTTGGACTGCGCCCTCTGTTGGAATCGCCACGCATCAATTATAGTAGTTATTTTGATGAAAAGGAATGTGGAAACAACGCCATCTAATGAAATGAACAAGAAACTGCAGTCTTAGACAACTATAAAATGACAACTGCACCATACTTAACTCATAAAAAGTAATATCAAATGCTTTGCGGGCCGGATCAAAATGCCAAATGGGTCGCATGTGGCCCCCGGGCCTTAGTTTGCCCCCCTCTGATTTAAGGACTTAAAACTGCAGAAGGTTCTCGAATAAATTAAGTCAGTATATTTGTATATTTGATGGTTGCATGGAGAGGATTTTCTAACTAGGACTCATCAAACAAGCACGAATGAACCTAAACCTATCTCCAGGTGTGTTTTTGATGACGAAACAATGTTAGAACATGGTTAAAAGCTCAAAAAATCAAGCAAGTCAATTTTGATGATGATATTTGTTCTTTATCAAAATCAAATCAAACTTTATTTATGAAGTGCTTTTCATACAAAGATGTAACCAAAAGTGCTTTAAGCCCTGTTCAGACCGCCGCGACAAAATCGCGTCTGTCGCCCCTAGTTTGTCGCCTGTGCATTTAAGCACAGTCGCTTTAGTCGCGCGACTTTGTCGCCGCAAAAAAAAGTCACCAGCGACACACGCGGCGCGACCAGCACAGCTGACCTGCTGCTAGAGTTTAGATTCCTGGGAGCGGGGCGTTCGGGACCACATTTTCCGCTCTGTTGTCGGGCTGGGCCGTGTGGGCTCGGTCTCAGGGGACAGAGACGAGCACGTGTGGTGTCACGTGTGTAACATGCGCTCCACGGAGCGCGGTGTGTAGCTAGCACTGTGTTGTTTTCCGTGAGAGCCACGGATGCCCTCCAAAAAGCTGAAGAAAAGAGCGAGGGAGAGGGATCATTGGTCCAGCGTTAGCGGAGGAACAGGCACTTCTGGTACAGGAGACGTCCCGTTGGTGCAGGTAGAACACTAAACACACAACCCTGTCGCTTATTCTGCCGATAAAACTCTGCACGGAACCCAGTTTATGGTTCTACACGTGCGGCTCGGGTCTGTTCGGTCAATCATGCGTTTGGTTTGTTTACGTCCTTCTTTCCGGATAATGATATACGTAGTAACGTCTCTCAAGCGTGGTCTCTGATTGGTTGCCATCCGCAGCGGTCGCTACGTTTGCCGCAGAAAGTTCAGCTTTGTTTATCTTCTGCGACGGTTGCCCCGGTCGCGCGAATGAAACGATTTTGCGGCCGCCGCAAAGTCGCTCTTGTCGCGTCGCGCCGCATGACAGAATCGCAGGATTTGCGCCGCGCCGGTCGCCCTGGTCGCGCCGCAAAATCGCAGGAGGCTTTTGTCGCGCGACACCATAGACTTTACATGTAAACTGGTCGCGTTGGTTGCGGCGGTCTGAACGCCCCTTTACAGTGAATTAAAAACATTGCCACACACGCCCATATCCCACCCAACCACCCCCATGACCACCTGACCCCACATAACCAAACACCTGCACACACACTCACACACACATGGTCTAAAATGCACAAGGCTGAGTACAGATAGACCAGTTGAGGAGGCACCATCAGCGGAGCCTTTAAAGGGTTTCCGATACGCAAAAAAATTATGTTACAGTTGTTTTTATCAGGTTACTGCATTTCCAAAGCCCATTCCAGCGTGAAGTGTAACCGGGTGAATGTGAGGTTGTGTTGTCTCTATATACATGACCCGAGTCCATTACAAGTCCTCTGAGACGGAGACGACACACGTGAGAGGAGGGTATAGAACCTCAGTAAGGATCCACTGAAGACTGATTCACTGGCAGCGGAAACATCCTATTTACTGAATTATTCAAGGCTCGGTGCGAACACGGTCGAGTCCAACAGCGGAGCACAGAGAGAAGGTTCAGTCTGCGAGGTTTGTGTTCTGAAAATAGAGCGACAGACAGAGATAGTAAATACTGTACATATCATGCTCGAGGATGTTACCGCTAACGTCTACAAGTTGCTGCCATCTTGATGCTAACATCAACAACAAAACGTAAGATCATTCTAAAACGATTCAGGAAAGATCAAATTGTGTCTTGTCCTATTGATTTTTCTGTCTCGCTGAAATGAGTATCTTGCTTTAGTATCAATTATCTGATTTTTAATACATTGTAAACTGCAACATTGATCTAAAATGACTTAATAATACAAACAGGTCCATTGACTTCTTGTTCAAAACTGCAGAACTGATACATTTTATTCACATGTTTTTCTTCTTGAAAAGTGCCTACGTGATATTTTAGATTCCAACGTGTATGTATGATATGGAGTCTTAATATTTCAAACAAGCACAACAGGGGCGGGGCTAGGGGGGAGGTGAAAACAGGAACAGGACAATACAAGATTAACTCACCATACAGGACTCAATCGAAATACAACTTTGAGTAAAATAAAGATGAGGAAACACTGTTGTAAATGATTAAAAACTGAGTTAATTAAAGTTTGATATTTATTCTCACAATAAAGATTCAGTTCAAGGTGCACATTTGAGAAACACTGAAATAAGAATACAAGAATGAGATGACATTCAGAACATATTGTATAAGGTTTTCATTTTTCCTTTTAAAAACAAAATAAAAATGGCTTCAGTTAGAGCTGTAGTCATTTAGTTCCTACCAGTTCCAACCAGCGTGTCGGGAAACACGACTGTGCATTTAGGTATTATGCACAGTATGGTACTGAGCAAATGTCTAATGTGGACTTACACATCTAATTCTTTTAATTCAATAATGAACACATTTTGGAGTGTCCTGAACATAATTCTGTACCAAAAATGAAAGCAAAACCATCACAATTGCCACATTTTAACAACTACACAGTGGCACAGACAGGATTTGTCACGTTATTTAATCGTTACAAATTTAATCCTATTATTAAAACATAAATCGCTAATCTAATCACAATACTGGACAGAACAATTGCAATTAGATATTTTCCCATGCAGCTCTGATTCAAGGAGCAATCTCAATTTTGTGAAGATCATTTGCATATTTACTACATTTTCGTGCCAGATGTCTATCCAATACACAACTCTGGACAATTGGGCTTGAGGCTGCAACAGAAGCGCACAGTAACTTTTAATATTTGCACACAGAAACACTTAGTCTATCGTATTTTCATTTCCCTGATTCTTATTCCAGTGAAAACCCGGGCCAAGACCAGGCTGGGCTCCACTGAATGAATAATTAAGCACCAATCAATAGCAGCCTCTACCTCCAAACCTGCACCTTTCCTCCGCCTCGTCTCGGCAACAAAGCGCCTCAAAACTCTGAACCCGCCGCAGCCGCCAGTTATGACAGGTCTTCTTCTCAAGTGGGCTATTTCTTCACGCATAATTAGACTCCACTCACCGTCTGCCTTTAAAGTCATTTATGGGCAAAGGAGCTCCCCACAGTGCGAGCAGGCAGTAAACACATCATTACCGAGACTATCTTTCACAGTAACGGCCAACCACGCGGGCAACAAAGCAGTCCGTCTTTGAGCCGGACAAGAAAAAGTATATCGGACGATTCTTAAGGTCTGAATTTGCATATTTATCACAATTAAAGGACGCATGTTAGGCTGAATTTACTTATTTTTTTAGCTTTTGACCATGTTCTGACATGGTCTGACATCAAAAACACACCTGGAGTTGCACTTAGATTCATTCACGCTAGTTTGAAGAATCCTGGTTAGAAAATCCCCTCCCTCTGAGCATCAAAAACACTTCCTGCTGAACTCCCTCAATGACTGACATTTTTGCAATAACTGACGTAACTTATTCAAGAATCATTTGATGTTTTAAGTCCTTAAATCCTCACCAGACTCGTTCTTCCGTCTAAACACGAGAAACTGCTAGGCTAACTTGTATTTCTTAACAAAGTCAGTAAGTGCCAGTGCAAACAGACCCAGATTTAATTTAGTTTTTTGATAAACTTTTTTTAGTTTGTTTGAAAACATGAGACGCCAAACTGAAGGTACTCAAGAGCATGTTAAAGGCCAATAAGAATGCAAAAAATGTACAATATTTTTTCTTTAATGTCTGAATTTATATAATGATCACACTTAAACGACACATCTTATACTAAATTGACTTTATTGAGCTTTTAACTCTGTTCTAACATTGTTTTGTCATCAAATACATAGCTGGAGTTGCATTTAACTTAATTGACGCTAGTTTGATGAATCCTGGATAGAAGGTCCTCTCCATCAAAAACACTCCATTATGAACTCAATGTGATGTGATTCTGAAAATCGCTGTTTTTAAGTCCAGAAAACACCACCTCGTTCTGAGCATTTCTGCCGTCTAATCATTACATCTGTGTGGCTCCCCAGCATCTCCCGGACACCTTTCCAGTTGTATATTTTTAACTGCCAAATTTACTGCCAAATTAAAGACACTAAAGAGCAGGTTTAAAGGCTAATAACTGTACAAATAATGCAGACTATCTGTCCTTTAAATGTTTAAAATCCCCAACCGATTTGAATATTTCTCAAAGACAACACAAGTAAACATAAAGTGAGGTTTTGAAATTATTATATGAAGAAAAAAAAAAGTCATACCATATCTGACTTTATGTGAAAAATGGCCTCAGCCCAAAAACTGATCCACCCTTTGCAGAAATGTGGGGAAAAGCATCTGTAGAAAGGAAACGTGAAAATAAAGAGAGAAATCTGAACAATTTAGACAAGGTTCAAGACACACAACTTGATTTATCTGCACTCTTCTCTTTTAAAATATTTTTTTATGATGATTTTGTATGTCTTAATATGTTTTGTGATTTGAATGTGATTGCGATCATTCTGTTCAGTAAAGCACTTTGAATTGCCTTGTGTATGACTTAAATAAACTTGCCTTGCCCAGTGTTATTTTGTATTTGGCATAACGTTGTTTTGATATTGTAATTTAGCGCAGTATTTTCATATCGCCCTTCAAATTTTGTTATTGTGACCAGCCAGCTAAGAAATACTGAATACCCAAGATGTGCAGGATTAGCTGCAATGGACTATCATTTCTGAAGGGTCTTAGTTTTTTAAAAGTTGTTGTTTTTGAAAGGGTTTTATTACGTCATTTTTTTATCTCCATCTTTCTGGAACTGGAACATAATTTACAAAGAGAAAGTTTAAGTCAGTCCCAACAAAATACAAGGAAAACACACACACCAATTATTAACGAGAAGCGACGGCCCAGAAAACATTGAACTGTTTATTCTGTTTTTTTCTTTTTTAGCTTTAAACCATGTTCTAACAATATCCATCATCAAAAACATACCTGGAGTTGCATTCAGTTGCATTCACGCTGTTTTTAGGAATGTTTATCAGGACATCCTCCCCCTCTGAGTGTCAAACACACGTCCTGCTGAACATTGGGATTTTTGAATGTATTTTCAGATCATCTATCATTTTTCTGAGGATGCTCCACTGTTTTTAGTCCTTAAATCATTGTCAGACTCTTTGTGAACATTTCAGCTCCTTGGTGCTATTTGTTAAAACACCAACAACTGACTACATTTCATATTGCAGCTTCTTTTTTGTACGTGCCACAATCAATCCCAACTTCTGTTCACTTTTTCCTTTGTTCTTTTTTCCCTTGTTCTCAAAGAAACTGGGCTTTTGTTGCTTGGCCCTCAATCATTTCGAACTGTTATGTAAGCCAGTGTATTTTTAGCCTCAAGATGCTGATTTGGTAACATATTACACTTAGATTTGGGACATGCTCTGTAGGTTAGTTGATGGAGTGATTGTGTGTCTGCTGTTGCTCTGTGTTTACAAGTCGCATCCATCTCTGTTTAGGCCTCAGGTTGTTCAACTAAACTTTAATTAGATGGCTCACGCTGGAGTGCACTCAGCCAACTGTGCACAAAGACACGCCGGTTCCACTCTACAGATCCTCTGCTAAAGATAATGATATTTGTTGACGTGCCTTTATTAACTGGTTTTACAGAGAACAGGTGCACTTAAGGCTCACTGGATAAACTTTCCAACTGCTTAAAAGACAGGTTTTGAGTTTTTCCTCCCTGATTAATGTTAGTTTGGGTGTTTTTAAGTGACAGATTGTAATTTAGGGTTGTTTTAAAAGCTGTCTCCCCACAGCAATGAAACAGCCTTCAGTCAGCGAAGTGTGGAACTTGTTGTCACCTAATTTAAGCAGAGTTGTGAGTCAATAAAGTCAGTGCAAATACAAAGTGATGTGTGTTTTTCTGTCAATGCTGTTATGTCAGCTCTACCCAGCCAGGTGACACAATATGTATTTTTCATTAAAGGACATTGACATGACTGTTTTCAGATGCTTTGTCTTGAATAACATGAGTAGATCATCTCTTAAAGCTGGATTTTCACACTGTGGAACCAGGAGTAGGTTTTTCAATTTTCAACTCGTCCCTCCCTTTTGGCACATTGTTAAAATTCACATGCATTCATTTTCGGTCCTGTGCACAAAATGGCTTATTTCAGACGGCAAAGTGAAACTGGGGAGGACCACCCAAGCACAGCCAATCAGAGCACTGCTTTTATCTCTTATTTAGAGACAAAATACTTTATTATTAGAGGCAGACACCACACAGAGGTCTCATTTTTGTCAGAAAGTGCTGCTTTTATGAGATACTCTTTGAACACAAAATGTACAAATTTAAGCGCAAAAAAGTCCCAGCTTTAACTGTTGGTTCGGTTTGTGTCATCCATTTTCTCGTGGTGGCTTTCGTTCCCACCTTCTTTATCCTTTTATTGCGTCCATGGCAGGAGTTTTGAGGCCCAAACACACCGTTCTGAAGTGGAGCGGGATGGCGACGTCAAAAACAATCTGCGGCGCTTTGTTAACCTCAGTCCAACGAGGAAGAACAACAGAATCTGCTCATGTTTCTCGCCGATGCTGCGTAGCTCTGGTTAACCCTTCTCTCCTGACAGACCACTTCACGTTCTCTTTGACTGAAGCCTTTTAAACCCGCCGCCGATGCAAATTCTGCAAACATCATTTCGGTGTAATTTCCCTGTAATTTTTGCCACAGGTTAATTGCAGCACGGCGCTCTTAAGTGCTGCTTGACATTCGCTTCCGTGGGCTGTGACTGGCCCCTCTGCATTCTGTCGTTTAAAGTGATTCATTTGCCGCACATGTCGGCGGCGGGTGATTAAAACGGCAACGCGTCAATCATGTGGAAAGAATCTGCTAAATCTGAATGTAATTAGGAAAAAAACTGTATTAAAACTGATATGCCGTTTTTTTCTCTTCTTTCAATCATCGCGTCTGCTAAGTGGGACCCCGCTGTGCACACCTAACTCGTATAGTTTAATTATTGTGAAAGCAAGCGCGATGGTTTCTTGGCAAAGCCGTTTTGTTTCATCATCCAAAGTGGGCCCATGCTCTCTTTTTATTTCATTAATGAGATAAGAGTGTTGAAAAGTTGCTGATGGACGTAGAAAGGGACGGCGTTGGTTGGCGCGGCATAGATTTTCTTTAAAAACGCCTTTTGCTGACGGAACGGAAAAGGACTGACTGAGCTCCTGATCCAACCATTGATTAAGTTTTTCTTCCCCCGACCCTAAGAATCATCCGTGCCCTTTCGTCTACTAGTCTGAGGGGACTGACCCTAATCCAAGACGGGAACAATGAGCAGAGATTACACTGGAATAATCTGTAATCCATCTAAACTGTCAGCGGGCTTTGGCACCTTAGGATCCCTGTAACCCGGTTTTAAAGTAAATCCAGGCTTTCGGCATAGGTTAACCACTGCAAATGTAAACATCACACGAGCAGATTGCAAGGGTCAGGGGAAGAAAAACAAAGATTTGAGCTGTCTGTGCGTGATCAGCGTTATGTGGTATTATCAGCTTTGCCAGCAAGAAGTCTAACCCCCGAGAATAGTGTATCGTTTGTTTCTCTTGACGACTGTAATCTCAGCTTTCCTTGTTCTATGTTTGGCTCGTCACCGCTACTTTCAGGGCTCACGTTTACTATCCACTGTATATTAATTTAATGGGGTAAATTTAGGCGCAAAAGTTGATGTTTGGATGATGGTAAAGCGATCGGCCACCGTCTTGAAGGGCAATAGTTTGATCCCAGCTCCTTGTGAGTGAATGTTTTCATTTTTAACTGCTAGAGCGGAGCAGTGCGAAACAGAGCGAACTGAAGCTAAAGATTTAAAAGCTGTTTTTAAGAAACTGAAGGATTTTGAACCAGACAGAAGCTCAAAAGTGCAGGTCTTGGTTTGGTAAAGTGGGAGGCCTATGTTGAGAGATGAGATGTCGTATGAGTTGATGAGATCGCAGTAGATGATATTTGTTTGTATCTTATCTGTTTGTCATGTTTTTATGAACTGTGTGGGTCATGTGGCCAGCCTTGGTCCAACAGGGGACTAAAAGGATGGAACTTAGCTTTGGCTGTAATCCTGCACATTTACATTGTTTTTCATTTGCATTGTCCCTTTATTAAATAAACAGATATAAATGCACGGCCGCTAACAGTAAGGACTAGGATTGTAAAAGGGCGAAAAATGTCCAGAAATTTGCCAATGGGCATTTTAGCTCCGGAATTTGGGGAATAAAAACAAGTCAAATGCTTAAAAAACATCACATTTTTGCAAAGTCAGTCACTGACTTTTATTTAACAATTTCTTACTTGTTTTAACAAATGAATGTGCTTTTGGATAATAAAACCGCTCACCCACTCATACAATTAATATAATAAGTGCCCCCGCCCTGGAATAAAGTCCCATAAATGTGAAACCACACAAACATATTCTGTACGTAACAATACAAAACAAGTTGCAGTTTATTATCATTTTTTAACTTGTTGGTGATTTATGTTCTGTTTTTGAGTAACCAAACATGTTTAATTAGCTCAAACTTGATGAATTGTCCACTTGTTGTCTCGCCTTCTTCACAATTTTCTTCAGTCTATTATATAGTTACAAGAATAAAACCAGGTTTGTACTGGTGCAAACTTCAGGGTTATCTGAATTCCACAAAATAAAATAGGATATGGTGGCATTTGCAGAAGACATTGTGTTACCAAAGTAATTGCAATTAATCTCGCCACCCTTATCCGTGCAGCAGTTGTGACCTTCTGAAATTACATTTTGTCTGGATAATTGTGCGCACATTTGACCGAGGAGAAGCGTGTTACCTGGTCACGGTGTTTGATGTTGAAGCCGCAGCTTGTCCTGTCGTCGTGCTTTGACACATGTTACACCAGTGAAAGGTTAATCGAGGCTAATGCATCTGTCAATCGCTGCTCGAACTGTACAAACGCATCAGCAGATTTGCTTCGGTCCGGCGCAGCTTTCTGATGGCTTCGTCGCGGTTTTAAGTTGTCACAGTGTCGATCTTCACATGGTGGCTTCTCATACCTGTCTTTTTTTCATTTTGTTGATGTTGTCGAAGTGCTGGGAATGTTTGTGTTGCTGCATTTGAAAGACCTGCAGAAATGATGATGGATATGCTGTGGATTCAATTAGAGGCGGTTCATACATCATACAAAGTTGTCAGGTTTGGGCCATTTGTGTTTGTCCTTTTGTAACCTCCACATTAATACTATTTGCAGCTGTTTTTCTTGAGTGGCCAACCATTGTTTTCAATATGTATTAAGAATAATGTTTAACCTGCAACCATGGGGGCGTTCCACCAATGGGATGTTGGACTTTTTCTTAATTTATTCCTTTTTACCATCTGATAAAAGGGCCAGGTTGTACTCCAAAAGCACAAATAAAAAATGTATGACTTTTGTATGGATTCCGCCTGGACTTTTTTACTTTATTACAAGTCCTCAAAAGTAATTTTTAGAAACAGCTTGAGTTTGGGGCTCATTTTAGAACAAGCGTTTTAGGAAAAATATAGGTCTGAAGTTTAAGGGGTGAAACGTCTAAGTTGATGGCATACTGTGTGATATACAAGGTCTCATCATCACCTACAAATCCCTCCATAACCAGCCGACACAGACCTCCTCACGCCACCTCAGCTTCTGGAACTCGCTCCCACAATCAGGAACTCGCACTCATTACTGAGTTTCAGATAATGCTTAAAGAGGCCATATTATGCCAAATCAACTTTAATATAAGTTTTTAACATTGTTACAACAGTGTTTCCTCATCAAAAGTGAACTCAAAGTTGTATTTAGATTCATTCCTGCATGTTTGAGTTATTCCTGTGTTGTCGTGTAACTGTTTTCACCTTCCCCCTAGCCCCGCCCACACCCCTGTACTTATACTGAATTCACCAGCAAGGACCACAACCTCAAAGCTCAGAGTGTAAAAACACACGAGAGCAGGTGATGAATCCCGTTTGGGGCTTCTATGGCTCCCGGGCCTCGATTCCCCAAGACCAGGAGATAAAACAGAATAATTAGAAGAGGGAGGGAGGTGATGTGTGCTCAGGATGTTTAAATAGTGTAGCCACCGGAAAGGGCATGGATAAGGTATGGTCCTGTTCCCAAACTTAAAAGAACAAACTTATCTCCATCAAAAAGGCAACACAAAAGCTTTGTTTTTGCTCGCATTTTTCATGAGCTGAATTGAAATATACTGTATAAAACATTTCTAAGAACAGGAAAGACACATTTCACTCTAATTGTCTAAATCTTTGTCAATGAGCACCTCTCCTTTGCTGAGACTCACAGATGTGGTATATCAAGATGCTGATTAGACAGCATGAATATTGCTCAGATTTGCCTTAGACATGTTAGACTCTGAAATGTTCAGTTTTGCTTCATTGAGAGGGTGGTTATGTTCATATTTGTGTTCTGTAGTTTTAATTATTTATTCTAGAGTGTCATATGGTCACTTTTCAAAAATAAAAACATGTAAATGACAAACTGCTGCTTGTAGTTTTGCGGGTACTTTTACAAAACCATTTCAGATCAATATTGCAGTTTATAATGAACAAAAAGTATCCGCTGTAATACTATAAGTAAAGTACACATAGCTAGCATTTTACCTGTATAGCTCTTATACTTTTGTACTTTACTTTCCACCACTGAGCACATTCTAGTTGGTGACCACAATATTAAAAGATAAGAACTTCAGTATAAAATGCAGTTTTTACTTGTGGCCGATTAATCACGATCACAAAACAGTCTGGGCCGAACGTGCTCTTTTTGATCTGATAAACCCTATAGACACAGTGCAGCGAGCAGCAGTGGATTTCTGAAAAGCAACACATGAAATATTCTTTACACTTTGATGCATAGCGGCCCGTGGGGAGGCCTGCTGCTGCACCATTAGTTTTACTTGAATAACTTCAGCAGGAGGCTCATTGTATCCTTTAGAAAGCCACACAATCTCACTCTGTCGCAAAGAAATATTCAATTGTCGCTTTCGCAGCAGCGGATTTACTATAAAGGTCAGAGAAGTAATACCACGCTTTGTATTTTGCAGAAAGTGAAGGCCACAGAATTAGTTTGCATATCCGTCAAGTCAGGGCTGGGTGATATGGCAAAAAATTATTATCTGGATTTTCTTGGGGCCAGATCATGATTTCGATTTGATCATGATTCACGTTCACTTTGTATTTCCTTTAACAGAGCTGTACGATTATTTAGGAAAAAGATCTAATAATGATTTTTCTGACCAGTGCGATTGCGATTAGATTTATGTTTTAATAATGTAATTCTGTTCAAACTCACATTTTAAACACTATTTTGTCACTTTTAGTTGTGTATTTGTCATTTTCAGTTGTGTTGGTCGTATTTAAACGCGCCTTTATCACTTTTAGTTGCATTTTTTCATGTTTTGGTGCATTGAGTCGTGTTTGTAGGTGCATTTTTGTCATTGTTTAACACATTTTGTCACTTTCTGTCACGCTTTTGCTGCTTGTTTTGGAACAAATCCAAACTAAAGTGTAGTTTTTGTTCAAATCAAAGCAAGACATTTTGTTGTTTGTGGAAGAAATTATTCCTCTTCAAAAATTGTCGCCTTTTGTGATTTGCTCATTGCGTCCATTAAAATTGCGATTTTGTGTGGATTTGGTTTAATTGTGCAGCTCTGGCCTTCAAGAGGTAAATAAAGTCATCTGCTCAGAGGCTTCAGAGGCTAAACAACAGGAGAAGAAATGTGTTTGAACAGACAGCTTCATTAAAGAGACAAACAGTGAACCACGACACGACAATTTTAAAAAAGCAGATTGTCACAGGGATGAGCTCACGATTGGATTTTTACCACAACATCGCCCAGCCCTACGTCTAAGTAATCCTATCCAAGTTTGTCATGTTTTGGTTCTGATTTATACCACTAATTAAAACCAAATACAACTCCATCTAATTAGCAAGCTAGCGCCATAAATGCAGCAAAGTCAGCCGTTATCAAAGTTTTGTATCTTCAGCATTTTTATAGTATTTTCAAGGTAGATGAAAACTTCCCCTCGCTGTCATAAATCCACTCCATTCTGGTGTTTTAATGTGGTTGATGTGAAGAGCAGGGCGCTTAGTGGAGCCTGTTAATGAGCCCAGAACTGAGGAAGGACAATGAAATATTGCAAAGCCCCGTGTCTTCAGCGAGACGCCCTGGACTGCACTAATTGGAGCGCCGCTGTGAGTGACTGCGGTGCTGCTGCTGTGTGTGTGTGTGTGTGTGTGTGTGTGTGCGTGTGTGTGGTGTGTGTGTGTGTGTGATAGGGCTGCACAATTGATCGAAATCAAATCAAAATAGCAGTTTGAATGGATAAATAAAATAAAAGATAAAAAGAGTAAAACGCAAAGGCTGAAAAATTTCCTCCACCTGTTTAGATTTGTTTAGAACATGTTTTGAAACAAGCGACCAAAAATTAAAAGCAACAAAAATCCGTTCAATAAAAGTGGCTAAAAGTGACAAAAGCATAACAAAAAGCAACAAAAACCTGTCTAAAAGTGATAAAATTGAAACGAACAGCAAAAAAACGCAACTAACAGCGACAAAAATGCAACAAAAACGCTACTAAAAGCAACAAAATTGCCACTGAAAGCGACAAATGGGCATTGTGAGTTTGTGTCTCTCTTTCATGCTTACTTATCAAGTAAACTTTATTTACCTCTTGAACTAGGGCTGCACAATTAAACGAAATCAACACAAAGGCGCTGTTTTAATGGATGTGTAATGTAATGTAAATCAATAAAAATTATTTAAAAAAAAACGTGTCTACAAACAACAACCGCAACTCAATGCACCAAAACGCGAGTAAAACTGACAAAAACTCGACTAAAAGTGACAAACAAATATGACAAAGTGACTAAATTGTGTTTAAATTGGAAATTTGAACAGAGTCGTGCAGCTCTATTAAAGGCAATAGAAAACTACAAAGTGAACCACAGAAATCATGATAAAATCGATATCATGATCTGGCCCCAAGAAAATCGTGATAGTATTTTTTTATATATATCGCCCAGCCTTACTTACATATTTCATGGAGACAACGCCAGGCAGTAACAGATGGGTTTAATGCCATGCTGTGGAACCAGAAAAGTTACACTGTACACCAGGCATGTCCAAACTCAGGCCCGGGGGCCAAATGCGGCCCTCAGACCAATTTTTCTTGGCCCTTAGTCTTCCTGGTGAACTGGCCCACATTGTCCTGATAAGTACTTTTTACAGCACATTTCAGATTTTCTACAATTCCAACCTAAATAACTAACATTTTGGTGCAATACAGACCTGATATTAAGGCACTGAGACGATTTGTAGATGTGTCGGCGCTTAAAACATCAGATAAATGCCGCTTTTTTTAACGTTTTGCGATTGATTTGTGGCCCTCCGCTTGGTCTGTATTTCAATATGTGGCCCTTGATGGAAAAAGTTTGGACACCCCTGCTGTACACCTTTAAACTATCGCACTTAAAAGGAGAATGTTCACATCACTTTGGAATGAGCTTAACCAATCGCTCATGACATTTTTGCTGTATTATAACTCTGTAAGGATCTTTCTTTGTTGAATTCATTTTGTCTATATTAAATACCAGCAGAGTTCATAAGGACCAAATTTTCTGGTTCTTTAAAAACTTAAGCTTTTTAAAAATAAAACAGAACTCCTGTGTTTTATGACAAACTGACTCAAACAGTCCAATCGTACTCTGAGTGAAACGACAGCCGTCTCTCTGCAGATCCGGTTTTAGGAGTTCTTTCATTAAAAAAACAAAAATCTTGTTCCCCGAATAAATCTTTGATAATCAGTGCAGCTGACACCGAGCATATCATGTTTATTTGATCACTCGGAAAAACTGTCCTTTAAACTTGCTCGTGCTAAAAATACCCCAGTGCTCCACAGCAAGTTACATCATCAAAGTTCTCGTTTCCACGCCGCTCCATCTTTAAAGAGCAAAAACTGGACGTGTTTGAACGTGCGGAGGTTTGAGGCGGCTCTGGTCCCGTCTGTCCGTCGCTCAGGTCGGACATGGAGCGCAGCAGGAGAAGATTCTGAGGAAGGAGCTGACTGTGACCTACTTGTTCTGTCTCCACCTTAAATTCTTAATAGATCCTGAGTGCAGCGTGGAGTCTCTCTGGGGAGCGCCCAATATAGTTTTACCCACGCGGTGCCGAGGTGATTTATTTATTTTGCCAAATCCCTCCGCAGTTGTATGAGCATCTTGCCAAATCACGTGCACGCAGGAGGAGAAGTGCAACATTTGTCTGAAGATTTGGATTTATCTTTGTGGGGGTTCATGGTACGGTGGCCCTGAAGTGCAAAACACGTACCCAGATTCAGAACACAACCCCAGCTTAGAAAACATGTGCCCAGATTTGGGTTTTCAGATTTGGTTGCGTGTTTTATGTTTTTCTTTTCTTAAAAAAAAAATTGCAGTACATATTATAGCACATTAGACGTTACATAACATACAATTACCTGGGACCTGACAGGGGTATCAACATCAGGGTAAGTGTTTGTGTGTTTGTGTGTGTATGTGTGCGTGTAACTTTTATCACAATGGTAAAGAAGATGGGAAAAAAATGGCAATTACAATTACATATATATATGTAATTGTAATTGCCATTTTTGATCTATCACATTTTGTGATTGATTATTATTATTATTACTTTATTTATTTATTTTAATATTTCATCTTTCCTTTATTTATTTATTTTCAATCAAATATGGGTGTATAGCACAGAAAGGGACACAATTTCCTCCTGGCTTCATACTCTGTTGGGGAGAAGGGGGTTTCTCCATAGCACTCGGGGCAACCATCCGCCCCGTCATAAAGCTGGCCTGCCCCAGACGTTATCAGGTGTCAGCGTTTGCCCAGTTTTATGGAGTCAAATGAATGACTGGACAGATTAGCTGCTAATTGGGTGCGTGTTTTCTAAGTCGGGTGTGTGTTTTCTAAGTTGGGTGCAAGTTTCAGCACTGTAGAGTTTCAGCAAAAAGTGCAACCTCTTGTTCATGTTTTTGTTGCCATTATCCTATTTTGCTTCTTCAGTTTTAGATGAATAGATGAAGATTGAAATCACCCACGTATTTCGACTATTTTTTAATTTTGATAAATGATTGAACTATTTTGTTAGGACATGGAGAGGATTTTTTTTTAGCAACCACTCCTTTTCCAAACCAAAACTTTACAAGCAAGCACTGTTTATTTTTAAAACTCAGAAGGGTCACATTAAGGCGAAAAATGCAATAACAAAAGTTGAGTTGCTTCATTACTGCAATTATGAGTCATTAAAACACCATCAAAGCCCAGGATTCTCTCTCTCTGGGGCTCTTTTTCTTAATGTACAGTATCAAGCACCATTATCATCATCAAATATAACAAAAGTCAACACAATTGGAACAGAACAGCTGTAATAATAACAATAATAAAACTGGCGTATTGCAGTACACAAAAAACATAACTGTTTTTATTTGATTATTTAACGTTGATCTAATGCGGTTTAGATTTCTAGATGATCCAGTTAAATTAGGGTCAACTTTCCTTTTTTAGTGAAGATTTGTTCCATGATGAAGTGGATAAATATTCTACACAAGTTTGTTTTATTATTTATTGCAGTAAATCCTCTGCTTTTGATCTGGTTTGGTCGTGGTATGTGCAAATATGTGCAAATTAAACAGCAACAAACAGGACCAAACCAGGACTAAGCAAGTGAAAATGAGAAAATATATAATTCAATATTTCATAAGATGGGTCTTAAGTTGAATAAACCTGGTTAATTTGATTATATTTGATGTAATATGCTTTGGAGATATAATATTTTTTGTATTTTAGCAGTGTAAGTTTGATCTAACAAGAAAAGTGGAGTAAAGTTCCAAATTGAGGCATTACTCGTGTCCTGCTCCCCTCACCTCAAAAAACAAACAGAGGCGCATTTATTTTTTTATGTTATGATGATGCTGGCAATTAAATAATATAAAAACACTTCTACTGGAGTTTAATCAATAGCTATTGTCATTACATTTTATATCGTTAGTGTTAGTGCACAGCTGTTACTTCGTCCGCTGATAGAGCAGCTCCAGTTCAGTTTTGCTCAGTCAGCTCAATATTTAAAGTTATCATCACTGGAAATGCATCGACTTATCATAAGGTCAAGTCAGTGTTTGGTAAGAAATTGTTCTTCTTTTCTTCTGTTCATATTTTCCTTTTGCCCTCTTGTTTTCACATGAGTCTTGTCCAGTTGTCTCAGTGTGGTGCTGATCTTCTCTTTAGCTAAACTGTACCGGGAGCCAAAGAGGGCGAGACCGCACTGGGAGGTAGAACTTGCCACACAGGGGTGTAGCACTGAATTCTGGGCCCCAGGTACAAACCTTCTTGTGGGCTCCTAAAACAGAATTTTGTATATCTCATTTATACTTGCAAATTCCATTATTATTCTTAATTTTTTCATTAACTTTTGTTAGAATACACACCTTATGGTTTCTACACACACCTAACAATAACTCGCTAATTCATAGACATTGTGTGTAGCTACCGGCTTAGATTATGATACAGTACTGTTTGTTTTTGCTATAACTACCAATCCAAAACGTATTATTACAATAAGGAAATACACTGCCTGCAATTTCTAATCATTAGTTAGTGGATAACATGTGATTTTCCTATATTTTAATGATGGGGCCCTGCGATGTCATACATAATTGAATGTAGTTTCTCAAAGACTCAACTTAACTCAACCACAATGCAATAGATTCAATGTAGAAAAATGCAACTAAAAAACCATCACATCCTTTTGAGGGCCCCTCCCTGCTCTGGGCCCCAGGGAAACAAGTACATGTTACCCCCCCAGTCCGATGCCCCTGTTCTCACACCTTCAGACTGCACCCGTCGCAGTGCGCTGGAGCGGTGTCCTGGAAGGCCGGAGCTCTGCGGTGCGCTTGTGGTCACACTCTTGGATCGATGCACTCGCGACATCAAGCACTCACGCGATAAATAATCATTGATATTGGGAAAAGGCTTGCAAAGGGCTGTGTTGTCCGGCAAAAATTCTTTCATTTCAAATTCATTCCACTGCATGAAAAATAGTAGTAGTTGGAGAGCACCTCGTAGATGTGAAAATGTTGAAATGTTAAAAATGGGAACCAGTCAGGTGCTCTTTGGAGGCGGGTGAATTCCTTTGGTGCTAAAATAAAGATAGTAGTCTGCCAAGGGTGTAAAAAAACAGAGTAAAAAACCAAGGCACTCCATCGGGTTGTTAGTTAAAACGCCTTTATTTAAACATGGCTTTTATTCAATTAAAACCTCACCAACGCGTTTCAGTTCAATCATGCCTTCCTCAGGGTTCATGTCATTCCACTGCAGGCTCGGTGTGCAGTCTTAAAGGGGCCGGTGCGGTTCACAAGACAATTGAGAAACTATCGGGCCGTACCAATCCGCTCCAAAGCCAGTGGAAACATGGCGATGGAGGTGCGCTTTGCCATGTTTATCCATTTATTTTTTCAGTATCCAGCACTCCTGAGATTAAAGAGTTCATAGATCATATCACTTCTTTTAGTCACTTAAAAACCCAAGTCTCATTGTTTGAATCAAAGTTGGAGAGTTTGTTTATTTGGTGGCACGATCTTAGTCAGACTCTGAGGGATAAAAACTGGAAATGAAACTCTGGGAGGTAAAAAAAAAAAAAAAAGGACTGGCACTGTTTTGGTACAGCACCAAAAACAAATCAACTCTGTGCTGAAGAATGTGCCAGATTTGCTCATTTTAATTAGGACTCCCACAATATAACTTACTATAAACTACTCAACACAGCAACTTCATCACGTTGAAGTTACCTGCCGACCTAAAACACTCTGATCCAGCTGAACATACTAAAAAGACGCATAAATCTTAAACATGACCTGCGGCCGACAAAGACTAACCTTAAGCGGAAATATCATATTCTTTGATATTTAAATACACTCGTACAAAACGCCCGGCCTGCTCCTGTCAGCGTGAGGTTAAAGAAGAGAGCGGACACGACAAAGACTTCAGATTCGCTCTCAGTCTCTGCTCTGCTCATGAATTTTGATGCGCACACTGGTCTCCTGCTGTTTCCACTGGGCTTAATAAAGAAGAGCCTACAGTCAGACGGTCGAGCTGCAGAAACGAGCAGAAAGAAATGAGCGCTGGTGCAGTCGGTGTGTTTGAGCACGCCGTCTGCACACTGGGGCTGTTATGTAAGCCTTGTATCCAGGCAAAAAGAGCTGCTGCTAATGATGACAACGGGGAAAAGAAAGTCACTGTTTTTAGTCAGGCTGCGCTCACGTTCTCTTCTGGGACGACGTGTTGCCACAAATCACGCGATATATCGAGATAAGATATGCAACTGAATATCATGCGCATCGTTTAGAGTGGAGAAAATGATGATTTTTTAAAAGTTGTAATCTGTCAAACAAGAGGATAAAGTGATATTTCTTAAATTTTGTGAGTCGTTTTACAGTTCATTAACATTTGTCGGATATTTAAACCTCAACTAATACATTTAAAGACATGTTTGAACATATTTCTGTTGAATTGACAGGCAAACCAGGACAAAACCTGGGACAAAACCATGACTAAAGGAAGACTAAAACAGGACTAATCCAGAGACTAAAACAACCAGATCTTCAACAAGAACTAAAACAGGACTAAAGCGAGACTAAAACAGGACTAAATCAGAGACAAAACAAGGATTAAAGCAAGACTAAAGCAGGACTAAACCAGGGGAAAAAAACAGCACTAAAGTAAGACTAAACTAAAGCAGGACTAAAGGAAGAATAAACCAGGGACAAACCAGCAGCAAAGCAAGACTAAAACAGGACTACAGCAAGACTAAAACAAACTAAACCAGGTACTAAAACAGGACCTAACCAGGGACAAAACCAGAGACTAAAACAACCAGGTCTTCACCGAGGACTAAAACAGGACTAAACCAGGATCAAAACCAGGATTAAAGCAAGACTTGAGTAAGACCAAACCAGGACTAAAGCAAGCCTAAAACGGGACTACAGACAGACTAAAACAGAACTAAAAAAAAGCAAGACTTAAACAGCACTAAAGCAAGAATAAACCAGGTCTTTACCAAGAACTAAACTAAAAGATTAAAACAGGACTAAAGCAAGACTAAAATATAACTAAAGAGAAAACTAAAGTAAGACTTAACCAGGTCTTGACTAAGGACTAAAGGAAGTCTGAAGCAGGACTAAACCAAGGACAAAACTAGTTCTTCACCAAAACTAAAGTAGGACTAAACCAGGACTAAAGCAAAAGTAAAGCAGGAAAGAAGACTAAAGCAGGACTAAAATAGGACTAAAAGAAGACTAAAGCAGGACTAAAACAGGAGACTAAAACAGGACGAAAACAGGACTAAAGCAAGACTATAACAGGACTAAAGCAAGACTAAAACAGGAGACTAAAGCAGGACTAAAACAGGACTAAAACAGGACTAAAGCAAGACTAAAACATGACTGAAGCAAGACTGAAACCAGACTTAAAAAGGATTAATGCAAGACTAAAACGGGACTTGCAGGACACTTAATGTTGTCGAAATAGAATGATTGGAAAACTAAAAAAACAACAACAATCAACTATGAGGATATTCAGTGCTTTAAACTCTCCAAACAGAGAGGTATTGGCCTAAGCTTTGTTGTCCTGTAATGAATCCAGTGTTGGACTTGTGTCTGTGACTTGTGTCTGATGATCTGATGATCTGCAATCTTACATGTGAAGATTATGGAGGATTAGAGGAAAGCAGCGCACACAGAAGCAGTAAACCAGGGCATGTGGCTCGACAGCTCACTTAAGTCGTACTGATACTATCTCTTGTACGATTTGAATGGTGTGGGTCAAGGGTGTTCAGCGTTAACCGATTGGCCAGTTAAACATCACAAATGCTCAACCGAGTGAAAACATTTTGCCCGACTAACTGGCACGTGTCATTTGCTTTGATTTATATTTTACATTTCCACCAGAGGGCGCCCGAGTGTCCCCATACGACTCTGTAAAACTGATCAAGTTTGCAGACGACACCAGCCTCATCGGACTCATCTCGGACGGCGATGAATCTGTCTACAGGAGGGAGGTGGACCGGTTGGTGTCCTGGTGCAGCGACAACAACCTGGAGCTCAACGCCCAGAAGACAGTGGAGATGATCGTGGACTTCAGGAAAGTCTCAGCCCCCCTGCCCCTCCTCGCCCTGACAGACTCTCCCATCACCACTGTGGACTCTTTCCGCTTCCTCGGCACCACCATCACTCAGGACCTCAAGTGGGAGCCGACCATCAGCTCCATCATCAAAAAGGCCCAGCAGAGGATGTACTTCCTGCGGCAGCTGAGGAAAGACAAGCTGCCGGTGCAGATGATGGTGCAGTTCTACACGGCCATCATCGAGTCCATCCTCACCTCCTCCATCACCGTGTGGTCCATCCTCACCTTCTCCATCACCGTGTGGTCCATCCTCACCTCCTCCATCACCGTGTGGTCCATCCTCACCTCCTCCATCACCGTGTGGTCCATCCTCACCTCCTCCATCACTGTGTGGTACATCCTCCCCTCCTCCATCACCGTGTGGTACATCCTCCCCTCCTCCATCACCGTGTGGTACATCCTCACCTCCTCCATCACCGTGTGGTCCATCCTCACCTCCTCCATCACCGTGTGGTCCATCCTCACCTCCTCCATCACCGTGTGGTCCATCCTCACCTCCTCCATCACCGTGTGGTACATCCTCACCTCCTCCATCACCGTGTGGTCCATCCTCACCTCCTCCATCACCGTGTGGTCCATCCTCACCTCCTCCATCACTGTGTGGTCCATCCTCACCTCCTCCATCACCGTGTGGTACAGGAGCCACAGCCAGGGACAAACAGAGACTACAGCACAGCATTGTGCCTCTGCTGAGAAGGTGATCGACTGCAGCCTTCTATCTGTCCAGGACCTGTACATCTCCAGGACTCAGGGACGAGCAGGTCGGATCACAGCTGACCCTTCTCACCCTGGACATGGACTATTTGAGCCTCTCCCCTCGGGTAGGAGGCTACAGTCCATCCGGACCAGAACCTCCCGCCACAAGAACAGTTTCTTTCCCTCTGCTGTTGGACTCATGAACACTTTGTAACACCTGCCACTTTAACAATATATTATACAAGAACTGTCTATTTGCACTACCACATTTGCACTGTCTGCCAATTGTACATTTCTGTATATAGTCTTAGTCTATCTTAGTCTATTTTATTTTTATCTTATTCTTAATCTTATGCATGCCTCTTTTATATATTTTATTCATTGTTTTATGTTGCACCTGACGCTGAAGCAAGTTTCTATGTTTGTGAATTTTGATCACTGACAATGACAATAAACCGATTCTGCTTCTGTTTTATTAAAATGTAGAAACATGCAACTGAGAACAAAACCATCAGATGCTTTTGCGGGCCCCTCCCTGCTCTGGGCCCCGGGGAAACAAGTACACTTTACCCCCCCAGTCCGACAGCGCTGTACCAACTTCCATAAAGAACTAGAATATAATGCTATTTCTAAAAGTGATGTACAATGAGAGACAAGTCAATCCACTCATAAATCAACACTGTATCTAGGCTAACCACAGACAGTGGCGTGTATTCATGTTTTTTCTGTTATTGGTGATCATGGGCATCTTATGACATCCACGCAGAAGCATGAAAGCCCGAGTTACTTCCAGTCGGTGCACACGGTGGTGTTTCTGAGTACGAGTCTGTGGAGAGCCGGGCCTACACGCTCCTGCTGCAGTGACATGGATTATACATCAACGGCTCTCTCCCTCACAGAGATCCAGCAGCGAACGCCCGGCTCTCTCAGTGCGCTTGACTTCTCACCGCAAAGGAAAGATGGGAAAAAACACAGAACAATGAAATGCATTGTAAATTTTGTAGTAGATTGTGTAGCAGAGAAAAGTTGGCTTTGGCAAAAAAAAAGTCGCAACCTGGATTCAACTAAGCAAATACTATAGATACGAGCTTCCTGTTGGAGAACTGTTGTGGGTGATTGTTTTTCAGATGCAACACGGGACTTAAACTCAACTGATGCAGTGAGTGGCTTCTCATAAGATAAGATAAGATAAGATAAGATAAGAGATCCTTTATTTGTCCCACAATGGGGAAATTCCACTGTTGCAACACACAGTTTAGGACAGGAATGAAAGAAATAGGCGCATGCAATAAAAATAGGATAACTAAACATGGCAGTAAAAAATACAATATAAAGTATAAGGTATAAAGTGCACACTCTTATTTACAGTAAAATGGTAACTAAAGTGGCTTAAGTGTTATATACAGTAAGTGACTATGGTGAGGTAAAGTGTATTAATAGTATGTTAAATTATATTGCACATGATTATCACAGGTGACTGACACATGTTACAGTATTGCACATGATTGTAGCGGGTGAATGGCACATGTTCAGGGCTAACAGTGTTCATTGTAAAGTCTGACAGCAGCAGGAAAGAAAGACCTGCGAAACCTCTCCTTCACACAGGCACCGAGCAGAGAAAACAACTAAGGAGAAGCACAAACTACTAAAATGGTCACGCAAACAACTTTTCAGAAATAAAAACACGTAAATAACATCTGCTGCTTGTTATGGTGAAATATCACTATAAAGAGGCACAGCTTATCAGTTCTGAAGTTTTGAACAGGAATTCAATGGATCTGTTTCCATTACTGAGACGTTTTAGATCAATATTGCAGTTTACATTGAACAAATTGTAAAATGATGATCTACTTACATTATAGTACAATATTAAAGAACAAATGTTATGCAAAATTGACTTTGTTGAGCTTTTATCCAGGTTCTAACATTGTTCCATCATCAAAAACAGACCAGGAGTAGCATTTAGTTTGATTCATGTTTGTTTGATGATCCTTGATTGTAAATCCTCTCTCTCCAACACTGTGTTCTGAACTCCTTTGACGTGTGACGTAGATGATGTTGACGTCATTTATCCCAGAATCTTTTGCTGTTTTAAGTCCTTAAATCATCGCCAGGCTCTGAACATTTCTTCCGTCTAATCACTACAACTTCGTCTAATCCACTGCTTATTACAAAGCATTGTGGGTATATATTTACATGTGTGTAATTGCCTCCACAGCCAGTAGATGGAGCCACAGCAAAGTCAAAAGAGCATCTCCCAACACAGAGATAAAAGGAAAATTTTCTTTGTAAAAGCATTTTATTTTTAGTTCTAAAACATGACATGTCAAACTGAAGACACAGAGCAGGTTTAAAGGCTAATAACAATATGAAAAACGCATAATATTTTTTCTTTTAAACACGTGGAAAGAAAACCCACAATATGTCTCCTTTAATCCAAATAATGAGATCAGCTGAACCTGAACATCCTGAATGACCAGGTTATTCCATCAATGGATTTCTTCTTTCCTAATTCCAAGATGACATTGTGACAGAGGTTCAGGAGCATCATTTTCAAAGATGGATCGACCTCCAGAGTCCAGATCTGAACTTAAATGACAATCTTTGGATGAACTGGAGAAGGCTTTGTGCAGGTCACACTCCTCCTCCATCAATAAAAGATCTTGGTAAAAAATTAATGCAACACTGGGTGGAAATTAATTAAGGCGCTACAACTAAATATTAGAGTGTGTGAATGAAGAGCTTTGGGAAAAAGACAATGCTGAATATATGTTTTTGTTCTTTGTTGTTCTTTGCAGAGACAAGCATCTGGGGTGATGACTGGAAACAGCAAACCATCTGCCGAACAAGGTAAGTGTTAGAAACTCACTGTGGAAGAACGGCACAATGCACAGAAGCACTAATGTGTTTATCCAACAAATACAGTTTGTTTTAGCCAAGAAAACAATACCAAAGAATACTATATTTTATGTGAAGTCACGTCGTGGCCATTTTACACCACCGAGAACGTTCATTTGCATATAATTCATATACAGCAGACATAAACCTTTAATGTGCCTAAAGTCATTGAGTTTAGTTTAGTTTAGTTGACATTTGTGGTTCAAAACCACCAAATGGCCTACTAACCACACAAACATGTGCAATGAGCTCAGAGTGCACTGCAAAACATTAAAAACAACCACATCAACAAACAATGGACCAAGTTAGTCACAAAACACTAGAAAAAAGATTAAGTTGCTAAAAAAGAAAGAATAACAACAAATGGCACCATGGACTGAATGAACAGCACTGATGTCTGAGCCAAGCAGGGCTTTAAAGGATATATATATATTACGTGAAATTGACTTTGAAGAGCTTTTAACCATGATATAATCGTTCCCCTCTTGTCATTAAACCATAAGTTGTATTTAAAGTGGTTTGTCACTTACTTTGTTCAGCAATTTTATTTTCTTAAATGGTGACACATGTAGGATTCGTCAGCGTCTCCATTTTGACATGAATGAAAAGAATCCTTCTGCTTGCTCTCTGCAGCTCTCCATAAACGACGTAACATAAAGAGCCGACGTAAATCAGGGCTGTGGGTTTCAACGCTCAGCAAGTCAGCAGACTTGTTTTTTAATTAAATTGTTTTAGATCAATATTGAGATTTAAAGGACACATATTCTGCTACAGTGACCTTTTTGAGCTTTAAACCATGTTCTACCAATATTCTGTCATCAAAAACACACCTGAAGTAGCATTCAGTTGCATTCACACTGTTTTGAGGAATGTTTATTAGAAAATCCTCCCCTGTCTGAGCGTCAAACACACGTCCAGCTGAACTCTCTCGATCTGGAACGTATTTTCGGATCATCTACGTTATTTATCTGAGAATATTCTGCTGTTTTAAATCCTTAAATCATTGCTAAACTTGTTCTGAGCATTTCTGCCTCTAAACACGAAATCCGCTTTATAACGTCTTTTCAGTGCTAACTTCACTAGATTGTATATTACGCTGGCGCCATCTGCTGGCTGGATGCACTCAGTAAATGTCATTTCATACTGGCTGATTAAAAAAAAGTAATTGAATGAATAACAAACTTTTTTTTAACATGAGATGGTAAATTTAAGCATGTTTAAAGGCTAATAACAATATGAAAAATGCTGAATATTTTCCTTTAATATTACATAATAATCCTCGGGTGTCATAGATTAGAACTAGATTAGACAGAAGTACAATAGACACAAATGTGCACAATTACATTTAGTGTTTAAATTTTTACAGATTTTGATTTCATGTTATGTAGATATTAAACAATGGCTATTTTCCATCTTGGAATCACCTGCACGTGTCATAATCATTCCTCTTAATAAATCTGTGCGCATTGATGAAAGAATATGTGGATTCTCATCCAGGTCAGGAGCAGGTTATAAATTCAGGGAATCTTACCATCGAGATCTACCTCGATAGAAAGTGATCCAGCTTCACAGTAAACCAGGGCTAACCCCGAAGTTACCGCTCTAACGCTCTAATCTAACGCTCTAATCCAGCTTCAGAGCACAAGCCTCTAGTGTCTCTGCACACTGGTGTATGAAGAAGTGTGCTTTTATTACTGTACTGACCAGCAAATAGGGGGATACTGACAAAAATGTGAAGCTCATTTACAATATCCAGACAATATTATGTCAGTTCAACAGAAATGTGTTAAAACATGTCTTTAAACGTATTAGTTCAGGTTCATTGTTAGACAAGAGTGAAATGTCTGGAAAAATGTACCACAAAAGTGCAGAAATGTCACCATATAATCTTGTTTGAAAGTTTAAAATTTAACTTTTCTTTTTTAATCAGCTCTTTTTCTTGCAATTTTCCTATAAACAATATACTCAATATTCAAATTAGTATATTTTCAATACAACATTCACAAAAGTGTCTAAAATTCGATACATTGTCCACCCCTGCAAATAAGAAAACAAATCCTCAGAGAAAGCCTGTCAAAGGTAATAAAACCTGAATAAATTAATGCAATACAACACTCCAAGAAACATCTCTCTGTTTTTCCCAACACCACAGTTTTAGCAGAAATTTAAACAAGCCCATCTTTGCAAACTGGGCCACAGCATTGTCTGCATAACAATGTGATCCGAATCCTTTGAGTTTTAAACGATAACGTTGGCTTGTGCACATGCTGAGTTATCCAAACAAGCCGTTAATGTGAGGACTCAGAGAACAAAAGACTGAACCGTTTTGTGTCTGACCCAAACGCCGGTGAGACATTGACATCTCGTGTTTGGCCTGCGGAGCTAACAGATGCTTAAAGAAACTCCAAACATGAATATTCATTTTGCACGCGGCGGCTCCCGTTTCTATCCACGCAGCAGATAAATCTTTAAAGTGCTTTTTGCAGTCTACACATTTTATAGACGAGGGTTCATGGCGGCGCGTTCTGTGATACGTGGCACAGAGGAGGAGCGAGCCTGCTCTGTTCGCACACACGGGCAGATAATGGCAGCACATCTGAGCTAAACGCCACAGTCCTGAAGTGGCTGGACACTGATAACACTTCAAATGGATTTGTGTCGGGGCCCAGTGTGGAGCAGAGAGCAGCTGTATTCTCCTGCTCCAGAGAAACAGACTCAGTGGGTATTTAAAGAACAAATATTATGCAAAATTGGCTTTTGGTCAAAAACATACCTGGAGTTGCAGGTATTTTTGAAAACCCTCTCCTCTGAGTGTCAAAAATGGGGCTGGGAATCGCAGGGTCCCTCACGATTCGATTTGATACACGCTGCACTGCTCACGATACAGTCATATCACGATGCATGCAATAATCAAAGTATTGCTCATAATATTGTACAATACATCACTATTTTTTTTTAAACCCAATACATTTTAACAACAACAACCTGCACTAACTTAAGGTGAGACCTTGCAGGTGAATAGGAAAAAAAATCTTAAATTTAAAGATATCTATTGTAAACTTGTCCTGTAGTTTACTCACATAAATGTAAGAAAAAAGTGTATTACAAGTTTTTCATCATGTCATGTTTTCATGTAGAAATAAGGCATTTTATGTGTAAAAACAGCCAAAAATACACATATTTAGGACATTTAAAATACAATCTGAGAAATTGACAAAACCAGGTTTAAATTTCTTGGTTCATTTTCTACACATATTATTTACAAAAAAGCTTTACAGAGGGGATTTTGGATTTCTTAGTTTTTGAGTAAACTAGATTTGATTTTTTTTTTTCAGAGAGCAAACTGACCAAAAAACAAAAAAACACTAAAATATGTCCTGCCTTAAAGTGAAATGCACCCATTTTCATAAAAACGATGAATATGTTTCCTCTCCTCTCCTCTCCTCAGGCAACAAAATTATAGAGCTCTTACAAAATAATTTGGTAAATTATGC